>JANAVB010037417.1:25997701-26124657 GCA_029216955.1 Iris pallida
GATTGAACACTTGTACAAACTTTGAATATATTAGACTTATTGTATGGACATGTCGTAGGACATTTGAGAGAGAGCGCACACTTCTTTTTCAACGACGAGCTTTCAAAACTGAGAGAATCGACTTGAAGTCCAAGGACGTAAAGCCGTGCTCTGATCCACTATGTCATGCCCTACTCCCGTAGGACGATCGTCCTCGCAAAGACGTGATACAGCTGAGGCTAGCTAGATTGTGCTCACGTAAGACAGGTCTATAACGGCCGATTACAGGCTAACGACGGGAGTCGTCGTTCCAAGCAGAAACATTGAACAATCAGCAGCAAAAATTTGAATACAAAACACAAGTCATGCAAAATACTCTTTTTATTGATATGAATAAAGATTACAATATGGGCACTAGGCCAAATTACAAGTATCTCAAGCTCACTTTTTCTCTCATATTACAAGTCACTCTGCTCTCTCTCTCATTTTTCAATACAAGCTTAAAGGCGACGAGTGGCAAATTCTGCAGGATGGCGATGTCCAAACATTATGTTCCGTATAAGTTCTGACTCCATACGGTTGCACGCCTCGAAATGCCAAAGAACTCCATGCCTTGATGCATCCAAAGACATACACGCGGATAACCGCTCTTATACCGACACATCTATATGACTGATTACTGGCAATGTCAAGCTATCCTGGATCTTTGCATACGGTAACCATCCGCGTACGAGGTACGAGCTCCCACCGAATGACCCGCAGCCTATATTGTAATGGTTCACTTCAATCGAGTCGTACTGTCGATGAAGGCCGTACAATATCTGCAATTCCTCCTAGGCCGACACGAACCCGGCGCTCCAGGATCGTTCGAGGAATTCACCTTGCGCACATGTTGTCCAATGACCATGCAAGCTCAACACAATCTACCAAGTCCTTCATTAATTATGACCATGTTTTCCAACTTTCTATTGAGACTCCCAAATAGCGGGGCCAATCTTGTGTTCTTCCTTATCGAGACTGCCAAGTAGCAAGACCGATCTCGTGTACTTGCTTAGCGAAACTCCCAAGTAGCAGGATCGATCTCGTGGACTTCCCTATCGAGACTCCCAAGTAGCGGGATCGATCTCTTGAGCTTGCATATCGAGACTTATCGAGACTCCCAATTAGCGGGACCGATCTCGTGTACTTCCTTATCGAGACTCCCAAGTAGTGGGACCGATCTCGTAAACTTCCCTATCGAGACTCCCAAGTAGCGGGACCGATCTCGTGTGCTTCCTTATCGAGACTCCCAAGTAGCGGGACCGATCTCGCGAACTTTTCTATCGAGACGCCCAAATAGCGGGACCGATCTCGTGTACTTCCCTATTGAGACTCCCAAGTAGCGAGACCGATCTCGTGTACTTCCCTATCGAGACTCCTAAGTAGCGGAACCGATCTCGACGACAACCAGTTGCGTAGACTTCCTTTGTCTGTGGCATGCTTTTCACTAAACCAACCGTGACTCGTACCTTAGATAGACCTTGTTCTCTAGGCGATGCTATCGCTCAAGTCACATACTTTATATGACGAGCCTTATTCTCGTGGGACTATATGACTTGACAACCGCAGACAACAGGGGATAGTGCTTTCTATGACTTCGATAGCCCAGCAAAACTCTTGTCTAACTTATTCAGGCAACGACTTGATAAGCAAAGGCTAGGCCAAGCTATGCATCGAGCAAACGTGCTATGGATGCGGTCGATTTGAACAACCAAGCTCTTTGGGTACCTAGACTTAAGCCTTAAGCCATACAATACGACTTAAACCACGGGACATGCGAAGGCTATACCAAGCCTTAGACGACTAGACCGTGCATGCTTTATCAAGTATTCATGCAGGCGACGCCTATGACTTAGACTAATTTCTAGCATTGTGGCTACTTAGCAACTTAGGCCAACTTCCTTCTCCCAAACCACGGGACGAAGGACCGAGTGTCATTTTGAAAGCACGCTGAGCTGACTTCTAAGCAGACCGTGGGACCTTCTTCCATGTTCTAACATATTCTGACCTGTCGGGATTATTTTCTTAGCTATATGGGTCCGTCTCTTTTATTATAAAGCCTAACTTGTGCAAGTTAAAAACATATGATTTATTATGTGAAGGCTAAGATGAGGCAAGTTCACCGAAACTATCCCACCTGAGCGAGGAGTCGCCTCGACCGAGCGAGTCTTCGAGCAGCCGTTGCAAGGCTAAGTTTGAACGCTGTCGGCTTTTCGATTCCTTCGATTGACTGAGCGGGACGGGGCACTACACCCAGCCCGTGCCCAGCCCTACCTACAGCAGATTCTTTATCCAGAATAACTTCTTGCAAGCTAGCCACTCTCGCGTAATATACTCTGCCTTTGTCATCGACAAGATAACATATTTCTGCAACCGTGACTGCCACGATACCGTTCCACTAGCAAACATCATCATATAGTCCGAAGTCGATCACCTTGTGTCTACATCTCTAGCCACACCAGCATTAATACACCCGCCAGTCGGCTCGTCATCACCAAAGGAAACTCTCCAATCGGCAGTGCCTTGAAGGTACCGTAGAATCCACTTGACCATACTCTAATGTATGCTTCAAGGATTGGAAAGATACCTACTAATTATGCTAACTACGTGAGCGATGTTTGGACTCATATACACCATATCATTCATGAGGCTTCCCACAACTGAAGCATTTGGAATCCTCACCATATCTTCCTTCTTGTCGGTAGATGGATAATGTACCTCAGTGAACTTAAAGTGAGCTACAAGAGGGTTACTCACTTTCTTTGATTCGTTCATCCTGAAATGCTGGAGTACCCCATTAATGTACTTCTTTGGGGACAAGTATAGCAACTTGGACTCTCTTTCGGTTGATCTCTATCCCAAGAATAGTCTTTGCTGCGTCTAAATCTTTTATAGAGAAGGGCCACGCCCAGTTGGCACTTCAACTCCTCTATCCTAGTGTCATTTTGACCCACCTGTAGCATATCATCAACATAGAGTAGTAAATAATAAAATCATTTTTGGCAAAGTACCTCATAAATACAAATGGTCCAACGTCATCCGTGCATAACCTTGCTCCTCCATCAACAACCAGAACTTTATGTACCACTGCATCGAAGCCTACTTCAGAACGTATAAGCTCTTCCTCAATCAGCAGACCAAGTATGACTTGACCTTCTCACAGAATCCCTCTGGCTACATACAACTCCTCCTCAAGATCACCGTAGAGGAACGCTGTCTTCACGTACATCTGCTTGACCTCCAAGTCGATACTGGCTGCCAATTCTAGCACCACCTGAATAGACAATTGTTTGACGACTAGCGAAAATATCTCATCATAATGCATGCCTTTCTGCTGATCGTAGCCTTTATCTACCAGTCTTGCTTTGTATCGAGGATGAGTAGCATCACCTGTCTACTTCACTCTAAACATTCATCAATTTTTTAAATCCTTCTTGTCCTTTGGCAACCGTACCAGATCATAAGTGAAGTTGGCCTATAAGAAACTCATCTCCTCCTGTATAGCCTCCATCCACTTCTGTCTATGTTCGTCGTCCATAGCATCTACAAAACTTTCGGGCTCTCCCCCGTCAGTTAGTAGCACATACTCATATAGTTAGTATCTCGTAGATAGTCGACGCTCTTTATCGCTCCTCCTCAATAGAACCACTGGTGGTGAATGTATATCAATAACCTTCTGCCCTTCAGGAACTACCTCTTCGACATGCTCATCCTCCTGAGGGTTATCCTGACCACCATCAGCGCCTGATGATCAAGGTTGGGATCAACTCCATGTACTAGCCCCTCCATAACTAGATCCTCTGTGATGTCCTTTCGAAGTTGCTCGAATTGAAATGAATCTAACTCATGCAATTACTCAACCTCAGAAGGCATCTTGGAATCCTGAATGTTGGCCATGGTCTGATCCTCGATGAATACCATGTTCCTGCTTCTGTAGAGCTTTCTTTACATGGGATCGTAGAGTATATAGCCAAACTCTTCCCGACTAAAGCCGACAAAGGCGCATCGTCTTGTCTTTCGGCTCAAGTTTGGATCTATCGTCCTTCGGTACATGCACAAGACCTTACAACCAAACACCCGCAGGCTATTATATGATGCCTTTTTGTCGTATCATACTTTATCATGCACATCATCCTACAAAGGAGCATTTAGAGATAAATTAATAACATAAGCAACTGTGTAAAGTGGCTCACTCCAATAGCTATCCGGCAAGTTTGCTTCTGACAACAAACATCATATCCTCTCCATCAGCGTCCTATTCATGCGCTCCGCTACACTGTTGTGCTATAGTGTCTTTGGTGGAGTCTTCCGGTGTCGTATCATTTGCTTTCTGTAATAAGCATCAAATGGACTAATGCACTCATCGCCGTTGTCCAATCGAACACATAGCAACTTCTTGCCTGTCTTCCTTTCAACAGAGGCCTTAAACTCTTTGAAAGTGGGCAGCACCTGATCCTCGGTCTTTAAGGTATAGATCCAAACCTTTCTGAAAAATTATCAATAAACGTCACAAAATAAGAAGTACTACCAATAGATTTTACCTTCGTAGGACCGCAGACATCTGAGTGAATCAAGTCGAGCAACGCCGGCTTCTTTGAACTTGGGTGACTTTGGAAAGATACCATATTTTGCTTTTTCGTCAAACAGTGCGTGCATCTCTCCAACTTTATAGATTTTAGCCTTGAAATCTCCTTTCTGTTCACCAAGTAGCTCATCTCCTTCTCGATGATATGATTGAGCCTCCTATGCCACTGCTCGATAGATGCATCAGTAGCTGCATTCATCTCATGTGCTCCACGTGTGCTTCCTTCCACACAATATTGTCTGAATTTCTTGGTTCCTCTAGCAATCACCATCGAACCACTAGAAAGCTTCCCCTGACCGTTCTCGAAAAGATTGAAGAAACCCTTATAATCCAACCTTCCAATTGATACCAGGTTAAAACGAATATCAGGAAAATGACGTACATCCTTGAGATAAAGAACTATATCCATATCTCCAATGACAACCGCCTTCGACACATCATCGTTGCCTATCTTCATACTTCATAGTCGTCTGTCGTGTAAGTGGCAAATAGTGACCTGTTGTGAGATACGTGCGATGAAGCACTCGAGTCCACCAACTAAGAATTGTCATCGCAGGCGAGGTTCATGACAACCTCATCACCTACGACGATCGCCTCCATGTGCCGAGGCCGTCGTTGTAGTGAAACAACGCAGACGAGGTTCATGACAACCTCATCACTCATTTTGCTCCCCTGATCGTCCTTCTTCTCTCTTTTTTACGTGAAACAATTTTGCTTGATGTGGCCCTTCTTGTCACAATGGTAACATTTTGAGTCCTTGTATCAACCCTTGGACTTGTCCTGCTCTTGTCTTGGATACCACCTGGACCCCTGCTTTTGTTCCTTCCGTGGCTCTCTGAAACTAGCGCCTCTCAGTGGTGGAATATGGATGAAGTACCCTAAGAACGTCTCCGTATCTCTTCATTCAGTACCCCGCTCTTGGCAAACCCCAGACTGATCACGCCTTCAGGAGCAAAAGTAATCATAGATCCTCGTACGGTCTCCCGCGAATCTGAAAATATACATAGCAACTAAAATCTCTGAAGCTTATCGTCGAACTTGACTCTCGTCGAGGATAGCAGGTCAACCACGCCCTGAAACACACACAATTGATCTGTAATGGACGCACCATCTTTGTATCGCAGATCCATCATCTTCTGGATCAGGAACAATTTATTTATCCCGGTCTTCTTCGTATACAAAAATTCCAGCTTATCCCACAGTGTCTTAGCGTTCTCAAAATTGACAGCGTGATTGTACACGTTCTCGTCAACGAACTGTCTTTTGTATCCAGATACCTGTATATGCCCGAATTTTAGTCCTCTTCGGATTATCACTAGGCCTCTTGGAAGCAAATACTGGCAGATACAATTTCTTGACAAATAGCAAATCCTTCATCTTGGTCTTCCAGTAGTGATTATTGGTACCGTTCAGGTTTACCATGCGCACCGGCTTCGCGTCCATCTCTGCTTTCTGGTTTGACTATCAACTCCTAACACTTCTCTGAATCCAAAGATCTGGTACCACTCTGTTTGGAACGAAATACAAAAAACGTTTCCCTAAACAAAAAAAGCCTTGCGAGAGAATCAAGTAAAAATACACAAACCAAAAACGCAAAACAAAAATCGGAGACACATAAATTTTTACGTGAAAATCCAGATAGAAAAAACCACAAAACGATCAGAGTCCAACCCTAAAGAACCTCTACTAATGGAATAAAGAGAATACACCATCTAGTTCCTCCCCATCCAATCAGATTACTACAACTCACTTGAAAGTAGAAAATTTGATTGCGGACTCTGAAAAATATGAGATGTCAAAAAATTATTCAAGGCGATCTCTCCTTCACAATAGTCTTGAATCCTTTCGCTTTCTAAAAAAATTGAGGTATTCTACTATATGTAAGAATACTCAATTTAAACTATTGATGCATTCCTATTATATATAGAAATACCCAATCCAATTCCCTTGAGATATTCATACTGTATATAGAAATACCCAATCCAAATCCATTAGAATATTCCTATTATATATAGGAATACCCGATCTGACTCCGGGGTATTTTCCATACAGGTTGGGAACCACACCCACTCCAACAAATTATTCACTTTTCTTTTCAATTTTGTGGGTCTTTTCAAATGTCAAAAAGAAAAATTAATAAAAATTTCAATTTTCTGAGGATATGCTTGACAATTGTTGGGGTAGATATTATGAGTTATTTTTAGAGTACCGGTTAGAATCTTTTAAACCGGCCCAACCCATACTTGAAAATTCAGTAATGAATGAGCGGTTCAGAAAGTACTTTTTACAAGAATAAACTTATCTATATGTCCATATATAAACCAAACCTCTACCAAAGTTTTATTTCTGATGTTGAAGTCTGCTTGATGCAGGGTTCTTGGAGATGTCTTTATTGGTGTGTATCCATACAGTGTTCTACTTCGGCAATAACAAATAGGATTTATAAGAATGATCATCTTGATGAAGATAACCATTATAAGAATGATGGTCTGGATGAATATAGAAGAGACTATAGGAAAAAAAGACTTTAAAAACTCACCGGAGAAAGTATTCATAGTTTGGAGGAAGTAGATAAGAAACAAAGACAGAAAGAGGAAATAGGGTTGGCTTTTAGTAGTTATAGTTATATATTTTTCGGTAACGATACAAATGGAATAAAATTACCGATCAGAACCTAGTGCCTCAAAAAAAATTTACCATACAAGATTTTTTTTAAAAATACTTCATAAACGATCGGCTCAAAAACTCTCCGAAACTGATTGAAATACCGTTGCCAAACATATCTTAAAAACATGATTTCTTTTTCTTTTCTTTGGCACAAACCAAACGAAATCTAATTCGACCACAGTGAGAGCATCTCCAACCCTATCGTCTTGTTTTGTGTTGTGATTATTAGGTGGCAAGAGACAAGACAATGTCTTCTATAGGTGGTAAGATTATATTCACAAATGACAATGAGTTTGAAAAATCTTCTCAAAAGCAAAAGTATGAGAAGACAATAAATTTTTTTTTTTTACAACTTTCAAGATAATTTATACTCTTCTACTTTTTTTTATAGACATTTTTATTCACAATTGATGATGTGGACATAAAATCATTGTAAAGTGTATTGTCTAGATATCGACAACCAACTTCACATTTTTCTTGTCATGTTATTGTCATATCAGTTCCATACTTTATTTCACATTTGCATTTATTTCATATTTGCATTGGAGAATAACTTTTGAAAAGAAGGCTTGTCATTCTTATGTGACAACCATTTTTTTCAAACTCACAATAGGGTTGGAGATGCTTGAAATTATATGTATGTCACTAAGCAATGTAGTTAATTACTTGATATATACTTCATGCAATTGTTGAGCGTTAGTAAGTAAAACTTATGGACGCAATTTCTGGGTAACCACTGGTTGGAAATCCTAGGCATATTTTTGAAAGAGTTCGTTGTTATCCAACAACATTGCTGCGCGCAATATAGAAAGAAGAAAGACAAAGCAAATGGGGGATGGGGAGGGGGGACCTTGTTCTCGGGAGTGATCATGATCTCTCTGAGCACACCTCCTTAAACAACTAATCAAATCGATATTCTTCCTTTTGTTTAATCACCTAGGGAAGGACCAAAGCATATATCACTCTGCTTGACTCTTGATAATCATACACTTTTCTATAATACACAATATTCCATCCCTAATGGAATAAACCAAATACGCATTCATGCACCGATAGAAGTCGCTCATTCATTCTCCCTCCTTTTGTTCTTTCTAGAGAAGGCTAGAGAATCAATCCAAAGATGCATCTCCATAATAGGAAAGATCATGCACGGAACTGACTGATGCTAAGGGAGGCGCGAAAGAAGTGGCAAACCACGTGTCCGGACCCATTCTGCCAGTGATCTGTTCACAGAAAGTGTCCACTATTGATAAAGCCAGCTCACGAAACGTAATCCAAATCCGAAACCCTAAAGAGAAATCATCGGAGGAGGTATATTTACATAATCATCAAATGATCACGTAAGAAGTGATGTCTGTCTGTCGCTGTATCCTTATATCCCCAAATCCACTTAATTGGTTTATTGTGATAAACAATGCATTGATTAGCTGAAGAATGAAGAATCACCTCCTGGAGAAAGAAATTCTCCTTTACTTTTTTTTCTTCTTCTTTCCTTTCTCTTTACTTCATTCTCGCTCCAATAACTGGACGACAGAGCAGCTGGATGGTGTAGCGCAGAAAGCAGGAGATGCAGACTTTTCGCAATGCAATACATTATAATGTTCATCCGGATTACACACTTTCCTTGCAACTAACTATGTGACGACAAAAAAAAAAAATTGACGATATGGCTACTCATTATAAACTTTATAAACAATATTCACTCTAGCTAGGCAGACAGACCACAAATTAAGAGAGAGAGAGAGAGAGAGAGAGAGAGGGAGAGAGATGATTGGATGTTGTGGAGGTGAGCATTGGAAGGATTTTTTTATTTAGAATTACAAGGTGCATTGAGAAAGTGAAACGTAGAAAAGAGTTGATAGGAATAGGTCATGTGGGAAATTGTTTATTATATTGGGAGAATGACCAATTGGGAGGAGCTAATTCATTTATTCCATTAAACGGGAGCCATCATCATCATCTTCTTCTTCTTCCCTGTATAAATACCTAAGCCTTCATCATCCATTAGTCACTCACTCATTCATTCACACACACACACACACATATAGTGTAATCAATAAATAGTAAATATAAGTAAGTTGTGTATATAGTTTCAATGGGGGATGAGCTAGCTAGCTGTAGAGCTTCATGGAGGTTGACAGAAGAGAGTGAGCACACATGGTTGTTTTCTTGCATGAAGAAGAAGAAAATCAGAAGAATGAAGACATAATTACATGCTTGAAGCTATGCGTGCTCACTTCTCTCTCTGTCACCCACCACCAAACTCCACGTCCATTCCATTGCATGGCGTGTGAGCTAATTTTTCTTTGGTGGGCAGTGTTGCTATCCTCTCTTTCCTCCTCTTTTTTTTTTGAAACTCGAGTACAGTACAGGTTGCTTTTTTCTTTCTTTCGTTTTCAATTGGTGTTTGTTTCGTACCTTTTAATTGTACGGAGATGATAAAATAAGAAAGTACGTTACTGTCGATTTGTTTGGTATAACTAACTAGCAGTCTACGCACAGGTTTCTCACGATATCAAGTTCTGCAAGATCCTCAAACAAATAGCTAGCTGCTTGGTTTCTTTGTGAATTTTTTTTTTTTACCCATATATAAAAAGATTTAACTGTGCTCCTTGGCACACGCCTGTGCACGCATGCTTGCTGCAGCCGGCCGCGAAGCACTAAGGGGAGGGGGGATGCGCGGGCCGCCTTGCACATGCACAGGGGCACGCAAAAGCGCTTGCCAAGGCTCTTTTTTTTGTTGACTTAACTAGGATGAATAACTTTACAATAATGCTATGTCTACTACCAAATTTTTACAACCCTTTTACAACCACTCACCCATATGCTGACATGTGGGCCATGGTCCACATGTCAGCAATGGATGAAGGTTGTAAGAGGGTTGTAAGCATTTGGTTGTAACTGTAGCATTACTCATAACTTTACTAGGAATATGCATGATGTGATGGTGGTAGATCTTTATATGTACTTGAGTGCAGATTTGGAGGATTTTCTTCGGGGAAAAAGAAGAAGAAGGCTCCTGGCTGGCCGGAAGACATGGATATGTGTGGTGCTGCTAGAGTTTACTGATATTCTGGATATCACTATGGAGACAACCTTGAGTAACTACACATATTTTCAGCCTTCTCGCTATGTATATACAAGTGATGAAAAAAAGTTCGTTTCACCAGTCTAAGTATTCGTGTAATTGTAATCTCCACACATGTTATGTCAAGAAACTTTTCACTTAATTACTATTTTGGTTTATTTGTAACTGGAAATGGCTGTACTTGCATATTTTAATTGGCTAATTTGTAACTTGGATACCCCCAACTATTCACGTTTGGTAGCTTGATACCGTAAATTATTTTTATTATTAACTTGATACTCTTAAAAAATATATATACCAAAACTACCTCTCATCTCCTCTCTCATGCGCCTCCACGCAGCCCCCCGCTTGCCTCCCCTCCTCCCACCCCGTGTAGTGTCCCGTCCCGCTCAGTCAATCGGAGGAATAGGAACGCCGACGACGTTCGGACTTAGCCTTACAACGGCTGCTCGAAGACATCGTTCGGTCGAGGCGACCGCTCGCTCAGGTGGGATAGTTTCGGTGAACTTGTCTCATCTTAGCCTTCACATAATAAATCGTGTGTTTTCAACTTGCACAAGTAGGCTTGATAATAAAAGAGACGAATCCACATAAGTAAAGGAACCCGACGGATTGAATTGAGTTAGAATATGGAAAGGTCCAACGGTCGGCTTAGAGTTGGTGCACGGCGTGCTTTGAAAATGACACTCGACCTTCGTCCCGTGGCTTGGAAGAAGGAAAGTTGGTTGAGTAGGCGAAGTTATAACGTAGCCTAAGTGATAGGCGTCGCCCGCATGAATGCTTCATAAAGCATGCACGGTCCAATCGTCCAAGGCTTGGCATAGCCTTGGCTTGTCCATGAGTTAAGTTGCGTTGAGCGGCTTGTGAACTAAGTCTAGGCACCCGAGTGGCTTGGTCGTTCAAGTCGAATACGTTCACGGCACGATCCATTAAGGCAAAGCTTGACGCAGCCTTTGCTCGTCAAGTTGTTGCGAAGTTAAGTTAGGCAAAGTTATGCCGGTCGACCTAAGACATTACAAGTACTGTCCCGATCTTTCGCGGTTTGTCAAAGTTAAGTAGTCCCACGATCTCAAGGCCCGTCGACTTGGGCAGAAATGTTGCGTAGAACACGGTTGGTTTAAGGCACAATGTCCGGACTTAGTGTTTAAGGCACGAGCTACGGTGGGTTTTCAAGTCGAGTTTAGAAAAAGGGCTATCAAATGGTCATTTCTAAGTTGAGTAACAAAAAAGATATGACATCAAGGGAGAAGGCTCGCAATCGTGGGTCGTCGAGGGATCTCAAGGATAAAGTCTTGAACAAGGTTTTGAAAGAGAGGGTAACACTGAAAGAAGGATGACTGTGTGAGACGTCAGTTTGTGTCGAGTCTTGCATGGTCATGGACAACTTGTCGACAAGGACGAAGTTTCCTCGAACGGCAACCCTGGGCCATGGGACCGACTCGGCCTAAGAGGAAACAGGGTATAGTCGTGCATAAGGTTTTAGCACGGATTAAAGTGGAGGCTTACAACGGAGCTAGCTACTTGCGTTGAAAGGTCCCCGATTTAACCAAGGTATACGTCTCTGGATAGCTTGTGATGCTAGTGGCCAAGTTCATATAGATGTCGGCAAATAGCGGCTATCCGCGTGTATGCCTTTGGATTGAGTCGAGTTGAAGGTGTATGCAGTTAGAACACAAAGTTTGGGCCTAAGATTGGGTTTCAACATAGGCGTCGTGCTTCAGCACGAGATGTGGCGTCGAGTCTCAAGTGTTGATATGTGAGTTGTATAAGTTGGGTTTGAGTTGGAGTTTAAGTCAGGAATCGCCGCAAGGCAAAGTCGGTCGATGCAAGTTTAGAAGTCTTGATTGGGTCAGTTGGTGATAAAAATAGTAAGGGCCACGAGGCGGCAAGAGCCGCGTGGCGGCGATACGATTGAGTCTCATTTGAGTTACGAGGCACGGTCTCAACAAGGACTTATAGCACGGTCACACGGAAATATAGTCTTATCGCGTAGTTGCGTCTCTGATTTGGGCCGTAAAACAAATACGACTTGATATGTTAACCTTGTTGGCACAAGAAGGGTCTTGAATTGAAATATGAGTTAACATTGTTGACACAAGCACAGGATGGTCTAAAGACACAAAATAGGCCAAAGCGTCTGTCCTAAAACTGATCCTAAGGCAAGAGTAGAAAGACAATCATAAAAGGGCTATTTTGCACAAAATAAATCAAACGTGTTAGTTTTGTATGGGTGGGCGAGGAGCTCATTCCACAGTACAGTTGAGTACTGACACCCACATAGTCTTCGTGTGCAGGCACAGGTAGAAGCTCGTGGCACGGAGCTCGCTTGGATGCATCGAGGCATGGAGTTACTTGGCGATTCGAAGCGTGCGGCCGCATGGAGTCAAAACTTATACGGGACATAATGTATGGACGTCGCCTTCTGAAGCTTCTGCTGGCTCAAGCATTGTATTAAGAGATGGGAGAGCAGAGTGAACTTGTAACTTGAGAGAAAAGTGAGCCTGAGAGATTGTAAATCTTGGCCTTGCGCCCTTTGTTTCAATATCAATAAAAGAGTATTTTAAAATGACTTGCATTTTATTATATATTCTGCTGCTATTATTCAATGTCTCTGCTTGGGACTTCTGTGCGACGACTCCGTCATAGCTGCTGAAATCGGCCGTTATGGAACCCGTCTTGTACGAGCGCAATCTAGGCTCGTGCGACATCACGCCTTAGCGAGGACGATCGCTTCTATGGAAAAGCGGCATGACATAATGGTATCAGAGCACGGCTTTACGTCCTTGGACTATCGATTGAATTCTTTAACTTTGTTGTTTATGCAAACTCTGTTGCTTACGTAAGTTGATATCGTTGGTGCGCTCTCTCTCAATTGTCCCATGGGATGTCCATACAATAAGTCTAACTATTTTACCAAATGTAGGAGAACAGTTTTGACAAAGGAACAAAAAATATGGTTTAAGTAAGCACGGTTGGCTAAGTCTGGCTGGGCATATACACCAAAGATTGTGTCGACCTTAGCAAAGTCGAGTGCCACTACAACAAAATTGACTAATAACGACACTTTACTGACGACACTTTTTAAATAATTGTCGTTACAAATTTTTTATGATGACACCTTACTAAAATGTGTCATAGTAATATAGTATTTTTCGTCATTCATGGCAGTTTTTTAAAAGTGTCGTAGACATATTTAACGACACTATTAAAATGTCATCTAATATTAAATAATAAAGACAACATCTTTTTAGTGTCATCATCAAATTAATTATCCCGCTTTTATTTTCGCATCCCGCTCTGTTAAGACTTATTTTTCACTTTGTCCCGCTTTTATTTTCGTGTCCCTCCATGTTTATTAGACTCCTTTTCTAAATTAGGGGACAAACTCCCTCTCACTTCTCACACACCAGGGGACACTCTTTCTCTCTTCTTCCTATCTCTTTCTTCTTTCTCCTCCCTTAACTTCGTCTTCTTCGACCAGGTTTTCACAGTCGCCATCAGGCAGGTGCTTGGCGAGGGTCTCGATTGACGGTTGTGGTGTGGTCTTGACATTGGAGCGATTTTATCTTCCATATTCATGGCGGAAGGAGGCATTTCATATATATATCGACTTACGGTAGGGGACAATATGAATTTCATCAAAGACCCAATTTTTTCAAATCCCTACTTTCTTCAAAGCCCTAATCCACGGCAGATGACTTCATCTTCTGGCTCAATCGAAGGTAAGATGTGGTTGTTTATTTGCAAAATTTTTTATCGTGACTAGTTCTTCTAACTGGGAATGTGTTAAATTACTCGTAGGCAAAAATTTTACTTTAGAAGCATTGACATCCTAAGTAATGATGCAGTGTACGTGTCCACCAGACATATATTTGAGGTGACACATAGCCTCCCAAATAATTTTACTCATGTTGGAATATGTATTGTGTTTGGTATTGACATGACTAAATTAACTTTTGATTTATATCAGTGATATTTAAAATTTCTACATATGTATGCTCAATGTTCCATATCGAATCAAGCATTGCCCAATTTTAAGTCAGTAGAATTTTATTTTAAATCGAAGAAGAATGAACCAACAAACTTTATGATTTTCTATGGGGGTTTTGTTACCAACAAAATAAAATAAAATTTTGGTTAGGAGCTTAACCGTACCAAAAATTTAATATTTTATATGTTTTTACCATATTTTATAGTGATTCGTCATCTAAACTTTTGTCTTGGCGAGCCTTTTCAGGAATTAGAGGCATACAACAATAGGCTTACTGTAACTTCCCAATTCCTATATTTAGCAATGGCTATGGGCAACCATAGTTTGAACTGTAAGAAGAGATGCAGAACAAATATTGACATAATTTAGTCAATACGAAAGAAGTCTATCTCCTAAATAGTTCATTGATGGATAATTCACCTCTGGACATGTTACCACATACAGCATTAAGCTTCTCTTCTAATACACATGTTGGACCCTTCCAAATTGAACCTAGGCAGCCTACTGATCTATAAAATGTTGATTTCTGCTCCTAGTATAGACTTCTTTATTTTTTTACCATATTGAAAGTTTGTTTCTTACAAGTGCACTTAATGAGATTGGGAAGTAATTTAATAAGGTGCATGTTTAGGAAGCGCTAATTGGTCTTCCATTTGTACTCACAAGCAACACCTACAATTTGCAAGAAGGAGGCGTCAACACATCAAGGATGTTGAATATAATAAACTTATTTCCTTTTGTTATCTTTTTCCCTTGGATTTCTTTTGGGCTGGATAGTCTATTGGACTATGCTTATTGTCTTCATCTCTTCATTTTTACAAGAGTCATTATTTACTTTACCTTTCTTTTATTTTCGAAAGAAAGGTCGCACGGATTGCAAACATTTGTGTGTTAAGAGTCCTCCATCACTTTGACATGGATAAGATTATTCTCGTGCATCAAGAATGAGAAACTCGATAATTTTTTAGAACCTTGATTAATAGAAAACGGATGGAGTGAGGTCATTTGAATGTAGATCTTGACCTTGATTATTAGAAATATGGGATTACATGCTAAGAGATAATTTTTTACTAGTCGCAAAGATGAGGTTTATTTTTATTTTATTTTTCTTTGCCCTTATTTTGTTTCTAAAATTTGTAGCAGATTACAAATCATATTCATGATTAGTATTGATTCAATTATTATTTTGATCTAACTTGTTTGTGTTGATCCATCCAATGATATTTTATCAAGGTTTTATTTTCTTCTTTTGACCATTATGATGTTTCGACTGAGTTTGCAATGTGATTCAATATCCTATTTGTTACTCCGAAGTGCAGAATGACAGGTGTTGTTGTTTTGATAGAAAAGGCCAGCCATATTCTTTGCATCTTTTGCATGTATTATAGACACAAATAACCTTGTAAACTAGAACACAAATAACATGGTTGATCAATGCTTCATTTTACATATATGTAGATAAGATTGTTGTTGCTAGCATAACCTTTCTATTGTGGTACCTAACTCGAGAGTGTTGTTGACATCATTCTAACTGGGGTCATTTTTTGATCAATTCCAATTGGGTTTGGGATATTTCTTTTTGATCGTCGTCATTTATTTAATCTTTAAATTCCCTTTCCTTTGTTTGTGATTTCAGAGTTGTGCTTTATGTTGCATCTTGGTAAGCTTGTGAGCTTGGCAACTTGATTGAAGATTTTGTATAGAGGAGGTACAAGTGTTAAAATAGAGGATTAGCTTATATGCAAGTTTCTGACAATCACAAACATGCATCTATAAGTTTCATCATTATTGATATCTATTTTGTGGTTATATAAACTAGCTAGGATGTACTAATGAAGACATCTGATATAACTATGTCAGATTTCTCTAACCTTTGAATGGAGGCATAGGTGCACTTTTGATGCAGGAAGAGAAACCAAATGGCTAGCCTAAGTCAAATTCTTACATGAAGGACTACTAAGCTATCGGCTTAAGAAAAAGGAGATGTTGGTCACCCACACTACCATAAAGAAGAATAACTAGGCACTAAGTACCTGCTAGATCAGTCTTTTGTTAGCCAAACCAACTATAGAACCTTGAGGTTCAAGCATAGTAAAGGTGGTTGGACATATTGGTAGGGTATAAATATAGTTGACGAGCAAGCAGATCAAGTAGTGGATGTAAATGCTCAGTTAATAATTTCAGTTTCATCAGCTTCTATACTGAAGTATCATTTGTGTATTTGCGACAATTCACTCAATGTTGATCCTTTTATTTGCAAGGTCAAGAAAAGATGATGTCATCTTCTTGTGTGTGATCAAACACTAGGAAAGGGATTGGCTTTGTTTTTGATTTCCAAAGAATGAACATGGATATTAAGAGGGCAAGATCCTTCGTCCTGGTAAATATTGTACCAAAGACTTCCTTCCTGCTCAAATTGGTTATTTTTGGTTCCTTTTCATATTATTGAAGTCATCCCACTAAATATTTATATATACTAAGGTCTAGGTTATTCTACACTGTTATGATATAGAATTATGATATAAAATGTAAATTACTTGTCTCTTTTACAGTTGACAATATCTTGGGTGGTCTACTGATATAGTGAAGAAAATAATTTGTAGAAATAATTTGTGAATAAGTTTTAATGTTGTTTTATTAAAGTTATGTGCATAAGTATTACTGGATCTCTTGCAGTATATCTTGTACTCTGCAATATTTGAAATCAGTACGTTGGGTTTCGTTGTCGATAAATGCTCGTAATTATAACCACTAATTGATCCAGTTATATTGGGTACAATTATCAGTTGGAGATCTATTAGATCCTAAAGCTAAAAGGCTTTGTAGTGCTATGAGTTGTCTATATAATAATCACTCTACACGTTGATATGAGAGTTAGTCTTTTTAATTTGAACATTTTTGTTCTTATGATCAGCGGTTTGTATTCTGAATATTCGATAAAGTTTGCAGTGATAAGATTTAGATCAAAATGCCCAACTTACACAGGTTCTTAGGAGTATACCCATAGCTATGATAGTACATCTTTCCAAAATTTTGAAACAATAATGTAGTAGTTTTTCCACTGGTGGGGACTGCTTCCACATTAATGCAAGATGATCATTGGAGCAACCTAGTGAACAATGCTAAAATCAGGTGGTCGGTTGGCTGCCATATGCCCTTATATGCATCAAGTTAAACTTTTTACGTCAAACATCCTCGAGATTGTAATTTATACATCAAGGTGCATTTTCTTCTTTCCTGATTATCCAAATGTGAAGTAGACTATCTGTTGGATTCTATGGTGTATACCAGTAAATACTTCTACTGAAAGTTCAAATACCCCATGCCTTAATTTTTAGTGATTCCAATTTGTATTACTTTCTTTAAGTTTAACCTCTAGTTTGTCACTAGTGTCATCTTTGTAGTCTTCCTCATTTTTTGTATTACATTCTAGTAAATACTTTTAGTGATTCCAATTTGCATTGCAATTGATTTTCCTGATAAGTTTACCTTTAGCTGTTATGACTCAAGGATTTTTTGTTATGATACGTAAGTGTTGATATAACTTAAATCCAAATGTTTTCACTATAAGTGTTCATATAACTTAAATCCATATGTTTTCACTAAATAAAATTTGGCATTGCATCTGTCCCTCCTTGCATTGCTGTGAATCACCAACTAGTCAAGGTAACGTTGATTCCCTTCTCGAAAAACTTCCTCATGCATTCCTCTTAAGTTAACCGTATTTCCTTGGCAAGGTAAGACTGGTTGACGGTTCACTCTCATTCTATATATTGAGTACAACTGAAATTAAGCCTGATTCTCTTTTGTAAGTTTGAGGCCAATTCAGAGGTCGGTTTGATCCTGTATGTTGAATCAACTGACTATCCTTTACCTTTGAATTCTACTTGATTCTCCTATGTAGGAGTATACCATATTCAAAAATTGGTCTGACTAACCCATTGGGGTAAAGGCCAAACTTTGTTTCTTAAATGAAGTTGAAGTCTGCATATGAAGAAATGACTTTGGTCAATTTCTGAATACTTCTGCCAATGGGTAGTTGTATGGTTGTACATGTATGTCATATAAGGAGACAGGAGGGTGTTGTCTTATTACGAGCTAAGTAGAGACCACAATAGGCTCTACAAGGGTGTATCCCTGTTCCTCTTATATATATCTCTGATGTATGAAATTAGTATCCTGTGCTTCATTTTGGTAATAGACTAATAGTATTTAACAGTCACCATATAGACAAAAAAATTTACTACTGTTTGTAAGTGTTAATACTAGTATGTAACCGAAATCAGTAAATAGGAAGATTTGGTTCTTTCCATCTGTTAAAGTTTTGGTGGTGACCGTATTGTCATAGTTGATATGTTAGAAATTTGTTCAGCAGGGAATGCTAAGGCACATAGTTGTCATATAGGAAGCACGAACAACAGGTGATGTGTCTATGTGCGTTATGTCAGACATGCATTGTATTATTCAATTTTTCACTACCAAAATGATTTTGAGGTGTGATAACCTGGTAATTGCAGTAACATATTCATTTGTCATTTTTCGTCTAATACATATATTACTATGAAGGCATTATTTGTCTTTGAAGTTTAACACGATTCAAGAATAGGTTGCCTTGACCTAGAGTTTTACAAGTCAAGGTAACCTTTCCAGGAATCCTGATTTGCTTCTAGAAATGGGCTATTATGTCTGATCATATCAACTTAATAAACTGTGGCAACTTATTGTCATTTACTTCTAGTTTACAGTTTAAATTTGACAATATGCTTCTAATTTAAGCAATGCATGAGTTGTTTGCTCCTTGAATATTTTATTTGACAGGAGAAATGGTGGGTTATGATGCATTGTACACAACTGTAGGATCTGAGGAAGCGCAAATTGCTGCTAGTGAGGAGTATGTAAAATTATGCTCTGACCATGAAGATTGCACGGCGCGTCCAGAAAGGATCAAGATCTCTAAAGGTTTTGTAGCCAGAGTTGGTGAAGGGCAACATGGCAAGCTTTATATCTACATGATTAGGCGCAATTTTTTTATTTCTTTTTTGTATTGAGATGCATTGGAGATGAATAGGAAACAGTAGTGTAGCTCTTGCCCTTGCTTATCTCAGAATTTTGGCTTTGCTCTTGGTTCATTTTGAATTGAGTTCTTATTGCTCATTGTTGTTAATCTGGTGATTAGGTTAATATTGTAAAGGGGATGAAGGTTTAGAAGCATATCTTCACTGGCTCGGAGATCCTGAGGATTTCTAACTTCATAAATGAATTGCGTCTAGCTGGTCACAGTGGCAAACTCTCAGGTAGTCCATGGCGAAATAAAATGCAAGAGCATAATTGACTTCACTAGAACTCTTTATCGCAATGGTTCTGTTCCTTTGCTATATATTAGATTCTACATAACATATGAGTGTTAGACATCTTTTTGTTGTCTTTATAATTTTAATTCTATACTTTGATGTGGTATTTATAATTTAAATTTTTTTTGGTGCAGAGCTAACGATGAGTGCGGATTAGGTTTGAATTTGACGCTGGGAAGAGTTGGATTCTAAGAAAAAAGAGGACTCTTACCTATTATGTAATTGACATTGTTTCTCTTAAATAAATTGTATACCAGTTTCATAACATTTTATTGACACTTTGTATTGGTCTGAGGCAATTTAATAAATTACTTTCTGCACATTATATTTTTTAATTTGTGAAATTGTTTGTGAAATTGATTTTGGTTGATTATTTGAAAATTATATATATATATATATATAAAATATATATATATATATATATATATATATATATATATATATATATATATTATGCTATCAATTGATATTTAAAGCATTATGATGATGTTTGGAATGTATTTAAAATGTGTCGTTGAAGCACGTTAATTAAGATGACACTAGTAAAGTATCGTGACATTTATTATTTGTATGTTTATATGACACATAAAAAGTGATGTGAAAAATTATACATGACATTTATTAACTGTCATTGAATGCTTTAAGATGACACCTTTAAAGTGTTGTAATTTTGATGACATTTATTAGCCGTCATTGACGAATGTTAAGATGACACCAATAAAATGTCATGAAATAATCATTACACGACATTAAACAAGTGTCGTCATAAAGTTATTACATGACACTTTTGTAGTGTCGTTGAAAGTAAAAAAACATTCTATGACACCCCCTCTAGACAGCACTAGAAAAGTGTCATGAAAAGTGATTAACGACACTTTTTGAGTATCGTTAAAACATATTTTTGTTGTAGTGCGGGATTCGTATTCGAGCAAGGATGGGTTAGACTTGGTTGAGTAAGTGGGATGACTATCGATAGGGATGCTATCGAGCGACGATATCGTCGATGTGTTTTAGATGTGCGTGCTTGGAATTAGAGGAATGGTTCGAACGATATTAAAGAAGTCGATTTAGATTCAAATGATAGTTTTGAGGATTTGTTGAATGACTTCATTCCTGAGTGGTGTATGCGATAGCCTCAGAAATGTCGATCGATCAATTGAGGATACGGGGTGTCGGTGAGTCTATCAGCAAGCGTCGCATATACAAAGCCTTAGATTGAGTGAGTTGTTGTCATGAAGTTTGATAAGTGAATTCGAACAACCTAGAAATTGACGCGCACGGAACGTGCACGGGATGGAGGATGGTGTGAGTATGAAACGCGAAGATGATTGAGTAGATAAACCGAATCGAAGAAAAGTTAGGGTGTACGAATGGATGACTTGATCGAGGAAATTGATACGGATCATATACGAAAAGTTAGCACGACAGGTAGATATAGCGTGCATGAAAGGTTTGATTTTAAAGTTACGCGAATGACTCTAAGGATTGGATTGAACGTTGCTTGATTATTTGAGTTAGAAAGGAATGATGCAAATTGAGGAAGTACGTTGGTCGATGATTTAAGGTAGACGGACGATACGTAATTTCGGAATTGAACGAATTGTTCTTGTAAAGGATTTGCGGGATAATGATCGAATTTCAGAATGTCGAGGAGATTATACAGTCGGATGATGGCATCATTCGCACAACTCGAAATTGGTTGCAAGGAAAGATCGTCAGGTTATGCATATCGTCGATGGTATTGAGGCGTATCAAAGATCGATACGTGATAACTCGGGGGTACTCTGACTCGGCGAATGACGATCGTGCAAGTGTTATTGTTCGGTTGGATGCAATACTTAGGACTTTGATTGAGATGAATGTTGGATGAAAATAGAAGTGTCTTGAGGGTTATGCGGATAACCACAGCATCGACATTCTTGCCTTGCGCGAGCGCAAATCAAGCCTCGCACATGCGTTGCGTCGGATTTCGGACGATTGTTCCGCGTGAGCGCTGACATGGTGATTCATGTCGCGGGAATGATCGAACTTAGAAAATCAGGATGCAGCAACTTTGATTGTCTCGACTTGTCGGTTTGATGCGAAGGAAAATTTGAGGATGTTAGGACTTGTAATTGATGAATGAAATAAACTTGAGGATTGAGTAGGTCCAATCCGCGAATCGAGAATGAATTAGTCTAGACTCGAACAAGAGTTACGTCCCGATGAGGATAATTATCCCGCGGGAGCGTGCATGGTGATTCATGCCCACCGTGGATAATCTGACTCGCGTGAGATCGGGGCGCAACATATTGTTAGCTAGACGACCTTATGATCGATTACGTGAATTGGAATAGATGACTTAGGAAATATGGAATGTGATATTTTGGTTAACGATGAATTGTGTCGTAGCGTGCTTGAATTGAGAAAGATTGATAGGCGGATTATGTCGAACGTGTTCGAAAGATAGACTATGCTAGATGGGTTATTGGACGAGCGATATTGATACGTCAAGGAGTTGGTTAAAACGTGACTTATTGTAGGATGACTTTGCTGAATGACTCGGATCCCGTGAGACAAATGTTGGGATGTGTATAGGAAATCTATGCTCGATATTTAAAAATCGGAGTGATGCGAGCTTGTGTAGAAAACCCCATACTATCAACTTGGTTTGACCTTAGGATGGGGTCAGTGTTGATATTGTTGTTTGGGAACTATGATTCCAATACTGACGGATTGACTATAGCCTAAAAGACATAGCCTAGCGGTTAGGCAGACGTTCCGGTGCGGAGCGATAGAAATTATGGAGGCACCACTCACGAGGCTCGGTTGACATGCACGTATATCAGGGACGCCCGAATATGTGCACGATCCGACTCGAGTGGTGATGGTAGAATTTGCTATCACAAGGCTTGGCTGAAATGCATGTATTTTGGGGACGACTGGAATATGTGTACGATCTAACTAAGTGATACGTTGAATCAAATGAGACTTGATGAATGGAAAGTGTCGAGGATTTTGAGATTGTAAGTTTTGAAGAAAAGATTGTGGGTAGCACGAGCATGGCTCAGATTTGAGGGAACGCATAGGACAAGTGTGCGCGAGAGTCGTTGAATGTCGAGTGATAAGTCAATGAGTAAGTACTCAGTTAGTTTCGAAGATGAAACTTTTTCTGAGTGGTGTATGATGTAGTGCCCCATCCCGCTCAGTCAATCGGAGGAATAGGAATGCCGACGGTATTCGGACTTAGCCTTACAACGGCTACTCGAAGACATCGCTCGGTCGAGGCGACCGCTCTTTCAGGTGGAGTAGTTTCGGTGAACTTGTCTCATCTTAGTCTTCACATAATAAATCGTGTGTTTTCAACTTGCACAAGTAGGCTTGATAATAAAAGAGACGAATCCACATAGCTAAAGGGAATAATCCCGACAGGTTGAATTGAGTTAGAATATGGAAAGGTCCAACGGTCGGCTTAGAGTTGGTGTACGACGTGCTTTGAAAATGACACTCGATATTCGTCCTGTGGCTTGGGAGAAGGAAAGTTGGTTGAGTAGGCGAAGTTATGAACGCAGCCTAAGTCATAGGCGTCGTCCGCATGAATGCTTCATAAAGCATGCACGGTCCTATCGTCCAAGGCTTGGCATAGCCTTGGCTTGCCCATGAGTTAAGTTGCGTTGAGCGGCTTGTGACCTAAGTCTAGGCACCCGAGTGGCTTGGTCGTTCAAGTCGAATGCGTGCAGGGCACGATCCATTAAGGCAAAGCTTGACGTAGCCTTTGCTCGTCAAGTTGTTGCGAAGTTAAGTTAGGCAAAGTTATGCCGGTCGACTTAAGACATTACAAGTACTGTCCCGCTCTTTTGCGGTTTGTCAAAGTTAAGTAGTCCTACGATCTCTTTTGCGGTTTGTCAAAGTTATGCTTAAACAGTTAAAAAATTTGACAAACTGTTTAAGCATGCGAAGTTTATAACCTCTTTTTTTTCCTTTGAAGGATATTTGACCAAATTTTTTAACTTATTTTTCTTGTACTTGGCCAATTTATACTCATACTTTTGGTGTCCCAATTTTTTTTCGGTTGCCGAATTGCTAGATCTAAGACCACACTGAGGCCTCGTTTGTTTCGCGGAATGGAAAGGAAAGGAAATTGATTCCTTGGTATATATTTCCTTTCCTTTAGGAAATTGTAATTCCTATCAACTTTTCTTTCCGGTGTTTGGAAAGACTGGGATTATAGTCGGAATATATCTTTACTTTCCATTAAAGTGTTTGGTATTTGTAAGGAAGGGAAACAAAATCAAGTCAATTTTCCAAATAATACCCTCTTGCTAATGAAAATTTTTATTACGCAGAAATATTTTTGTCTAAAAGATATTATGGATAAAAATGGTAAATAATATTCTGAACATGGATATTTTGGTCAAAATTTTTTTGTAATAAATGCAGGAAAGTCGGAGGGAAAGTGATTCCTTAGATGGATAGAGGGAACCACTTTCCCTCCTATTTTTCTACCCCTTAGAAATTATTTTTTCTTTCCAACTTATTTATTTTGGCTTCCAAATACCGAAAAAGAATCATTTTTCTTTTTCAAGTCCAAATTCTGGTAACCAAACGAGACCTGAAAGTAGGTCTTTTAAGTAATGGAGTAAATTACTTGATATTTCATGCCATTGTGAAGTGTTAGAAAGTAAAACTTATGGACGTAATCTCTGGTGGTAACCACTAGTTGGAAATTCGAGGCATATTTTTGAAAGAGTTCGTTGTTATCCAACAACATTGCTGCATGTAATATAAAAAGAAGAAGACTAGCAAATTAATGGGGGATGATGATGGGGACTTTGTTCTCGGGAGTGATCGTCTCTCTAAGCACCCCTCCTTAAACAACTAATCAAATCGATATTCTTCCTTTTCTTTAGGGAAGGGCCAAAGCATATATCACTCTGCTTGACTCCTGATAATCATAGACTTCTCATAAATAGTCCATTCCTAATGGAATCCACTATATACGCATTCATGGACCAATTGAAGTCGCTCATTCATTCTCCCTCCTTTTGTTCTTTCTAGAGAAGGCTAGAGAATCAATCCAACTTTCTTTTAAAGATACATCTCCACAATAGGAAATATCATGCACGGAACTGACTGATGCTAAGACCATCTCCAATGGGGGTTTCTATCTTCCCTATTTCTATGGAAGAAATCCATTTTAGAAAAAACTTCTTCCAATAGTGATTTCTATCACCATTTCTATCATAGGTGGCAATAATGTATGATAGAAACTTTCTAGGAGGGTTTCTACATGTAGAAACTCTCATAGAAATTAATTCTCCTCTCTCTCATGACAATTATTATTGGGCCACATACCATTAAATTGGTCCTTTTACTATGTGACACATAGGATAGAAATGGAGAACCATTGGAGAGCATTTTTGTATGTTTACAATTTCTATGTAGAAACTCTTCCAACTAGGTTAGAAATTTCCTTAAAGTACAATGCCAAGTAGGATAAGAACTCAATTTTAGAAATCACCATTGGAGATGGTCGGGTCCTTGTTAGCAATCACCCGAATAAAACGCGTATTATACGCGAATTTTTCCGTATTTTTAAAAAACGTATAATACTTGCGTACTTTTGAAAAATTCGTATTAATACGCGAATTTTAAGTCGTTAGAGTATTAAACGCGTATTATACGAATTTTTAAAAAATTCGGAAAAAAAAACGTGAGAAAACTGGACAGTTGCAGCATTGCTATCAAGTAATTGCCAGGGTCCCACACCACTCTTTTTCTTGGACCCTTAACAGCTTGAGTCTGCTGCTATTAAGCATTAGGAATTAGGATGGCACAATTTTCAAAAAAAATTATCAAAAGCAAAGAACAAGAACCAAAGAGTCTCCACTCCAAGAGTCATACTCCAATTCCAACGGTCCATTGTCCAACAACCTGCTGGTTGCAAGTTTGCAACAATTAAAGCAATACTCAGAATCCATCCCACCTACACTTTTTTTTTTCTTTATAAAATGTTCCCCCATCCTCCTCTTCTTCTCAGAAGTCAGAAGACTCAGAACCTGGTTCTTCTTCTTCCCTTGTGTTTTTTGCTATTAGTTACTAAGGACTTGGAAGTTGGAGGCTTAGAGGTTGCTTGGAAGACTTGGAACTTGGAAGTACATCTCGAGGCATATTTTTCTAATCACCACACCAGCGGACCAGCCTCTGCTATGTTTTTTATTTGAGGTAATAATTTAACCTAAAATCTTAGATGTTTCTTTGGGTTCTTATTTTCCCATTTGATTGAGTCTGTGAATACAAAACTTTCCAAATTTTACTAACATCTTAAACTTGTTTGTGTAATTGTACTTATACATGTTAATTTTGTTTAAAAAAATTTTGCTGATACAATTCAATCTTGGCTTGGTTAAATTTCTGTTGTACATTATTTAATTCGAAATTTGTTAATTTGAAACTGTGTAGGATGAGAAAAAGAGAGAAATTTTGGGAATATGCTGATAATTTGAATGGGCGATTTAAATGCAAGTTTTGCCAAAAAGAATTTCCTGGGGGTATATCTCGAGTAAAGTCGCATTTATCTGGAGTCACAGGTCGTGATGTTATGGTTTGTCAAACTGTGCCAGATGATGTACAAGCTCTAGCTGTTATTGCCATTGGGGTTGGTAGTAAAAAGGCAAAATCTTCATCTGGTAGTGTTGAATCAAGTGGAATTGGGAGTGGAACTAGTCAAGAATCTTCATCAAGTTTACAACAAACTTCAATACCTGTTATATTCAACAAAAAAGATAAGGATATTGTGGACATGAAAGTAGCTCAACATTTCTTTTTGAATAACATTCCTTTTAATGTTATTCAAACACCATCTTTTACTGAAATGGTTAAGGCTGTTTCTGACTTTGGTATTGGATATTCATTACCAAGTTATTCAACTCTACGAACTAAATTAGTGATGAACAGTAAAGCAATGGTTGAAGATTATGTAGCTAAAGTGAAGGAATCTTGGAATGTAATGGGATGCACATTAATGTCTGACATATGGACAGACATGAAAGGTCGATCATTTATCAATGTGGTTGCTTACTCTCCAAAAGGACCTGTATTTTTGAAGTCTTTTGAAAGGTCGAGTAATAGAAAGACTGGTCCTTTTCTTCGGGATTTACTTGTATCTGTCATTGAGGAGATTGGACCTCAAAATGTAGTACAAATTATCACAGACAATGCTTCAAATTATGGACTTGCTGGTGATATGATAATGGGAAACTATCCTCACATATACAAAAGTAAGTGTGCTGCCCATGGCATTCAATTACTTCTAAAAGATATTTATGATCAAGTTCAATGGATAAGCAAGGTTTTTGATGAGGCAAATGAGATTGTGGATTATATGTACAGACATACCATTGTTTTAAGTTTAATGAGGGAATATATACATAAGAATTTGAGAAGATATTCTAAAACTAGATTTGCTTCTCACTTTCTAATGCTTCAATCTGTTTTAGAAGTTGAAGATGGCTTGAGAAACTTAATTGCATCAGCTACTTGGAGAAACATGTCGTATAGTAAAGGAGCGATGGCACAAAATGTGAAGGAAATAATTCAAGGAACAAAATTTTGGGAAGAAGGAAAGGAGGTTATATATGCACTAGAGCCTCTTGTTAGAATATTGCGATTAGTTGATGGTGATGGATCAACTGCTGGCTACATTTATGATGCAATGGAAAGAGCACGAATTACAATCAAGCAACAATGTGAAACTAATCCTAACAAATACAAGCAATTGCAGGACTTATTTGAGACCAGGCGAGAAGGGAATATAGTTCATAAGATACATGCAGTTGCAACATATCTGAACCCTTCTCTCATGTATGACATGAAGATAAGATATAACCAAGCTGAAGTACGAGATGGTTTACTATTTGTGGGAGAAAAATTGGTTGATATCACTGAGAGAATTGAGTTTGCAGACCAATTACTGATTTATGATGGGAGACATCCAAATATGTTTACTTTTCTCTCAATGGCACAAATGAGAAGCGTTCATCCTCGTAAGTTTTGTTACTTCTGTATAACTTATGTCAATTTATATTTTTATTAAGTTGTTTATGTTACTTAATGCTAAGTTGCTAACATTTGATCATTATGTGTAGGAGTATGGTGGGAAGCAAATGGGAGCTTAGTTCCTATTCTAAAAAAGGTTGCTATTCGTATATTGAGTCAACCATGTAGTGCTTCAGCCTGTGAGCGCAATTGGAGTGTGTTTGATGCTACACAAACAAAAAAAAAAAAACTGATTGTCACCAGATATGTTGGAGGACCTAGTCTATATAAGGGTGAATTCACTAATGTTAAAGAATTCTAATGATTTTGAGATGAAGGATCGAAAAGCAATTGATATTGAAAACCTTACATACCATGATGAAAATGATAATGAAAGGCTTGAGGAGGCTGCAGATGAAGGTATTGAAGTGAATGCAACAAATAACGTTGATGACGATGATATTTCCTGGCTTGATAGAAGACTTGGCATTGGATCATCTACTTCTCGATCAAACCATGATGTTTTGTAATTCAAACTTTATATTCTGAATTGATGTTTTTAATTCAGAAAGAAATTAGATTTTGAACTATCGTTGTCATTTGTGTTGTATGAATGGATTGGTGGAAAGTGGACTTGTTTTACTGTGAGACTTGTTTTATTTCTTTGGCTTCACAAGTTGTGCTTGTGGTGGTTTTATTGACATTTGGATGATAATATTGAATTGTTTTACTGTGAACCTTTTTTAATTCCTCTGGCTTCACAAGTTGTTTTATTTCTCTAGTGGAATATTGATTGGTGGACATTTGGATTGTATGACATTTGGATATATATATATATATTTGCAATGCATCACCAACCGTGGTAATTGTTTTATTCCTCTGGCTTCCAGAAATTTTATGGAGTAAAGAGAAGATGGGTAGATCAGCCATCAGAAGGATTGCCTGCAAAACATTGTCCAACATTTCCTGGCGAAGGTTCACGTTGGAATGGTGTCCTCATTAGGTAAACCAGTGTACATCTACTGTTTTATAAGCATTGTGTATCCTCTGTAGGTCAAGTAGCACAGTTTAGGTTCATTCTTCAGATCTGTAAATTCTTGTTAGCTTGATATATACCTGGCTATATAAAGTGGAAGATAGCAAATCAGGAGAAGTTTGCACCTGTAAACCATCATTAGGGTTCTGAAACTTTAAGGAGAGAGAAGAGAAAGCATTGTATTTTATATATATATATATATATATATTATATATATATATATATATATATATATATATATATATATATATATACGCGAATTTTTAGTGCCGAATTTGTTCATATGAAACGTACTAAACACGAATTAAATCTAATCCGAATATTTTCCGTTAGACGAATGTTTGACCGAATTTTTGAACGTATTTTACTTATATTGTGCCGATTTATACTCGTACTTTTGCCGTCCCGAATTTTTCCCGTTTGCCGAATTGCTAACAAGCGGTCGGGTTTCTATCTTCCCTATTTCTATGGAAAAAATCCATTTTAGAAAAAACTTCTCCCAATGATGATTTCTATCACCATTTATATCCTAGGTGGCAATAATGTATGATGAAAACTTTCTAGGAGGGTTTCTACATGTAGAAACTCTCATAGAAATTCTCCTCTCTCTTATGACAATTATTATTGGGCCCCACACCATTAAATTGATTCTTTTACTATGTGACACATATGATAGAAATAGAGAACCATTGTAGAGCATTTTTGTATGTCTACAATTTCTATGTAGAAACTCTTCTAACTAGGATAGAAATCTCCTTAAAGTACAATGCCAAGTAGGATAAGAACTCAATTTTAGAAATCACCATTGGAGATGGTCTAAGGGGGGCACGAATTAAAGAAGTTGCAAACCATGTGTCCGGATCCCATACTGCCAATGTGATCTGTACATAGAAAGTGTCCACTATTGTGAAGCCAGCAAATCCAAATCCGTAAAGATAGGCAGATCTATTGGTGGGCTGGGGTGGGCTCTCGCCCACCCGGCCAGCCAGCCAATTTGTATATTTTTTTTGTTGGCCTGGTTTTAGGCTCCAGCCTAGGGGTGAGCAACGGGTCGGTTCGGTCCAAACCGAACCGTTCTGACCAAAACCGAACAAACCGCCAACCTAAATGCCCTCAACCGAAAACCGAACCGAAGTAAGTAAGACCGATCCGATCCGAACCAACTTCGGTCGGTTCGGTTATCGGTTCTTTCGGTTCTGTGGGCCCTAGTGGGCCGGGTATCATAAAACCAAATTTAATTGGAAAGCATTAGCAAAAATACACAAATAACAGTAAGAAATGTGCAGAATCGGCAGCAGTAAATATAAATGTAAATGTGGAGAGTCAGCAGCAGTATCTGTTCCATTACAAAATCTAAAAGTAACTCAAATATACCAATTTAAAGCATTACAAATCTATGAAAAAAATGAAAATTTCGTGCATTATAAATAAATGGGAACAAATTTATACCAGTGCAGTGCAGCAGTACTCACGAGTCACTGAGTCAGGAAAGACAGTAAGACAGAGAGAATCCGAGAGCTCGAGAATATGGTCCTAAATAATAATTTTGTGAACAAAAAGTTAATACAACAAACAAACAATTAATAAAAATTCAATACAAAAAACAATATGAAAATAAATTTTACCAAAGCAAGAGAAGAATCTGAGAACCAGGCTAGCCAGTGAAGCTTACTGATGTCAGAAATTAAAGTTTAAAGCCAACAAGCCAAGCCAGTGAAGCCACTCATCTGGAATTTTTTTTACAAACACTTATGTCAGAAATTTTAGGGTTAGAACTTAGAAGAACTTGAAGCTTAGTAGCTTACTGCTTAGGGTTAGAACAAAGAAGAACTCCGCCGAGCCTAGGAAGGATCGACCGTCGACGAACTCACAGAGGACGAGAGGAGTGGATACTTTATAGATCTGGGCCTGGCACTTCGTACTTCGTAGATCTGGGATCTGGCGAGTGAGGAGGATCGTCCGCCGACGGAGTCACGGAGGAGTCGGAGGGCCGGGAGAGAGATGACTCCGGAGTTGGGAGAGAAGGGAACTCAGAGAGAGAGAGAGAGAGAGAGAGAGAGAGAGAGAGAGAGAGAGGACGAGGAGATCAGGAGAGTGGCGGCTGGAGGCCCGGAGGGATTCGAGAAAGAGAGAGGTTAGGGATGGGTCAATGGGTTTTGGTGTATATAAATGTAGGGGGTAATTTAGTAATTGCACATAGGTAATTTCAGTTTTTGGTTCTCCATCCGAACCGAAACCCAAAACCCGCATCCGATCCGATTAACCGAATTTTACTTATCTTCAACCCGAAACCTGACCCGCTTAATACTAAACTGAACCGAAGGACTGTTTCGGTCCGGTTCGGTTCGGTTTTCGGTTTTCAAACCGAGTATTGCTCACCCCTACTCCAGCCTACACAGTCCACCATTCAACTAGGGGACTGTAAGTATTATATGTGCCTGGCATGACATAAGCCAGCCATTTTTTCTTCATTCTGTTCTTCTGTTGATTGTTAGTTATTTTTAGTACGTTGGAATATTGCTAGCTAATTAGGTAGAAGCAACTTTGAGAGGCTTGCAAGTATTATATGTGTCTGGCATGACATAAGTCACAAAATATGGACAAGGCACCATTTTTGTAGCATCATTGCTTCCTAGTTTTTGAATGAACATTGCTTTATCTATGTTATTGTGAAATAAAAAAAGATAGACTATTTAACCATGGCTAATTTAGTATTGCATTGGCTTCAACGTTGAGTTCTTGAAAATATGACATTCCTTACAATATATATGCATATATGTTGGATTTTTTTTTACTGTTAATTCTGCTACTTTTTTATTTATGTTGTATTTTTGTTGCTTGGTTAGTGGTTTTATCTTCTAAATTACAGTCTCTGCAATTTTAATCCTGGAAACATCATCTGACATTAGATGATCTAATTTTTTTAAGTAAGATATGTAATCACAAGTAAACATGGCTTCAAGACTTTCTCAAGTTTGAGTACCCACCTAAAATCAATCAGACACATTAAACAGTTGTGTTACTTTGAAAACTAAGTATTCAAGCCCCTAGTTTGTTTTTGAAAACTAAGTATTGAGTACCCTCCTATTGTGTTTTAGAATCACTGATGACAGTTAAACATAGGCATATATTGATTCACAAGTGGTGATTTTTTTTCTTGCAAGTTGCAACTTGTAGAATGAATGTCTGAATAATTTGCTTAAATTTTTTCTTTGCTTTGGTATTAACAGGTTAACATCGTTGTAGTCCTCAAGAATGCCCGTTATGTGCCGTTGCAGTCCTCGAGTATCTTGTGGACGAGGTATGTAGTTTGGGAGTATTTCATGTTCAGCCCAGGGTAAACTCAAATCCTGGCTCTGCCCTTGATTGCTATGTTTTGGTTACAAACTATCATGATTCCCACGGTGACTATCCGTCCCATAGAGAAAATATGTGCTAATTTCATTTGAAGGGGTGGCATTCACTCCATTGGATAGGAGAACCTCTGTCGACCTCGTGAGGAGGGAAGAGTAGGGTTGTGCTTATTGCAGATTCTTCGTGATACTGTAGGCATTAAACAGGCCTGGCACTTGCTCGCCCAAGACTCCTTTTGGGCAATCTGGATGAAAGGGAGATACATGAAGGAGCAATCATTTAGGGAACTTCGTGCAAACAACAACGATTCTGTCACCTGAAAGAACTTGTTATCGCATCGTGGCGGACTGAAAGGTCTCATTTCTAGAGTAATGAAGGATGGTGAGCAGGCCTGGCTCCAGGGGGAGGCAGGCTAGGTCTACACCTGGGGCCTCCTCCCCCAAGGGGGAATCAAATTTTTTTTAATATACAGCAGACAACAACTTTGATTGGGTGGGCCATACATATTTTTTTTGACAAAGCCTGCCGGGAAGTCTAATAGCCAAATAGTCTATGGTAAATGGTGATGGATGGTTAATTAATCTCAACTAGCATCCTCAAGAAGTTGTTGTCTTCTAAAACTAATGGTCACAATTAATACTCCTATTTTATTTACAAATCTAATATTGCAACATAAATAATTTTTTGGGAACAAATCCGCTGAACATTTAAATAAAAGAAACTAACTAATCTCTCTAGAATCTAAGGTCGACCTCCAAGATCTCTATCTCTCTTGTATGGTCCATAACACAAAATTAGGAAGGACGGCAAGTCACCTACAACGATCCTGTCAGGAAAGGAGTAAAGTGCAACTCTATTGTATTTAATGTAACTTAATACAAAATATGCTAGACAGTAGCGATGTAGTAGAACAATGTAGGAAACATGTGTATGAACTGAAAACAATGAACATGTACAATGTTTGAAATAATTTTCGACATGTGAACGGCTGGATTAATACGACACATCATATGATGGTTGTCCATAATAAAAAGGTACGGCTAACCTATACGTGCGGTGTATGACTTAGCTATCCACAATAACAATAGTTGGGTTTGTTCATATACCTACTGATTATTTTTCCTCCCGACTCACTAAACAATCAATAAACGAGATGATACAATCAGGTCCTACCGTGTCACAATCGTATCTCAACAGGATACTCAATAAGACACAATGAAAGATAGCGTTATAATGTAATAAGCACATAAAGCAGTAGCATACATGCTTCAAGTTAAGTTGTTGTTGACTTATGCGATGCAATCTCGATTTGGTTGAAAGTTGTTATAATTATGGCTAACCATGACCAAATTGGTGAATTATCAATCAAATCTGAGTTCAACAAATAAAATAAATATTAAACAAATTTTTGAATTTCTGAAAAAATTATATTTTTGTAGATCTTTGTGTCAGCTTTCCAAAACTTCAAACGGATCGCAAATCAAAGTTCGAGATATCCCGAAATCCTGAAAACAATGTGATGCGTTAATTTTTTGAACAACCGACACTCAAATAAATCTTCACAAATTCATGTTCATAATTATAGAAAATAAATTGTAGGTTTGAAAAGCTAATCTTGATATGCTTCTAACAAAAATAGAGGTAAAACGGAGTCCGGAGTTGGCCGCAACGGCCTCGCAAAGTTGTTATAGCTTCAAAAAAACGAGGCTGAATTTATGACAAATTTTGAGCTATTTTAGGGGAAAAAGAGAAAATTTTTGGAAAAAAAGGGAGATGACATAGATTCAATAGGTATATATAATGGATAGATTTGAAGGATTTTGGTTGTAGGAGAAGAATGAGGACTCCTTAAGTAGATGGAGGTTGACTCAATTTTCTAATTTGGAAGGATCAAGAATCTAATGAATAAATCTTTCCATTAAATTCAAATCAATTCAATCTCAAAACTATATGGTTCAAATCTCAATCCATAATTGACCACAATAATAATTGAGTTTGTGGAAAAAATAAAGGGAGGCTTCCCTTTATATAGGAGATGAGAGATTTCCTAAATAAGGAAGGAATAGATTCAATGAATTAAATCCTTCCATGAATTAAATTAGATTTGACCCAATCCCAATCCAGAATTAATCACAATAATATTACTTTAAAATAATATCTAATACTTTAAATAATATTTAAAATAGATTTCATAAAATCAAATATCAAAAAAATTGATAAGAAAAATTCAAATATTCCTAAATGTATATTTTCACAAATACAAATCACATCTAAAATAATATAGCAATAAATTAAGACTAAATCCAATCATAATTTAGAATTGACCACATCTATATCCAATAATATCAAATAAATCAATAACAATTAAAAATAGATTTTTTTTATAAATATAAACTTAAACATAATTGATTATAGAAAATTAATAAGTTTAAAAGTATATCTTTTTAGAAAAGCAAAATCAAATTAAAATAATTTGACAAAACTCTTCAAAATATCCTCTATACGATTTCAAAATAAAAATATATTCTCACTAGAAAATATTCAAAACTAAGTAAAATGAATAAAAATTAAAAAAATTCGAGAAGTGGGTTTACAACTCCAGGCATATGGGCATACTGAAACTAATAGTAGGATCCTAAAGTAAACACCATTGCAGAAGTCTCGAACAAACAGGACAGGGAGGCTGCTCCAGCTTCAAATATGCAGAATGTGGTGACACCCGTTGCAAGTGGCAAAGTTGTGGTGACACCCGTTATAGGTGATGAAGCTGAGGTACCGGCTAATTCAAAGATGACCTCTCAGATCGGATATACCCCTGCTGTGGGGACTACCCCCTCTGGAAAGGAGAACGAGATCAGTAACATCATGGTTGGGACGGGGACCACTTCCCACCCCGGTTCTACTCATCAGGAGCAGGCAGAACACATTCAGATCCACCCAACAGAATCCTCTCACGGGCAAGACAAGGAGTTGGCGTCCAATGGAGACGCCTCCAGGGACAAGAGCACATCCCCTCTTAGATTTCCTTCTCCGGACCAGGAGGACCCACCCTGATTGATTCGATAGTGATCACCCTCAAACTTGATAACATCTAGACGGATATCAGAGATCGGATCCCCCTCTTACCTGCTTCCCTCCTAGACATATCCAACGTGATGGGGTCGACTGGAGAGCCTGTCCATTGTGATCATCAAGGAGACATCAGTCCTTCCGGGGAGGAAGGGCATGATCAGGGGCTGATCGGCCAGGAAATACCCGGTTGGAGATTGGTCACTAAGAGGAGGGGAAAGATGTCCCAGCACAACTGGGATCCCACAAACAGGGACGTAGCAGGAGTTCGGAGGGAGCAGGGAAGGGTCGCTTGTCTAATAAAGGCAAATCCATGGGCAATATCAAATCTACAACGACGCAGAGAGGCAGAAAACCCTAGATCGGTAGTTAAGGTGACTGCCAACCCCCTATGTCACACTCCGATCCTGCAGAGTCCTTTATTCATCGCTTCGAATGCTTTGGAACCATTCGTCCACACTTAGGCGTGATGTCGTGCAAGCCTAAGTTGTGCTTGCGGAAGGCCAAGACCTGTATAATGACAAAATAGAAAAGATTGACAATAAAAAAGTGGAACATAAAGCAGATAATTGAAATTAGCAGCAGACACATTATAGAATATGAATTGAAAATAAGGTAACAGAAATAAATCTCTTTATTGATTTCATTTGAACATATTACAAGCTCTCAATTCTCTCTGATACAAGCCATATGGCTACAATCTCTCAGACTTTACAGAAGTACAATGATCCCGTTCCATATATTATATTCTTTTATATACAAATCCAACTCTTTGTAACAGATGTCCGTCTCTTGGCATCTCTTTTGGTTTCTAGCTCTCACTACCAAAATAAGTCATATCAGCGACGAGTTTAGCGACGCTTAATGAAAATGTCGCTATTATTTGGCAATTTAGCGACATATAATTTTTACGTCGCTGGACGTCACTACTACCGACGTTCAGCGACGTATTGCGACTAATTTTTTTATAACAAAATTTTACGTCGTCCAAAAGTCCGTAAACGTCGCTATTGTTTTACTATTAGCGACGTTTTTGCGACACTAGAATACGACGTCACTATATTTTAGAATATAGCGACGTTCAGCGACGTCTTTAACTGACGTCGGTAAATCTTTTCCATTAACCCGATCGGGTTTTCCTTTCCCTCCATTCTCACATGAAAATTTCCCCAAAATTTTTTTCCCCCCCATTCTCCGCCGTCGCCCAGCCTCCTCCTCCACCGCTCCTTCTCCTCCACTGACCTCCTCCTCCTATTCCTCCTCTGCCGACCGGCCTCCTCCTCCTTCTCCTCATTGCTGCGTGCTCCTCCTCCTCTCCGAGCTCCTCCACCGACCCCTCCTTCTCCTCCACCGCGAACTCCTCCTCCTCCTCCTCCTACTCGGCCATCCCAAGATCCCCTCCTCCTCCAACCGAGCTCCTCCACCGAGTTCCTCCTCCTCCAACCGCCTACACGCACCGCGGAGCTCCTCCACAGCGAGCTCCTTCTCCTCGTCCTCTCGGCAACCCCCTTCCTCTATCAGCCCCAAAGCTCAGGTAAACCCTAACCCGATATCTCTAGTAGCCATTTGACATGGACACGACACAGACACGAATACGACACGAACATATATAATATATGTGCTAATTCTCTTTGAGCAGTTATGTCATTTTGTAACATATATAATATAGGCTAGTTAGGGACTGGTTTAGAGATGCTATGGGGTGGTTTGTGACAGCAAATAGCTGAGTTATAGGGACTAAAATGGGACAGGTTTAAGGGGCCTATTAAAGACTGTTATAGGACAGTCTATGGGCTGTCATGAAGGCTGAATATAGGACAGGTTTGGGGGTTATATGGACTGCTATGGGGCAGCTAAGGACAGGTATTATGGACTGGTTTTGGAGTGCTTATAGGCTGCTAAATGGGGGACTAGTTGGCTGTCAACCTTGGACTGGAATGGGGGTGTTAAATGGGTTGATATGGTTGATATGGTTGATCCCCTGCCCCCCTCACTGCTATTAAATAGCAGTAAGTTACTGCTACTGCTGCTACTAAATAACAGTCCCCTTTGGGGCCTGTTGAGTCTCCAGAGATCAGTCCCCTGGGTGGGGACTGATATGCTCCAATGCTGCTGTTCACAGCAGTGAAGTCCCCCCCCCTTTTCACTCCATCAGTCACTCCCTCTAATCCCTCACTCTCTCTAACTCTATATATACACACACTACACAAAACCAAAACCCCACACTCTCAATCCTCCCTCTCTAACAAATACACATACACTCACAATATCAACCAATTCCAACTCTAATTCACCACCCCATTGGCCAAACTCTCACCCAACATGAACACAAATGTAAACACACATAATATCACATATATATACATATATATAAGCCACAAATATATATACATATATATATAGGGAGAGAGAGAGAGAGAGAGAGAGAATAACATATATATAACCATTGATATATATATATATATACATATAGTTAAATAATATGATACAATATGATACATAAAAAAACACATCTCTAAACCAATAGAAATCTGGGATTTAATATCTAAATAACATTTGAACAATATATATTAAATCTATTGGGATGGATGTAATCACTTTTCTCCCTAATTTCCCTTCCATTGGGAATCATTTTCCTTTCCTCCTCAATTTCTTTGGCATCCAAACATAGGAAAGTAATCACTTTCCTTTCCCAATATACATGATTAGAAATGATATCCCAAATTGAGGATACCTGAATATTTTAGTTAACCATAGTGAATATATATCTGAAATTCTTAAGAAAGAACATACATACTAAGACTGAGATGAATTGAACTAGAAAGAAAACAAATTATTTTTTTAGAGAAAACTAAACTGAGAGAAACATGTATTTAAGTACTGTTCCCAACTTGAGATTTTGGAAACACTTGAAAATGATTTCCCTTTTGAAAGTCTCATATGTAGTTATGTTTCTCTAAGAGAAGAGCCTTGTCCAACTTTGCACTAATTCTTTCTAAATCGAGTTAGTTATCCTTCTTCCTTCATGATTAAAGTTCGGTCATCATAGTCATGATTATGGATATCCGATATCTTAACCAAAGTGAAATATATCTGAAATGTTAATAACATACATCTTATGAATTAAGCAAGGAAGTAAACAAACACAAATGATCCGAGAAATTGTATACGAGCACATTGGACTTGGACATGAGCATATTGGACTTGGACACGATACATTAGACTTGGACTATTAATCTAACATATACTTCATAGGAATGGTCGATATTACCAATTTCGATATCGATACTCATAGGAATGGTATGTTACCGATTTCGATATCGATGCTCATAGGAATGGTCTGATACCGATTTCGATATCGATACTCATAGGAATGGTCGATATGACCGATTTCAACATCGATACTCATAGGAATGGTGTGATGCTGATTTTGATATCGATACTCATAGGAATGGTCTGATACCGATTTCAATATCGATACTCATAGGAATGGTGTGATACCGATTTCGATATCGATACTAATAGGAATATCCTCAAATGGTCCCCTACAGCAGGCAGTAAGGGCATTTCAAGTATATATTTCCTTACCTTATTGGTGTGATACCGATTTCGATATCGAGACTAATAGGAATATCCTCAAATGCTATTACTTTCACAAGTGTTTCAACGATATGCTTATATCTATCTTACATAATTATCCTCAAATAGATTTAGAGCTGAATTACTATCTGTGGAATCGTTCGTGGATGTACAACCGTCATCCTGATGACATGTACGGTGTACGGGATGAATTCATAGAGGGTGTACACCAGTTCCTGCAGTTTGTCAAGGCGTTCTCTCAGTACATGGACGGTACCAAAATTAAGTGTCCGTGTGTGAGATGTCGCAACTTGAAATATCATCCAGAAGTGGATGTCACGTATCATTTATACTCGAAGGGTTTCACGCCGAATTACAATCAGTGGAGCGAGCACGGAGAACTTGTGTCTTTAGCATCGGAGTACGAGCCTTATGTGGATGTCCACAACAACGCTCCTTACGACGATGGGCTGGTGAACATGGTTTTTGACACGGCCGGGCCTAGTTTCGATCCGGATGATCATGATGCACCTGAGGAGGCACCGAACCCCGATGCTGCACAGTTCATGGAGTTGCTGGAGAATGCAAGGAGTCCATTATATCCTGGTTGTGAGGATCATTCACCGTTGGAGGTGGTTACAAGATTATTGAGCATCAAGTCCGATTTTAACATGTCGCAAGATTGCTACAACCGTCTTATGGAGTTGCTTATAGAAATATTGCCTGAGGGTGCGAAGTTGCCTAAAGACTTCTATCGGTCTAAGAGGATGGTTAGATCGCTCTGGATGGGATACAAAAAAATCAATGCTTGTCGCAACGGGTGCATGTTGTACTACAAAGACAACAAGGATGAAGACGCCTGTAGATTTTGTGGTATCGATCGCTACAAGGCATGTGGTAGAGGAAAGTCTGTCGGTGCCAGGAAGCCTACCTCTTCGATGCACTACTTGTCGTTGACGCCGCGGTTGCAGCGGTTGTTTATAGTGAAGGAAAATGCAGAAAACATGAGTTGGCATAAGCGGGAACATACCGAAGGAGTGTTGGATCACCCATCTGATGGAGAAGCATGGAAGCACTTTGATCGAGAGTATCCAGATTTTGCTTCTGATCTGCATAATGTCAGATTGGGGCTCTGCTCCGACGGTTTTACCCCACTCGAACTTTCGGGATCCCAGTATTCGTGTTGGCCTGTGATCGTCACCCCGTACAATCTACCGCCTTGGATGTGCATGAAGACTCCGTATATGTTCCTCACCGTTATTATCCCAGGTCCGAACAATCCGAAAAGGAACATCGATGTGTATTTACAGCCGTTGATTGATGAGTTGAATCAGCTGTGGGAAGTAGGTTCCAACACGTACGATGTATCTAGAAAACAAAATTTCCAGATGCGGGCAGTACTTATGTGGACCATCAATGACTTTTTGGCCTATGGAATGTTATCTGGATGGAGCACGCATGGTCATCTTTTATGTCCGTATTGCATGGACAGCACTAAGGCTTTCCGTTTGAAATACGGAGGCAAACCGTGCTTCTTCGATTGTCATCGACAATTCCTGCCGAAGGATCATCCGTACCGGAGGAACATGAATACTTTTCATGCTGGCGTTGTGGAGAAGGCTAATCCCCCGCCAAGGTGGCCCGGATACACGATATGGGAAGAGGTAAAAGATTTACCAAGAGCTATTGAGCAGCCTGCTACGGGCTACAAGTGTGACGGATTTGGTCGCACTCATAACTGGACGAAGAGGAGTATATTTTGGGATCTTCCATATTGGAGCACCAATCTGATTAAACATAACCTTGATGTCATGCATATCGAGAAGAATGTGTTTGACAACATAATTAATACTGTAATGGACGTAAAGGGGAAGACAAAAGACAATCCAAAGGCTAGATTGGACTTGGAAGAAATATGTAGACGTCCTGCATTGCATTTGATAGAGGACGGGAATGGGAAGTTGAAGCAGCCTAAGATAATTTTCTCACTGGAGAAGGAGGATAAAGTGAGGCTTTGTAGGTGGATTCAATGTCTGAAATTTTCAGATGGATATGTTTCGAACTTGAGAAGATGCGTCGACCTCAAGGAGAACAAACTGACATGTATGAAGAGCCATGATTGTCACATATTCATGGAGCGGTTAATTTCGATTGCATTTCAGAAATTCTTACCGCAGGCAGTTTGGGATCCATTGACGGAGCTTAGCATATTCTTCAGGGACCTTTGTTCTAAGAAATTATTCGTTGATCGTCTAAAAAAGCAAGAGAAGGACATTGCGGTAACACTGTGCAAGCTAGAGAGGGTGTTCCCTCCTGGATTCTTCGACTCTATGGAGCATTTGCCGATTCATCTTTCCTACGAGGCACGTGTTGGTGGACCCGTCGAATATCGATGTATGTACCCGTTCGAGCGATATTTGAATCACCTAAAAAGAAAGGTGAAAAATAAGGCTCGGGTCGAGGGTTCTATTTGTGAAGCCTATATTATCGAGAAGATTACAAATTTCTGCTCCTCCTATTTCAAACCTCATATTGCTACGAATAGAACGAGGGCTCCGAGAAACGACGACGGATATCAAGAATTTAATGATGGAATACTGAAAGTATTCAATGCGTCCGGAAAGCCTTCGGGGAAAATGAAGAAGAGATATTTGAATGACGAAGAGCTAAGGGCTGCTTAGTTGTATGTATTACTCAATTGCGACGAGGATGAAGTGGAGAAGCTAGAGGGGTAAGTAACTCAAGATGATGAGTTTACGTCATCTCAATGTAATAGTATAAGCTAATATTATTGTACTAATCGGCGGTTGCTTCGTTGTTTTCCAGCACATATAATGATGAGTTGAGGCTGGTTAGACCCTACCTAACAGACGAAGCATTAGAACAAGAAATGAGACGTCATTTTTCTTCTTGGTTGAGCGAATATGTAAGTAGCTCGATAATTACTGGCCTCTTCAAATGCAACTGCGCAATAACTTATTATCTCTTCTTTGATATTCAGGTCGATCATCTAATTTCACCCGAGATTGAATTAATTAGAACTCTTGCCAAGGGACCAATTACTTTTGTTAAAATATGGCCAAGTTACTGTGTCAATGGCTTTCGGTTCAAGTCGACAAATGCTCCGATCAGAGACAGCTTCCTGGATCTTGATTCCACAAAAAATAGTTGTTTGTGTATCAAGTCTTCGAACTACAAAGACGTCGATCCAGGAAATGATTTCTTTGGCATCTTGCGAGAGATTGTGGAGTTGTCATATAATAATGGCAGAGAACCTGCAAAGATCGTGTGGTTCAAGTGTGAATGGTTCGATCCGATTGAAAATCAAGGTTGAAAAATTGACAAGCATGGTCTTGTGGATATAAACTACAAGCGTAGATATCAAGGCTACGAACCGTTTGTCCTAGCAACTCAGGCTCAGCTCGTGTACTTCACAGCTTATCCAAGACGGAGAGCAACGAAGTCTGACTGGTGGGCAGTATGCAAGACTAAAGCTAGAGATACTTTTGATGTTGACGAAAAAGCTTACCAGGAGGACGAGCTACCCCTTGTAACCAATATTGTCGATGTGGACTCCACAGAAGTTACGCATTACACGACACATAATGTAGAAGATGTAGAATTATCCGAAGAGGAAGACGAAGGCGAAGATGAAAGTGAAGATGAGGAGGAAGAGGAAGATGAGGTCGAGGAAGATGAACAAGATGATTATTCTGAAGATGATTGAGAGAGATATACTTATCTGAACTTAGATGTTTCTTCTAGAATATATTATCTGGACTTAGATGTTTATTGTAGAATGTATCATCATATGTTGTCTTGGTTATTATCTTGTCTTTGTTGTAAAAGCACTTGTATTTACTTTTTATTAGTAAAAATGATCTATCATAGGGTTTCTTATATTTGCATACATATTTTTGTAGCTGTTATCATCCAATCTCTTCAACAAATTGATAGCAACCTTGTGGAAAATCATCCAGATGATGAGCATCCAATTCTGTTATGACATTCAAAATTTGGATACTGTGAGGTAATATCAATTTTACTGCATACATTGGTACACTATTGTACTGCACATAGCTGATACTCTAATTTTGATACACTACACTGACTACATTACATACTGCACACTGTTGAGAAAAATTAGGAAGCATTTTCATATAATGATGACAATGCCCATCCTTTGAGAGTAGATCGATCCACTATGGATGTCGCAGTAGATGCCTCAAGGCTAAATTTACTTTTATCCATTTCTGTAAGAAACCCCATAGCTCTGTTTACTTTACCATTCTCCAACAAGCCCTTAACAATAGCATTAAGCATAACAGAATCTGAATAGTAACCATCTTTCTTCACTAACAAAAATAACTCATCAAATTCATCCAACAACCCTTCTTTAATAAGGCCATTCATCATTATAGTGTATGTTACAATATCGGGTGACACTACATCATTTGCAAGAATAGAGTTAAAGAGATTCCTTGCTGCATTAACCTTACGAACTTGAAACATTCCTTCAATTAAAATATTGAAGGTCTTAGCTTCCAGTTTTTCCTTCTAACATGATATGGTGTTGAACAGATTCATGGCCTCATCAACATGGTGATTTTATAAAGTCCATGTAAAAAAATATAATAGGTGTGGAGTTATAGGGAATCTCCAGAAGCAATCATTTTTTGTATTTCTTTTGCGTCAGCAACTCTTCCAGCTTGGTATAATCCATCTAACATAATATTGTAAGTAGCAAGTGCTTGTTGCAATCCCTTACAAGGCATCTCATCAAAAAGGTGTCTAACATTATCAACCTTTCCAACAAAAGCCATTGATCAAGATGTTGCAAGTAACTGTAGTTGGTTTATGACCTCGTGAGTGCATTAGCTCGGGTATTTGGGAGTGATGTTGAGTGAATAAAAGTAGATAACCTTTCCCTCCATCTCATATTTATGGAAACCCTTATGATTGATACCCTTTCCCTCCTTCTTCTATTTATAATACTGTTTAGTATCAGTAGAAATATATCAACCGACCTACTGACTAAATGGCTGAGGTGGACTGACTTGGCAATAATGTGGCAATGATGATGTGGAGGCCTCTTATTAGAGATGGGCCTCTTATTGGAGATGGGTTGCAGATGGAGTTGGACATCAGCTATTGGCTGCAATCCGAATAGAAACATACTAAGTTCTTATGAACTTGTTGCTTGCCATGCTACTCTTCTATATGGCTTCTATGAGCTCTGATGCTATCTATATAAGTTTTTAATTTCTGCTGGCCTCTATAAGCTCTGATATTGAGCATGCTGCCTCAACTGCTATTATGCTAAGCTTCCTACATACTGAGCCAGGGAGCCTTCACTCCTATATTTTGCTTCTTATTTTTTTCTTTCTAAACTATATAGTTTTAATTGATCTTGATGTGTATATCAGACAATCCAAGGATTTAAAGGAAGAGAAAGATTGTCCAAATAACTTCTAAACATGATAAGGAATTAACTTGCTATGTTGTCGTTTCATTTTGATAGTTCAGTTGAGTTATTATAATCTTCTTGTTTTCTTTAGAATATTGTTTTTTTGGTCAACAAGCTCATTAATTAACTTGTTATGCTGCTCTTGTTCTCTCAGGAACAACATGGAAATGAAGGTGCTATGAATATGTGAGGGATGTGCTCCGGCCGAGTTTGCTACTTATTTTGGTTTTATTTGTATAATTTTAGTATTGGATGTTCAACATGTATGGAAACTATATACATTGGTTGGATATGTTTGTAGTTAGACAAGCGTTGGATGTTTGTGCTTGGACGTGTGTCAGAAGTTTATGGTGTATGGACAATATACAGTTTGTTAATATAAAAATTATATTTTGTAGTTATTTGATAAAATCTTCTGGATTATTGATATTATGTGTGTGTTCAATTCATAATATAGAATTATAAATAAAATTTTGGCTTTAGCATCTCTTGACGGTTATAAAATGTCAACAATTAACTTAATCCTGCAGCAGAAGGGCTTTTCTTGACGGCTAATAGCAGTCATCTAGGCCGGAGTCAAGAAAAGTTTTTACCAATATTGACGGTTTCTAAAAACTGCTATCTTGACGGTTAAAAACGGTCAAGAAAAATACTTCATATGACGGCCAAAAACCGTCGAAAAAAGTTCTGCCAGTGACCGTCAAAAAAGGGGGGGTCTTTTCTTGACTCTGGCCTACTTGACGGATCTGCAACCATCAATATACCTATTTCTTGAAGGAAAAAGCCGTCAAGAAAAGCCTTTTTTCTTGTGGTGAACAGTTTTTTCCCTAATCTATTCTTTCTTTTCTTAGCGAAATAATATCATCTTGCAACAAGATTTATGTGAGTCGAGTTGAGATGAAGTCCTTTGCTCCAGGAAGGAGAATTAAAGATGGGGTATGTAGATAGTATATTTTTTCTTAGATGCCATCAATATTTCCTTCGATGCCATCGCTGATTTTTTTAATGAGATATTTAGATTGTAACCCTTGTCTTTGCTCTTCTCACCGCAGAGGAACGGATAAAAACTATCAATAAAGCTAATGTATGATATTTACCAATAAAGTTAATGGTGAGTGAGCATTTTGTTCTTTAATGATTACGCATTAACAATTTTCTAATTTGTTTGTCGTTCGTAATATATTAATTGATGTGTATGTAGAGATCAACGTTACCTCCATCTAAACTTCATGAAATATGGAAGAAGAACAAATATTTCCAGGATTATATAAGATCTTTAAACATTTGTAACGAGGTATTAATCTATTTCTGTTTGAATTCTAATCCCAATTTTCTAAAAATTGATTAATTTGTTTTACCTAATTAGTCCTGATTCAGATATACATACTCATTCTTTTTTGGACTACTGTACTCTTGCAAGAGTTATGGTTAAAACAAAGACTGTTGAAGTTTGGGACACCCTTGCATCTACAGATGAGGCAATTTTTAACAAAGCAGTCATAAAAGAAATAGTAAGCTCATATTCATAAATTTTTATGAATTGCGTACTAGATTCGCGATATACTAATACATATTGAATTATGGTAATTGTAGCTTTCAAATTTGGATCTCTTTTTCGAGAAAGAGATTTTGAAGTTGAGAGATGCTAGGTTCAACTTTTCTACTTTTTCCATAATCCGTCGTCCTTATGTTCCCTGTCAAGACAATACATTTGATTGTGGTATTTTTGTAATTTTATTCATGAGAGACGGATGTAGTTTGGACTCTCGTTCTCTCAATGTAAGTCTAAAAATATGTTGTCAAATACTTATACTTTTTAGAGCAATATTTTTGATGTTATGTTTGTTACATGCAGTTTAATTCGAAAAAGGAAAGGTACAAAATTGTTGTATGGATTGCATCTTCAGAGCACAATGAAGAAGAATCCAAATTGTGCAATAATATAATTAAGCAGCAAAGGGCGAAAGGAGTCCACTCTGATGGTTGATGATGGAAGACGATGAATTTTTTCTTCTTATTTTATCTAATGAATTATCTTCATCTGTTTTATAACAAATGGTTAGGAATAAAGTTTTGTAGAGTTTTAATGTTCTTAAAATATGGGATAAAAATTATATCAAAATGTTCATTTGTTTTACAATCTTGCTGCCATGCCCAAAAATTGTAAAAGTTGTATGAAGAACCTACCGCAAAATAATATTTTATTACGTGCCCAGAATTAGCGAAAAATATATAAATGGGGTTTGGAATGACCTTTTTGCCTTTCTAATTTACTGAAAACACCCACGAAACCTACTCTTCATAAAAAATATTTTGATACTTTCTCTTCTTCCATACGCCGCTCACTTTCGAATCTAGGTTTTCTCCTCCAAAATCTTAAAACGTTACTCTCCATTCGTAATCCTCACACCATGTCAGCACCATCTGCAGCAGCAGCATCAAAATCAACTAGAACCCTTGTTAGAGAAAATATAGCTATTGTGGAGAAAATGAAGATAGTTGAACAAAATCCAAAGGAGAATGATGGAGAATTAGGGAGAATTAAGAGAGTTACACATAAGCCAAAGGCTGCTAAGCTAAAAAAGGGCAAAAAGAAAGTATAACTTTAAGTTATGTTCATGATTCTGTAAAAACCACGGAGAATGGTCATTCCCAAGGTTAAAATACAAGAGAATGACCATTCTCCGTGTTAAAATTACCGAGAATTATCATTCTCCTTGTTAAATTGATGGAGAATAGACATTCTCCATGTTTAAGTGCAGGAGAATAGCCATTCCCCATTTTAATCCATTCTTCGTGTTATATTGACAGAGAATTGCCATTCTCCGTGTTAAAATGACGGGGAATGGCCATTTCCAGTGTTAAAATGCATGAGAATGACCATTCTCCGTTGTCAAAATTACGAAGAATGGCCATTTCCCGTGTTAAAATCTTGGAGAATGGTCATTCCCTGTGTTAAAATTACGGAGCATGACCATTCCCCATATTAAAATCATAGAGAATTGACATTCTCCATATTAAATTAACAGAGAACTTCTATTCTCCGTGTAGAAAACACGAAGAATGGTCATTCCCAGTGTTAAAATACATGAGAATGACTATTCTCCGTGTTAAAATCACGGAGAATGACCATTCTCCGTGTTAAATTGTCGGAGAATTGCCATTCTTCGTGTTAAAATCATGGGAAATAACCATTTTCAGTGTTAAAACGCATGAGAAAGACCATTCTTCTTTGTTAAAATAATGGAGAATGACCATTCTCCGTGGTAAAATCACAGAGAATGGCCATTCTCCGTGTTAAAATGACGAAAAACAGTTGATAGAAACCTAATTTTTTTGTTTTGTTTTTTTGTAGAAAAAAATTTGTCAGGAATAAGGATTCAACAGTTTTTCGTTCTTCTTTCAAAACAATGCTAGGAAATAGTATTGACTACGGATTCGAGCCATAGCACATGGTTTCATAAAATTCGTACGATTTTCCTGATCTAAATCGAGCAAGTTTTAGTTTTACATGAAGAACATTTATGGAGGGTGTCAATAAAGATGGCGGTCGTTTACCCGAGCCAGTTATTGAGTCTTTAAAGAATACCAGTTTCTGGAATTTTGTCGAGGTATTCTATAAAAATAGAGTTGGCATTCAAGAATTGGCCAAGGTTTAAGAAGGTCTTGAGAAATTGATATGAAATTACTTGTAGGACAAGTATGGTGTTGGATACTTTGAATAGTACCAATTAAAATAGCACCAAGTGTTGACGATATGGCAGCCATCTTCGGTCTACCGCTGAAGGAAAAAAGCGAGGATGATGTTAATTATAGAAGATTGATCATGGAAAAATAACAATAGGCCACACCATCAGAATCGTTGAGCCTTCAGAAGATTGCTGGCTAATTCCAAGGGCAAAAAAGGAGAAGTCACGAATACGGAAGTGAGAGAGAAGTTCTTTAAATTGCTAAAACGGATCCGTGACGGAGATAAACAAGTTAAACCAGATGATTTGGCCAAGTAATAATCTTTCACTTGTGCCAAACATCATTCTTCACAAGGTCTGGCGGTTCAAATTTACCGTAAAAGCTCCTGGTCTTGTTAGACAGTGTAGAAGTAATCAAAAGTATATGTTGGTCAAGGTTAATCTTGGCATATGTCATGGAGAGCATCAAGAAGACTACAAGTAAAACTGTTGGGGGGATTACTCTAATGCATACCCCAAGATTGAAGGTTGCACAATATGTTTCCTCAACTGGTTTAGGGAACATAGTACCTATGTGGAAAGGAAGTTCAATCCAATTCGCACATAGGATGTGTACGCAATCTCAGTCTTCCTAAAAAATGAATATCACAGTAAATTGAGATAAAAATGATATTAAAAAATTTGGTAATAGCTGTTGGAAAAGAGGGAGGACAACAAGAAGAGGAGCTACATATACAAGAAGGCAATACAACAAATAGGGCATACAATAGCGGTTTATCTATAGCGTTCAAGCCTCCCTGCTATAGAATGTCATCATCAATATCGTTCATTTTGCAGTGCTATTAAAAGAGCGTACAATAGCAGTTTATCTATAGCATTCGAGCCTCCCTGCTATTATAATATCATCATCCATAGCGTTCATTGTGAAGTGCTATTAAAAGTTCATACAATAGCAGTTTATCTATAGTGTTTGTGCCTCCCTGCTATTTTACTGTTAACAGAACTTTATATAGCGTATTATGAACGCTGTTAAAGGTATAGTTTTTTTTCGGACGCTGCTTATGTTCCTATGCCCGTATGTCAAAGTAAGGTATCCAGTTCGATTAGGAGCAGCATCGTATTCTATATATTTTACATGATTAAAAAAAGACTATAGCACATTTTGGATGCTATATAAGTTACAACGTCGTAATGGGATTAAATCGTTACCGCAAAAAAAAAAATTTCATGTCAAGGAGTCTGCAGAATACTCTTCAAATCAAACTAACCTTTCAGAAATTTTATACAAAATTCCTCTCCCCTGGTAAATCGAATAAGAAAATTTAGTAATATATATACGAAATATATCTTTGTATATTTAGTAACTATATATTGACAAAAAAATTACAAATAAACTGAAATATTGGTTAAACCAAATAAACTGAAAATTGAACAGATTTATTCCGTTCGGTTTGGTTCGATACGGGATATTTCGGTTGGTTTCAATTTTTGTTATTCGATTTTCGGTCGAATTTGGTATTTGGTAATTCGGTTCGGTTAACCGAGTTAATCGAATGCTCACAATTGAACTATGTACTGTTCCAATCATGGGAGAAGCAACACAGTTTTTTTTTATATTTAAAAAAATAAGTTATAGCATGTTGTGACTGCTATAGGAGCGATCCAGTTTTGCTGTATAATTTATAGCATTCTCGATAGCGGCGTTCCCGTCCGTTAGATATTCGGAAATTAAATTGCTACCATCCACAGCAAAATGCTATGTTTTATGTTTGAAGAAACCTTAATGTATTCTCCCCAACCCTTCAACTCCCCAAAACCCGCCAAACAGCACAGTCCTCCTTCACGAAAACCCTCCCTCCACGAAAACCCTCCACAAAAATTTCTAAACTTTCCCCCTCCTTCTCTCTGTCACGAAACCGCTCTTCCTCAGAAAACCCTAAAGGTAACGCTCCCATCACAAAACCCTTCATCTTCTTCTCTCTGTCTCTCTCTCCCCTCACAAAAATCCCAAAGACCGATCGACCGACCGACCCACTCATCGTCTGACCGACCGACGACCAACCGACCGACTCATCTTCTTCTCTCGATTTTTTTTCGTTTTATTTTAGGAACCCGAATTCTATGGCGTATGATTATCATCCTTGAAAATATATTATACATGAATGAAAAATGAAACGAATTTCTCTGATAGAAATTCTTTTTCTATGTACAATTCAGAAATCCTAACGTATTCACTACACCAAAACATGTAATTTGTAACACATTTTTTTAACAATTAGCCACGGTAATTACCGTGGCACTCTTGTAACAAAAATAACCGTTACAATAGTTTATAATCTGTTACTAAAATTCTTATTTCATATTTTAATAATTTTAATAATTTTTTAACAGTAAAAGCCGTTACAAAAGTTGAATACAGTATCACAATTTAGTCACGTGCATTCCTTATGACAGAAATTAAAGTGTTGTAAGCGATTTGTTTTCTTATTCTCCCACTCATTTTTTTCATTTTCACTCTCTCTCTCTCTCTCTCTCTCTCTCTCGAGCTCTATACTTTTCCCAACTCTCCAGCTTTCTAAATCCCTTTGCGTTAGACAAAATCCAAACCCTAACCCTATATTTCCTCCCCCCTAATCCTCCATCTACGCCTGATCCTCCTCTTTCTTTTTTTGGAAGGAGAGAGAGGAGCAGAGATGGCTCCCCGAGAGAGGCAGCGGTAGCTCTACGAAGAGCAATGGTTGTGGAAGAAGTCCCGGTGACGATCGGGGAGGGAGTTGATATGCTCATCCAGATCGTCGCCCTCCGCCACCGGATCGAGGGCACGGAGCCCTGCCACGCGCCGTAGGTATCTACATGGCTCCGTCGCTGCTGGCGGAGGAAGCAAAGGTAGTTACTATTAAATAATTAGGAAAAAAAAGAAAATAGAGTTAGAAAGAATTAGCAGCACGGAGACTCTTTTCCCTCTCCACCACCGATGGCGATGGCGATGGTATACGAATCAGAGGGCGGGGGGCGGGCACAAACAGAACGTCTCCACCACCGCACGATGTTCCACATGCATCCGTTGATTGCCTCCGGCGATGAGACCGACGTCGGCAACAGCATCGGGAAGGTTCCAAGGAGTTCGTTCCCCTCTCGATCACCAACACAAGGGTGCGTCCCTTCGGGATTGGCAGGTTGATGGAGCATTTGAAAAAGGTTGAGGGTTCTTGCCAGTTCTTCTTTTGGTTCTATTCTTCTCTTTGTGTGGTGAGTGTGATCATGTTTATTTGTAAAAGAAGAATGGTCGTCATCAGGAGAAGCATCAAATCAACAGCTGGACGTGTATCGTTCAGCTGGAGTATGTGATCAGGAGGACTATCTATGTTTCTGACATTGACCATCAGGTGTTTGTATCTGTCATTTGCACTCTAGTCGTGAAATTATACTATGTTGGTGCAAATGGATGTTAGATATATATATATATATATATATATATATATATATATATATATATATATATATATATATATATATATATATGAAATATAATCTTTATAGGTTTATTTCTTTCTTTTTCATTTTGTTTTGTTTTCATTTCTTAGGTTGATCCATGGGAACTCCATTTCTATTGTCATGAATTGGTTTTTTTTTTTTGTTTATAGAAGATATGAGGAATAGATTTCCGAGCCATGGCAATGAATGGGAATGATGCGTAGAAGCAGCCTCCAAGCCCTTCTCTGAGAAGTTCCAAGTTTTTCCAGATAAAAAAATACATATGTTGCATGGACACGACACAGATTCGGTTTGGATACGTTTTAGTGTATGATGAATAGTTAGTTCGAAAGTCGTTTGATAGAATTCCTTAGTGAGACTTCTACCTTCACTTTATACTCAGGTATGATGTAATTTACTTAGTTATGTTTGAATAACATGGTAAGATAACCAAATTGATACTTACTGCTATGATATAGCTATGAAAACTTATTTCAATGCTTCAGGTCTACTAGCTGAGTAGCCTGCCAACCTTGTCGCTTATCAGTCTCCTTACCAGTCAGCTATAAGCTCATCAGTCGAGTAGTATAATTGAGCTTTTTCATTTTCCAAGTTTGATTATATAGATTTATTTTGTTTGTTGTCTGATTCACTGAGAAATATAATTTATTTACTTTTTTGAGTTTATATTTGTCTTGTAAATTGTTGATGAAACTACTTGGTGAATATATTATTTCAGAATCAGTGTATATTATCTTATTTTGATACTTCATGTATTATCTTGTTAGTTGATATTGTTGGCGATCTCATCTTCTCTAGCATCTCTTTGTCCTGTAACTAATTATTTCCTTTTGTTCATACAAGTAATATGTACACAAGCATGCTAAAATGTCTCTGCTAAATATTTATTGAGTGTATAACCTGTGAAAAAAAAATGCAAAATGAAGTGCGATTGATAGGTAATGAAAGGCCTGTTGCAGATACATTTAGGAGAGACTGTTCTTCTCCATGCTTCTTACTTTTTGTTAAGTTCAACAATTGTCTTGCAATTGGAGAATGCTTATCTTCAAACAATATCTTTACATATGATGTATGATATTCTTTGTAGGAATTCCTCATTGAATAAAATAGAAACATACTTTAATTTTCTTGTCAAGAGAGTGCAACATTTTTATTGTTGTTTGGAATCTTTTGATTATTAGAGAAATTTACAATTTGATTACTGGGGTTTCATTTCATTGGTATATATGGACATTTGACCAATGCAAAAATATAGATAAAGGCTTTGTTACTGTTATGTAGACATTTGAGAGTGACAAATGTGTTGTTAACTCAGTTTTTTCTCATATTAGCACATGTCCTTTTTGGGGTTGCAATTATTTTTTGTTAATTGTTGCTTAGACCCACATTCATCCTTAGCGTTTGGACTGGAACTCTTTACGTTTGAACCTAAAAGCTTGTTCTTGTGGAAAGTAGGAAACTTTAGAATGACTCAGAATAATGTCTTTATTTTCTCTGTATAGGGCCCCTTGAATGTCTTTATTTTCTTCGTATAAGACCTGTAACTCCATCTCCACCTTTCTATTCAAGTTCATCTACAACACAGTACACAAAAATGGATGATTTGCGACAGAAAAGTGAGCCATAGTTAAATACTCTTAACTTGCAAAGAATATACCGTTCTGTATACAGAGTTGCTGGAGACACATGTGCAGCTCTTGAAGAGTACATACAAGATCCTCAAAGCAGCACCCTAAGCTCGATCCTCCCTTGTAATGATTGGACTTCTACAAAGAAATCTTTGCATGATGTTGCAGGAGAAATCCATTTCATTGTTGACCAGGTATTGAACCCCTTTCCCTTATGGAACTGAAGCAAGCAATATGAAGTTACCAATCCCAACTATTAGCCTTATATTAGTGGACAAAAAATTCTCATGAACAACAAGAATTCATTTTTTTCGCAAGAATGGAAACCTCTAATGGTTCAAAGTTTACCTACTGCTCTATGTCCGGCAGTAATATTGAATAAAAGTGTCGGCAATATTACTGAATGAGATTTCAAAAGTATCACTCACTAATCCGAATTTGTAATTTGTTAGGTAAATGCAAACATATCAAGACTACATAATCCATATATTTTTAAATATTTTGAAGATGTACACTTGTTCCGCTGGAACCTGTAGGGAATGGGAGTTCAGCGTTTAACCTCACAGCTAATTCTAGAATCAACTCTTGGCTTTTCATGATACTTGTTTGTTATTTTTTCTTTAATAACTAACATATTTCATATAGCTCTCTGTTTACTCATGTACCTTTAATAACTAATTTGAAATGATGTCTCCTCACTCAAGAAAATTGGGTGTTGCTCAAGCTAGAAGCAGATGCAATTTTTCTTTATGGTAAGGACCTCAATTCTAATACACTTGTGCTATATGTCTCTAGATTTCTTTTCATGTTATCCTTTTAGAGCTACATGCCTGGAAGAGTGGTTTGAGTAGTTCACTTCTGTTGTGTGTATCATATGGTAGTTTGTCTTCAGTTCAGTCACATATAGGCCATGTTTGTTAATGACTTTCTGTCATTGTTAATGTTCTGCAGGAGTGTGAGGCATATGATAAAGCTGATCAGTATGCAGATGATTGGAGGACTAGAGAGGTTGCCAAGGGCATTGCAAAGGGCAAGGTGTAATATTGTCTCTCATACCCAACAATTCTTCATGTAATAATTAGATAACTAGTTTTTTGTATACTTTCAAGTTCAACAGAATTATACATTAACTCCTCCTTTATAAGGGAATTACTTGAACCTATAAGACTGTACATACGAGAGAAAATAAATACTATATATAATCACATATTAACATATTATTATGTCTTATTTTCCTTTTTTCATATTTACATGCTCGTCGACGCAAAGGTTGGTATGCAGATTCACATTATTAGTCTAAACATGTTGTGCCTTATATGTAAACTACATAAAAACAATCTACTCTGATTTAGACTGTGCTTCCTAAGCTGGAGCCGTCCCTCTTAATCAATGGTGCACAATTTTGCATTTACTTAATGCCTGTATAACGTTTCTCATTACCATGTTCTTTACATATTTTTATTGGTGAGGGTTTCTATGTAGCCTTCATATTGTTCTAAATCATATTCCCATTCGATGTTCTATTGGATGCTGGTTTCTATACAGCCTTCATATTGTTCTCTCAGGGTTTCTTTCAGAGCTCACATACATGTATTGCTTTCAACTTGAATTTCTCTATTTTCTTTTATAATATTCAGGTTTTCGAAGAAACTTCTGGCATTGATAACAAGTATACTAATGTACAATTCACATGAGTGGTAATGATAATGTCCAAGCATGTCATTTTTTGCATAAATTTATATGAAAATTTCAGGTTATAGCATTAGTAAAAACTTCTGGTTATCAAAAGTCTGGATATTGCAATGAAATACATTCGGGTTATAGGATTAATGAAAACTTCATGTTATATACATTCAGGTTATATACATTCTTTTCATATTGCATTAATGTATTGTCTGATTGGTAATGCCTTTAGCACTGTTTAAAACTTCAGTTTATATAAATTCTTTTTTACATAATAATATTTTCTTTGGATATCAAGTATGGGTATAGGAAACTCCTTTCCTTTTTACATAATAATATTCTTTTTTACATAATAATATCGACCAAAGCAAAAATGAAGCACCGCTCACTTATGTTCATGTTAAGGGTTTTCCATGAAGTTTATCCAAGCAAAATTTATTTGCAGTAGGGAGAACAACACATAAGTAGGATTAACTTGTCCCTATGAAGCATGGGCAGCCCAATATTGTTGGTAGTGTCCGTGTCGGATATGTATCGGACAAGATATAGGTGAAACATGTGTTCCCATTTTCACTCTTATATAATTATTTCTTACTATCATCATTAATATTGAGGGCTGTTGTGATTTTTCCATATAAAGCCTTCAGTGTGATTATATTATTTTGATACACTAAAGGACTTATAGGAATGCATCCGTTAAGCTTCTAGAGCTCCCAAATGCAGTTTTCTTCATTACCTGCCGAGCTTCCGGAGCTCCCAAATGCATGAAGATACCTGGAAGATTATTTGATATTCTTGTTTATCATTTTTTTCCTATTAGTTAATACTTGTTGACATCTTCAGCAATGTCAAACAATGCATTAGAATGTATTAGGATACAATGTTGGACTGAGCTTGATCAATGAAAGGAAACTTCAGGAAGGAAATTTCAAGGACTGCTGCACAGTATTAAGATAATAGATAAAGTATGGGTATAGGAAACTCCGACTAATCCCTTCCTTCGATGTGTTGATATTGAGCTGGTTTCAGAACTTTGTCAAAAAAAAGGAGGACAAGTTTGCATAAATGGTACATTTGCCATTCCTGTCATCTATAAGGCCTTAACTTTGGAAGCGGATATAGTTGTTAACTCTGCGATAATTTATTGCTGTCCACAATGATGTGAGCAGTTGAGGTATTGAATTTTGCTTTTGTGACCATCGGATAGCTCGTATTTTTCATCATATTATATTTGTACTTCTCTTTCCAGTTGATCTCAGGTTGTGTTAGTGGTCCGTAGGAATTAGTTTCCCAACTTTGCAAACATCATCATCTTAATGGCGGGGTTCTCGATCCATTAAGTAAATGTTAATGTTGATCAGTCACTAAGTATATATATATACTATATGCAAGATATGCACTAGGTATAATCTGAAACTTTTATTTGTTTATTAACCAGGAACACTAATGTTTTCCCCCTATATTTGTGTAGGTTGGATGAAGTAAGAGGATTTCTGAGGAGCTTTGGTTGTGGATAGGCTCGAAGGGTACGAGCTAAATTTTGGATATGCAATATTTTGGATATATGTATGGAAACAATTAAACGCTGACTACGCTGTTAATGTTTAAGTTTGGAGAAATTATGAAGGATTTTGAATGTTCTTGACAGTGAAATTAATGAATTTACTTGTGTTCGGAATTCATTCTGTGATTGATTCGTCGAGAAGCATTTAAATTTTTGAATACCCAGATTATGTGTATATATGCAATAGATATCTGTGGCATTCTGTATATCTGCAATGCTATTTTGATGTGCTGCAATACTATTCTGACGTGAATTGTTTCTTTATACTAATGCATTCTGCAATAGCATTCTGACATGATATTGGTGCACATATAATAGTGCGAAAGAAACGCTATAAAAACCAATTTGCATCGAAAAGCTGTTCAAACGTTATTATGAAACAATAGCGTTCGTAAATGCTATGTAAACTCTATAGCATTTGTTACTGCTATAACAAGTCTATAGCTTTCATGGATGCTATAATAACTAAATAGCGTTCATGAATGCTATTAATTTCCTATAGCGTTCTTATATGCTATAAGACTTGTATAGCGTTCATAAATGCTATAACCTGTCTATAGCGCCATGGAACGCTATAATCCATCAATAGCGTTTATGAACGCTATAACTTTATAGCGTTCTTGTACATGGGGCAATTATAGCGGGGGCATTTATAGCGGACCGAATACGCTATAATAGGCATTCTACAGCGTTCTGAGCACGCTATCGTATCCCATATCTGTTGTAGTGAGGTGCACACGGGGGAGAGGGTGTGAGACTCGTCTCACAGTATCGATATTTATAGACATATACATACTTTTTTATTTCGTATTTTTTTAGTTTTCGGAATACTGTAAAAAAATTTCAAAATTGTAGATTTTCTCCTGGACCGTTATATCGCCAGTATACCGATGTATACCAACGACAAACCTCCATGACAGATTTTCCATATTTTATATTTTTTTAATTTTAGATATTTTCGTAAATAGTGTTTTGAATATTTTGATAAATAGTGCTTAGATACTTTGATGAATAGTATAGATGCATCTTATTATCCATTGGACAATTGATTTTCTTTCAATGGATGAGACTGACTTAGATTGTAGCATGGATCACGATCCAACGGTCACGATTAATTCTCCCTTCTATATATACCCATTGAGTTTCTCTCTCCTCTCTCTTTTCTTTCTTCTTTATTTTCCTCTTCCCTTTCCCTCCTTTCCCTCAAGCTTAGGAAAGCTTGGCCTTAAGGCCTAGAGTGTGATTTCGGAACCCCTCTCGGTGGTGGAGTGGAGATTAGGCTTGGATGCTAAAACCTAGGCAAGTACATCTTGCTCAAAAGTGATATGACCATACTTTATTTTTGGTTTTCCTTAGAAACTAAAATTTTATTATTCTATAATATGCTTCTTTAAATTGTTAACATGTTTAGTATATAGCACTTTTGGTTTTGATCGGTGGTATTACGTATATCTGAGTTTCTAGATATGATTTTCAAATATTTTAATGTATTCATTTATCAAAACTTTGAATTTGTGAAAATTAATGATTCTATGTTGTAGGAAATTCAATTCTATATAGTTTTGACTTTTGAAAATCCGAATTCCGATTTAAAACGAAGTTTTTATGGCCGAAACAAGTTTCGAGTTTTCAAAAATCAACTTTCTGTGATAGTTCGAAAAATTCTTCGGAAATCTGCAGAAATCCGTCGGTAAATCCGAACTTGCACCACAAAACTTGTTGTGACACTTCAAAAAATCCGCCGGTAATCCGCCATAATCCACCGGATGTTCCGGTTAGGCTATTTTTGTCTGTTTCTGTCAGTTTTTGATATTTTCTTCGATTGTAATGAACTCTTAACATGATTAGATGAGTTAGAGAATGATTGTACACCCTTTATACACTTGACACTAATATATGTACATAAATTGTTTTATGTCATGTACTTATCTTAAATGATTTTTTCTATATACCGTGATATAGTTCCTATTTGATTTTCTGATATGCCATGATATATTTTCTTATTGATTTCTTCTCACATGCCATGATGTTTTTCTATTGATTTTTTTCTCACATGTCATGATACGTACTGCCATGCCTTTCCAGATTTTATCATCCAATACATTTATTGTCTAGCCGTACATTGATTGATAGTAGCCTGTCATGGCGTACTTATGATTATCGTACATGTCCAGATTGATTTAGTGGCTCGTAGTAGCGCACACTTGAATTCAAGATAGTGGCTCGTAGTAGCGCACTCCTGTACTGATTTTTTGATTGACTACTAGATTGAGATTGAATGCATGTTCATTATTGACACCGTGGATATAGCTTGTTAAGTATTAAATCTAGTACATCTTGGCACTGGACAATCGAGTGTGAGTATTGTTCCGTGTATCACGTGAAGTTAGACGGGGATGTTTGCAAGTGATAACTTGCAAATTACTCGTATATAGCAGAAAAAATTCTTGAGTGTCCACAACTTGAGAATTTGACATGAATATGATAAGGTAAATGACTAGTAAATTCAAGTAGATCATTATAGGAGGAAATTTACACTCCCAACCCGGAGCTCCAAGGGCCCCATGAGGCATGACTCAACCCTGCTAGGCAAGGGCTCCATGACCTACCAAGTTTGTGTGTATTGATACACGATCGAGTCACATGTCGTGCCGAGTTGCGGCACAGTCAGTTATATACTTTATATGATACGATCGAGTCACATGTCGTGCCGGGTTACGGCACAGTCAGTTATATATTTTCTTTTACAAATATATGATATGGTTGTTCATCTTATAAGTTCAAGACACTTTTATCTGCCAGCAGTCTTGTTGGGCAATAGATGCATACTCGTACCCCTGTACATCCGGGTATCTACAGTCAAGTAGTTGCGAAGATCCTCACCTTCTATACTAGTAATTAGGATTGTGATAACCCTAGCTAGTTAAGGATAGCAAGCCATAGGCAATGATTGACCGTGCACTTTTGGTTGTGTGTTACTTTATATGATCCTTATGTTAGTGAGTGGCCAGAGGCTAAGTTCTGCTTGGAAAAAGATCTACAACCCCGGTCCTTGTTTGGGTTAAGGGTTGTGGTTTCGATTTTGAGTAGTTCCTAAGTCCTTTGTTGCTCATCGGCTTATTATGTTTCATTTCTATATTGTTCAGTATTTTTATTCAGTCATTTATATTCTTGAGATACGTGCATTGGTACCGCACTAGTCTCGGCCCATATTTATTTATTTCTGTCATTATGTTGTTGTGTTGTTGTTGGGATTTGTCGTTCATCTCGAGCATTCCTTGTAGTACTTGCTATTTGGGGTATGATTCCACTGGTTTTGCTTGCCTAGGTTCTATAGTTGATCTCGGGGATCTACCATCTTCTTCTCCGTATGGTTCGCACTCAGAGGACCGACACGGATTAGCGAGTGGGTTACCTTTATCTCCTACTCCATTATTGTACTCTCATTTGGTGGTGTTTAGCCAAGGGCTTGTATTAGTCCTTGTGTTTGGGTTTGTTCCCTCCGTCTCGGGACAACATGGATGTATATTCTGGATCGCGACTGGTTGTACAATTATGTATCTTTGGTATATTTAGTTGACGTATCTTTTTATTATATCAGCTCTCATGATTATATATGTATTTGTGTTTGGGATGCCTTACCCATCTCATATGTGATTTACCTTTTATTGCTTCTTGTGTTGAGTGGATTGAGATAGGATTTGTTCGACCATAGGAGTCATCGGTGGCATGCTAGAGTCCACCCACTTGTCTTCTAGACAGCTTTGACTGTATCTCAGGGTACTGGCGTACTCTGATATATGTAGCTGGCTTTGTTCTGCCCATGCTTTCCAGTATTCTGGTTCTGGGGCGTGACAGAGGGACACCAACAAACAGGTGGGGATGAGATTGCTGAACAAGAGGGACCCCAACAACTTGAAATGAACACCGTGATGGAGGGGTCGGTTCAGGGATTGGAGGAGTTGAGAAAAGAGAGATCTCAGATTTTTGCTGAGAATGAAAAACTCCATTAAAAGCTTAAACAGCTAGAGGCACAAGAAGCACAATAACGTGTAGTCAACGTTGTGATAGAGTGCTCGGTGCATGAATTGGAGGAGTTACGAAGAGAGAAATCTCATATTCTTACTGAGAACGAGAAACTCCATAAAAAGTTTAAAGAGCTAGAGGAACAAGGAGCCCAACAAATTGAAAGGTACACCTCGATGGAGGTGTCGGTGCGGGAATTGGACTCCATGCGAAGAGAGAAATATGATATTTTTGTTGAGAATGAAAAGTTTAGCGAAAAGGTTAAAGAGCTACAGGCACAAGGTAATTTTTTTAAAAAAAAAATTTTGATTTATAATTCTCCGTGTTAGAATACAGGAGAATGGCCATTCTCTGTGTTAAAATTACGGAGAATGGTCATTCTCCGTGTTAGAGTCACGGAGAATGGTCATTTTCCGTATTAAGATCATGGAGAATGAACTTTTTTTCTTTTTTTTAAAGTATATATTGATTGACATCATACCTTTCATTGCTATTTTTTTATATCAGTGCAAATAATCGAGTAGCTCAGAGAAACAAATAAAAGACTCGTTAATGAGAAAATCAAGCTTCAAAAGTAAGTTGAATCGTTGAAGAATGAAGCTATTAAAAAGGATGCATCAATCACTAATCACGAAGCCATGGCTACAGCATTACAGCTTGAGGAGACTCAACCAGCTGCTGAACAATAAGTTGCTGAACCTGCTGCTCCAAAAGAAGTCAAAAGAAGAGGATGATGGAGGGAAATAGGTTCAAAAACCATCAGCTGTCATGTCCCGACACGAAAAATCGCTCGTCCTCGCATCGATTTATCTAAATCATTATCCTCGTTGGGGCGTGATGCTGTACGAGTCTGGAGTTGCACTCATACAAGGCAAGATGACAAGTTCTCAAATGGTTATCTTTGATTTGATATTAGCAAACGGAAAAAAAATAGAGTATACGAAACAATTCTCTTTATTGATAATGAACTGAGATTACAAAGGCTTTCAATAGCCCAACTGAATTTGCCAAGTTGGCTACAACACTCAAGTTCTCTCTTGTCCACAAAGGATTTCACCGTTCCATACATCATGCCTTCTATATCTCGGCCGTATCAATCCTGTTGCAAGTCCGAGAGTCAATGCGATCGCAGGCCTCAATACATTACGGCAATCCATGCCTCAACGTGTTCAAGCAAAGCTCCGCCACGAGCAATCCATTTCCTGCACCTTGCATGAAAGCTGGTGGGGGATCAGTACGTTCGTCCTCATATGTACTGATGAAAAGACCCACTTTTTAAACCGACATTTAGTATTTATGTTGAATCATGCAACTTAGCTTATGATCTTGCTATATTCTCCTTAGGGTCGATTTTATGGCATATTCAAAAGCGGTAAAGCATGTTATCATGACAAGCATGTTATCGAAGAATTTCATAAGCATACAGACATGCAATATCAAGCAATCTCGTATTTCTTTTCGTGGTAGGATTTCTTACCAACAGCGACGCACTTGCCCTTGCACCGACGCAAGGTGAATACGTCTCAATTCTTCCCTGTCATGTTATAAGTGCTTCGTACAGGATCTTTGTGTGTCTGCACTTTCAACCCACCGTTCCTTAACTATATGAAGGTCACTGGCATATCCGCACCATAATGTACTAAACTTGTTTCTCTTTCATTTTTTTCTTTGTTTTCTCAAATTAGGTAGCCCGGCGCTTCACGGGTTGGTTGCTATACTAAACAACCGAAGATATACCGTATGTATACCATCTTTTGCGGCTTTTTCCATCTATAACCGGTTGCTAGTCGTCTTACAGATGTGCGTCCATTAGAGATTAACGTCCCTACTAGGCCAAACGGTTCCGGCACCCCGGCACTAACCGTTCGAGGGAACACCCGTGCACGGACTATTATCTCTTACATTTGTCAAGCCCAATCGACCATACAACGAGCATCTTATTCAAACAACCAAACATAGTCTTGAATCCATGACTCAGACATTCATTATCTCGTATTTCTCACATTAACTTACTATGTTCTCACTTTCTATACTTCGTTTCGATGTTCAATGGCATCATGTCTCAACTCAATGTTCGTCAACCGAACGACCCGAAGGTCCCGAACACTTTTTGAGGCATCATGCCACATCTGACAGTTCAGTCACCTATATGCCACAACTGTTCTCTTCGCAACGAAGCCATCTTTTATGATTCTCGTGCACGTAGGCATGCTTTGACACGATTGTTCTCATTTGTTCGAGTCGTACATGTCACGACCCGTTCCCGAATAATCGAACACGAGTCGGACATGTCCAGCCTTCGTCGATAGACACGACGAAGTAAGTTGTACCAAGCTAGGGATATCAAACAAGATAAACATAAATGTGCACAATTACAGCATCTAAAAACGTTCCCAGATGATCACCATAATCCACAAATCCATATAACATAAATGTACCAGAGTCAATAGGAATGAAATATGCTATGAACTCCTAAAGACAATATCTAGAAATAACGCTAAAATAATCTAAACCTGAAACCTCAAGCTAAGTCATGGCTCCGTCCTGCTCATCTAATATCCTGGACTCTGGCCCATAATGTAGAACAATATCCTGCAAGTATACCTGCAACATATCCTAGTCAGGAGCGGAGCTAAGTATATCCAAGGAAATGAACATGAACATCATGGTATGAAAATGAACATAGGAAAATATAAAGTACGAGAAATGAGAATCATGGCATGAAACCTGAACAAGAAATACTGAAAAGTAAATACAGGTAACTTGAAATGAATCCTGAACATGAAATACAACATGAATCATGAAGTGTGCAATATATCGAAATACATCCAGAATGTGTAATCGGCTTGGGTAGATTCAGGGAACATGAAATGGTATGGCTTCGATCCTGCGTGCACGATGCGGGGCCTAAGCTATTCACATGAATAGTAACTCAGGTTTGATCACACATCTGTAGTATTTTTCCTTCCAGACACAAGTAAACTCAAAAAACATGATACAAGACAATCTCGTGATATATCGTGTCAACCAGAAGATACAAGAATGAATATACAAGACATGAGAAAATGGACAAGTCCGAGGAGTATACTTGCCTTGCTCAGGGTGATCAAGAATGGGTAGTAAAGTTGTATGTCCACCTGTTATATATACAAGTTGGTTAATTTCTAAATTATACTACCATGTATACTCCACTTAGATAATATCTTTAATAATATTCTAGATACACATAAACTCTAACTAGCTATAATATCTTTAATAATATTCTAGATACACATAAACTCTAACTCGTCCGTCTTCTACAGGTCCGTCGACTGCAGGTGTCGGTCCGTCTTCCGTGGGCCATCTTTCTTTCAACCCTGATGCCCCTGTGGTACCGCCTACGACTGTGACGTCATACCTGGATCTCATGTTCGCAGAGCAGCTACGCCGACTTCCGAGCAGTGTCTATGACGGCTTGCCTGCGTACCTTGTGGAGGAGTATATTCGTCGGTCGTATATGGGAATACCACCACCGGACAATCGACCTCCTCCTTCTTAAAATGTTGTATTAAGAAAATTTGGATTATTTGTGAGAGCTTTGGATTAATTGTGCTATAATCGGCTTATAGCACCGGATATTATGTTACTCTTTAGGATAATTGATATTTATTTTCTATTAATTTGGTTTGGTCTGTGATTCTTGGATAATTGGTGTGCATTAAATTCGTATGTGCATATTTGGTCTATGTGATTCTTGGATAATTGGTGTGCATTATATATTGGGTCTGTGTGATTGTTGAATAATTGGTGTGCATTATATATTGGTTTGGTTTATGCATATATTCGTGAACAGGGAAAGTACTGCAATTTTTTTCCCAAAAAACTCAGTTAGCGACGGACTAGTGACCATTTAGCGACGGATAATCCCAGTTGCCGACGGTTCGGCGACGGATTAGCCGTCGCTATCTGGAGTTTCTAAAGTGTTTCCAGGTAGCGACGGATGCTCGACGGATTATCCGTCGGTAAGGTTCTGGTGGTATAAACTTTGACGGAATAGCGACGGCCTGTCCATCGCCAGGGCGACTGATAATCAGCCGCTACGCAGTCGCTCGCTCTAGCGACTGCTTTGCGACGGACTATCCATCGACATGGTTCTGGAAATGCCTGACATTTCCAGAACCATGGCGACGGATAATCAGTCAGTAATCCGTCGCTGTGGCGACTTCGTAGCGACGGCTTAGCGACTATTCTTCCGTCGCCATGATACTGGAAATGCCAAGCATTTCCAGAACCTGATCGACGGATAGTCCGTCAGTAAGCTGTCGCTAATCTGTCGTTAGTTACCGACGAATACCGACGGATGACCGACAGAACGATACGCTCTGATACGCTGTTACGACGGTTTACCGACGGAATTTTACGTCGCTATTGTCTGCACAGTTCAGTACTTAATAGTTGAAATGGACGACAGTCCGTCGAAAATGTGTCGCTAATGCTTCGTATTGATGAAGTCGATAATCCGTCGCTATTCCGTCGCTTCATGACAACTTAGCGACGGACCGTTATTAGCGACGAGCTGATTGCCGACGGATGTTTTTGGCCAAAATCCGTCGGTTATCGGTCGCTAATCGTAATTACCGTCGGGTTAGCGACGGATAGGGCCGTCGCTAAATCGATAAATTTTGGTAGTGGTGCCACGTGGACGTGTCCCTAGGTTCACCTAGGATAGGGGAACATGCTCAAGTGTCTGCCCTATGTCAACGTGTCCCTGTGTCGTGGTTAAACGTGCGTATCAGCATGCGTTTTCACGCGCAGGCAGTTCAGTGTAAAACCCGTACGGCCTCATTTTCGTGTCCGACACGAAACGAGGTGTCATAAAACTTGGGGAGTGTCTTCTCAATCACTGCCCCAACCTCCATGCCAAGTTTCGCGTGTCGAAACGCTGTGTCCAGTGAGAAATAGGACACAGGTAGCAGGACAGCGCACACGCGTGTCGTGCAGCGTGTCCGCACCCAATTTCGACACGAAAACGACACAAAATTCCCATCAGTCTTCACAAAAATTAATATACATATATAGAGCAACAAATTCATATAATTAGTTTTACAAAAATCGAAAATAAAATCCTTAGAGGCATTTCAACAAACACCTACACTACACTACGACACGTGTCCGATACGGACACCAAACGGACACGAAATCCACCCAAATTTCGGGGACACCTAGGGGACTCCTAGATCTAGCCCTACATGTAAAGAAAACTGAAATTTAAATCAATTTAGAGGGTTTTACCTATATATGCAAAAAGCTTGGAAAAGCTTCAAATGGGGGATTCTTCCTCTTGATGCCAAAAGCTCCAAATTGTCCCAAAGCTGGGATTAAACCCCAAAATCAGAAAGTAGGAGAGTATTAGGTTCTAATGCAAGAAACTAGGATTAAAAAGTAATTAAAATGAATTTATGGGGATTTTTGAAAGAGGGACAAATACCTTTCTTTTTCCAATGTTGCAATGAATAAAGAAAGAGGCAAGCCCTAGAGAATAAGTGTTTATATAGGGTGGAAATCCCTATGGCTGGTCATTTAGGGTTTGGTTAGGGTTAGGGCTTCTAGTTATGGGCCATGGGCCAAGTCATGATCAAATAAATCATCAAGCCATAAGTCATTTCATGAAACCATAAACCATGACTTAAATTCACTAAACCAAATTCCCTCATTCTAAAATTAGTTTCTAATGACTAAAAGTAGGTTAACCTAAGTTAGACTAGGGTCACCATGGCTAGGGTTAGCTTCTAGGCTAGTTCACTAGGTCTCAACAAGTCAAGTCAACCAAAAATTCACCAATTCAATAAATCACCAAATAATTCAAATAAGTCAAAATGACCAAATTACCCCTAGGCTAAAAATAATAATTAAATTATCCTAATGACATGGTTAGGCTCTAGGTCATGCAGTCTCTAGGGTTTTACTAGCTGCACACCAAAATCACAAGTCATGACTTAAAGCAGTTTTTAAATAGTTTAAAAATTATTAAAAATCACCAAAAATCATAATGTGAAATAAATACCAATAAATAATAATTATAAATACAAAATTTCAAAAATACCCTCATCTGGAAAACTGGGTGTTACAGTGGTCCCTTAAATCTAGGTTAAATGTGTAAGAAAAATAATACATAGCAGGAAATATAAATAAACAGTAAGTTCTAACAGGTTATGCCATGTATCACAGTTTATTTTGCAATAAAGAAAATAATGAATAATGCATGAAATATGAGTTAAAATAAATAAACAGTAAATGGCAAGGTGTCTTGCCTGGTAGGACGTCTGGTGTGCTGCGATGATCAATGTGGTACGAACTACGATTTTGGTGCAACAACTATGCAAGGTGACCTCTGATGGTGGCACGGACAGTTCCATTGGATCCAGAATGGTCAAGTTAGCTAGGGTCGATAGGAGGACGTACAGAATTTGCCGAGAGAATTGAAGAAAGGAGTTTACTCATGGACATGAGGATGATCAAAGAAAATTTGATAAATAATATATATATGATTTTTAGAAAACCATTTATAATCCTTAAAACTATATTTTACTATCCTAAAATATTTATAAGTAATAAAAATCATTTTTAGGTCAAAAACTATAATTACTCAGTTAAAATATTTTATATAATACTTGAAAATATTTATGACTTACAGAGCCTATGAGACGTAGGTCCCAAGCCCATTGCCACATTTTTGTTACAAAGTAGTTTTTAGAAAAATACATACAAGTATTTATTATATGTATTTATAAAAATACATTACCTTATAATACAAAAAGTTATATACATAATATAGAACTAGGATAAAATATTACTTAATTAATACGGTATAATACAAAATATAATAATGTAAAACACTTTTAATACAAAATAATACAAAATATGATACTGTATAATATTTTATATGGGTAACCACCATAGGCAAAAGCAAAAGAAACCAAAAATAAATAAATAAATAAATAAGGTAAAGTAACTACACAGACAGCTGTTACAGCTGTTCTTCTTTCAAATCAGAAAAAAAAAGTAAAAGAAAATAACTAGCAATAATAATAATAATAATAATAATAATAATAATATTTATTATATTATAATAATTCTGAACTTCAACTATCACAAAAATAAAAAGTCAAAAACAGAACATTATAGGAATAAAACTAAAGAAAAAGAAGGAAAGGAGGAGAGAGAGAGAAGGAAAAAAAGGAAAGGGAGACACGAAGAGAGAGGGAGAGGGAAGCGACGGAGAAAGGAACCGGAGGTGGACAGCTGTGAGGAAGGGGGTTTCAAAGGGCGGCTCGCCGCGCGGCGGTCGGAGGCGACGGAGAACGGAGAAAGGGGGTTCTCAAGGTGGTACGGCGGCGGGATCGGGTTCTCGAGGGCGGAGGACGGCGCCCGGAGCTGACGGGGGTGCGGTGGTGCTGGCCGTGGCGGACGCGGGGGGACATGGGGTTCGGGCACGGCTTAGATGCGCCGTGGCGGTGCTCGTCGGCCACGCGTATCAGACGACGGAGGACACGGCGGCGGGGCTGAATCGAGCGACGGTCAGGGGTTTCGGTCGGGCTTGACAGGTCGTCAAGCGCTCGACGACGCAGGATCGGGTCGGGCGGCACTAAACCTAGGTCTGTGACGGTCGGCACACGCGGAGCTGACCGCGGTAGAGGCGAGCTCGAGATCGGGGACGGAGGATGGGAGCGGCTCTCCTCGGAAGAGGCGCACGGAACTGGCGACAACTCATCGCATGTGTAGAAGCATGGAATTTCACAACCAGAAAGCCCATGCGCCAGGCATTATATGCGCCAGAACTCAGACAGCTAATCGAATAAGCCATAGACATTCGAAGAAGGACTTTTTATTTATATATGTAAAAGTCTATTACATGTCTAGAAAAGATTGTACAAAGAAGAATTTCTACAAAGGAAAGATCCTAGATCTACAGCCAACAGCCACCATGCGCCTTCTAGATAGGCGCAACAACCACCATGCGCCTTCCGATAGGCGCAGCAGTCACCATGCGCTGTCAGCCAGGCGCAACAGATGTCATGTGCCTCCAGCCAGGCGCATCCTACCATCTCTTCAGCAGCTCAGTGATGTGCATCTCTCCAGCAGCTCAGTGATGTGCATCCCTTCAGCAGCTCAGTGATGTGCAACTCTTCCAACCAGGCTCACCTGGCCGAGCAGAGCCCAGTTACGTGCCACTCTTCCAGCCAGGCTCGCCTGATAAGTGCTTCGCCAAGCAAAGCATTTAACCCTCTGGCTGGACATGGCACAAGGAGCTTTCAACACAAACAAAGTGGGCGGCACCCACTTTGAAGGAAGAGAGAGCCTAGCACCGCCATTCCGATCTACGGCTCTTCCGGAACAACGGAGACGAGGCCCGAACATCCCTATCTTTGGATGCAACAGGCACCTTCCGCCTGCCTCAGAAGCCCTCGACTCCGTCTTTTGGATGTAACAGCCACCTTCAAGTGCATCGAAGACAGCACGACGTCTCATCTTCACCCTCGGGAGCACTTCGTCAACAGAATGCACCCACATATCCAAGTTCATGTTGGAAGTACGTGAGGGAATGAGGAGCAAACCTTCTCTCCATGCCACTATTTATAGGCCGGGCAAATTAAACCCACGCGCCAAGTGGATGACCCTCCGAATTCTGTGCAATGAATTTGCATTTAATAGATGAACGGGACGCCTTGAATTCAGCCAAATGGCTATTTATAGCACTCGAGGAGCGAGACAGCCGTGCCATTAATGGACATGTCGGATGCGCCAGCCAAACAGCGCATCACATGGACGCGCCCTCCAGCATCAGGCGCATCACACAGACACGCCCCACAGTACCCGGTGCATCACAGAGGATGCGCCCCCCTCACATCTCTATACCGAGTGGAACACCAACCAATGTGCCCACTCAGCTGTCCATCGAACGTCACAAACATTAAATGCTGAACTGACACCAGAGTTGGCAGCACGCTTCCCAAAGTCTGAACAGTTTAGCTTTTTCAGAGAACGAAGCGTCGGCAACGTCAGCATCATCATGACTCTATTCCGACGGCTACTGCCACGTGGCCATCCGCATGCACCTCTACGGCCATGCGTCCAAACTAGCATGCGCCTCAAAAGCCATGCGCCTCAGACCCTTCACTGATCCCTAAAGACAAAAGAAGAGTCTCCAGTTGAAGCTTTGCATGCGCCTCAAAAGCCATACGCCCCAGACTGATCTCTGATCCCGAAAGACAGAAAGAAAGTCGCATGCATGCGCCTCAAAAGCCTTGCGCTCTAAACAGTTTGTAACCCCTAAAGGTTATGAGCCGCAGCTCACCAGATTACTTCCCTCCACCAAATCCGAGATCTTCGAGCCATGGGTCGATGACACGTGTCCTTTGACTCAACTCGTCCAAGATTTCAGCAACGGAAAGATCTTCTCCTCTGCTACGTGCCGGCTCACAACAGCAGTATGAAGAGTTCTCCCCCTCAATCAGGGCGCATCATCTACGCGCCTCCATCAGCAACCTCCACGTGGCATCCCCACACACTGGCGCATCCTACATGCGTGCATGAGCAGCCAGCCTGCAAAACTATAAATAGAAGGATCTTCTCCTTCACACACACACGAAGAATCCACAACGAACATACAAGGAATCATCAGAGAGACAGATACAGACACTCAACGTCTTCCTCCTCTCAGCAAGCTCCAGCACCCAGAGCAATCCACACCTTCAGAGAACCGATAACCGTCGTCAGCCGGTCAACGGAGTCAACGCATTACCACTCGCTCCATTGGCACTAAGGACCCAGCTTAAACAAAAGTGTACTCCTAGGACTACATCTAAGTCCTACATTGTAACACTGTTCTGTTTGTATTAAAGTTTTTAATCAAACAATTTTAATGGCAAACAAGCTGGCGACTCTACTGGGGACTTCTTTCTCCTCTTCTGAGAAAGTCATGTCACAGGCCGACGACGTAAAGGTGGGCTCCTCCCATAAGATGCTGGTCGTGCGCCTCAATCAACAGGCGTATGAGGAGTTCATTTCTGAAGGAAGTGCGAGTCCTTCGAAGCGGCTACCAAAGCCGAAGAAGATCCGCACGGCCTGGGTGCGCAAGGTCGACGCCTCGGGCACCACCACTGAAGGGGATGCAGCAATCCAGCCTTCCCTTCCTGCTGACGTTCTCAGCAACCAAGGTGCGCCCGCCGATGAAGCGCATCTCTTAGGGAAGCGTGCGACCGACCACGTTCCCTAGCCATCTCCCTCTCAGGCGAGGAAGATACATCGACGGAGCAGGGGCGCAGCCAATGCCCCGCACATCACCTCTGATGCGCCACAAAAAGCCTCTGTCTTTGACAGACTCACTCGCTGTAATGGCGAGAAGAATTTGGATGCTGAGTACTATGCGCCCCAGCGGGCTGGTACGAAGAAATCCAAGGCGGCACGGGCCATGCGCCACAAACGTGCTATGCCAGCAGCCGGCCAGAGGCACGCGCTCGTCATCACGCGCGCTGCCGATGGCAAGCTGTACAGGGTTGACTCAAGTGCTTCTGCACCAACAACGAGTCAATCTTCGAAGCCCTCATCTCGTTTGGGCGCATCTACTGCGTGCACAACCAAGTCGAGAGAGGCAAACTCAGTGGTCTTGAACTCCCGCACCTCCTCTGGTTGTGCGTTTGAGGTCCGTTCAAGTCACTTCAAATGTTGTGGTTCCCCCACTACTGATCGCGATGCCTGCTTGGTATTAGATCAGGGGGCGCAGCACTCACCTGACCACCCCGGCATTTGGCCTTGCCATACGTCTGAAAGGGGTGTGAAGGCACCACTCTCCTCCAACGACCTGCGCAACGTGATCACTCACAAGCGCCAGTCAGGAGAGTCGACCAACAAGCACGATGCGCCTCTTACGGGGCATACTTGTGCGGTGGTCACCATCAACTGCTGTTGCAAGACGGCAGTTCCACCAAGACAGTCGATCTTCCAACGACTACAATCATCGACACCTCTCCAATGTTGCCTTGGGGCGAAGGTGTCAGCTGAAGAGGAGCCAAAGGTCGCTTCATGCAACGTGGTCTCCAACTCCTCATCAATCCGGAAGACGACTGCCAATTCCTCGTCTTCATCCAAAAGCCAGCCGAGGAAAACCAAGGCAGCTGTCTCGACCTCTGGAGTGTTTGAAGGCACTCGGTCGAGGAAGAAGTCCTCGGAGGAAACTGGGGGTAGCCAGACCGTTGTTGAGCCTCCTTCCGAAGACGAAGATGTCCAAAGCACAGCTGCGACGGATCTCCATCATCAAGGCGAGATTACACTCCCTGAAGCCCCTCAAAATGAGGATGTCCTCCAGGACACTGCCGGGGGTAGTTCTGGAAACGAAGAGGTCCTTCAAGACGGAGCCGAGGGCAAGCAGACCCTTGCAGATGCGCCTGTTGAAGATGAACTCCAGAATGTGGCTGGGGGTGGCCCAACACCAGGAGAAGTGACTCCCCCGCATAAGAGTGAGGCCGAAAGTGAAGCCTCAACCAATCCATCCACTCCTGGCCGTGTCAGGACAGTATACATGGCTGGGGATGATGTCGAGTCTGATGCGCCGTCACAGGACATAGTCCAGCGCATAGACTCATTGGAGGAAGGACTCAAAACCCTCTCTGCCTCAATGCAAGCACTGACTCCAGCAGTGTTTGAGATACGATCGGCCTTGATCAGGACACCTTCAACTGGTCCTGACCCAGGAGCTAATGGAGAGTCGATTGTGCCCCTCCAACGGGCGCCCTCGGATACAGAAGCACCTCGGACCTCAGAGCCCTCAAACGCTCCAATCCAGATGGTACCTCCTTCCCCGACTCCTAGCTCTACGGAGGATGTGGTCGAAATGATCAAAGACCTGCGGGAGTGCTTCGAGTCCAAGAACAGGCAAGAGGAATGCCAGAAGATGGGCATTCCCCAGCCTTATCCCCTCGAGTGGAACAAGATGGTTTATCCTCCAAAGTATAAGCCATAAACACTCACTCCATACGACGGGAAGGACTCTCCGCGACGGTACCTGACGTACTTCCAGTCACAGACGGGGCATCTTCCGAAGGAGGACGCGCTCCTCACCAGTATCTTTGTCGGGGCCCTGAAAGGAGTAACATATGATTGGTACTGCAGCCTCCCAGACAATTCCATATCGTCCTTCGACGACCTGATGCACCTCTTCCTCGACCGCTTCTACGACGGCGGGAAGGACATGACGATGGCGTCTCTCATAGAGATACGTTAGAAGGAGAAGGAAACGGTTCGGGCGTTCATCGAACGCTTCCGACAGGCTTGCTTCAGGCTACCTCCAGGCATGCCAGAACATGCGCTCCTCTCCGCTTGCAGCATGAACATGCTGCCTGCAGTAAAGCTCTGGCTCAACTCTACTCCCCCTCCTGACTGGAGCTCCCTGATCATCGAAGCTGAAGCTGCAGAAAAGAAGGCGGCCAATGCACGTCTTCTGGGTGTCAGCTTCCCCGTCTTTGACGATAAGGGGAAAAAGTCCGCAGCTAACAGCTTCGGACGAGAAGCAAAGAGGAAACAGGCATTGACTGTTAATGCCTCAAAAGGCGCATCTGCGCCTACTCAGAAACCTCCACTGGCACCAAGACCCAAGGAGGTTTATTCATTCAATGATGATGACACCCTGCAACTTTTTGAGATACTGAAGCAGGGTGACAAGATCAAGCTACCGGACCCAAAGCGGCCCGATGAAGTTGGGAAAGTGGACAACCCAAGGTACTGTCACTACCATCGGTTTGTCGGACACCCGACCAAAGACTGCTACGTCCTCAAGAATTACATCCAGCGCATGATCAATGTGGATGTAATCTCCGTCGACTATGAAGAGAAGACGGTGTCGGCCAATCTGGTTTCGCTTCAGTTCGGCACCTTGCCGCCAACTACCACACAAGATGGCGTCGTCCCCATCCCTAAGGCGACAATGGAGGTGGTAAACTTACCACCTACTTGTGACAATGTGAGTGGACTCACCCCGCTCACCACATCTCGAGGAGAGGTCCTCTGGGTTCACCCCGACCTCGTCTCCGAGGTTACTCAATCGGAGGTACGCCCTACCTCCAAATCAAAAGGCAGAAAGATCAAGTCTTGCCGCACAGTCTCTTCTTCAACAGAAGAGGCACTTCCAGTACAAACACGTGCACAACAGAGCTCCCAATCCGGCGAAGCCGCCGTCGAGGTGGTGCCTCCTAGCACCATCCCTGAAGAGGGTCCATCTAAGCCCTCAGCAGCCAATAAGCAGAAGCAGGTGGAGGCCCATTTTGACAGACCTCTACGGAAGGAGAATGCTTCGGGGCTGTCCAAGCCTCACAACTTCGACATTCTGGCACAATTAGCCAGTACACCTGCGCGCCTGTCTTTGTTCGAGCTCCTGCGTCTTTCTAAAGATTCCCGAGAAGCTCTCTGCGAAGCTCTGAAGGACGCTGAATCCTTTCTCAGTCAGGTCAAGCAGCCTGAAGACCTCCCAACTACTTGTGCGCACTGTCATTGTGCGGATGAAGTTATCCCAAACATAACTTTCACCCAACAAGACATGCTGCTCAAGCATCACCGACATAACCGACCGCTGTATTATACAGGGTACATTGGCTCGGTTAAGGTGAGCCGGATTCAGATCGATCCTGGGTCTTCCCTAAGCATCATTCCAAAGGCGCTGCTATCAAAGCTGGGGATCCCGATGTACCGGCTGGCGCCCTCCAATACAACCATCAGTGGCTTCAATGCTAGCAAGAGCGAGCCATTGGGCAAGATCCGACTGAAGTGTCACATTGGCAGCCTCAAAACTGAGGTGACTTGTTATGTAGTAGATGCCGAGGTCAACTACAACATCCTGCTCGGTCGACCATGGCTGCATGAGTACATGGTGGTGCCCTCCACGCTCCACCAGTGCATGAAGTATGTATCCACCAATGGCGTCATCCGGACGGAGTTTGCAGACATCGATCCTTTCAAAGGGATTGAAGCCTACTTTACCGATTCTGACTTGTACAAGCCCATTGACGAGGAGGAAGCCAACGACGCTGATGATGAGGCAGAGACGACAACAGAGCCGGACATGGAGCCTGAGACGACTCCCGACGCCCCCTTGAAAATCCGACTGAAGGGGAAACTACCCCAGAAGGCGCCTCCAATGAGCATCAAGCTATCAGGGAAAGCGCCGGCTCGCGAAGCACCCCTGAAGATACGCCTCAAGGGAAAGCCACCTCAAACATCGGCTCCCCTGGTGGCAAAATTACAAAGGAAGGCACCACTCACCGGAGGCGCAACCGAGGCGCCTCTCAAGGTGCGTCTCAAGGGCAAGCCGGCGCAGTCATCCAAGGTGTCAGAGAAGACTCATATAACCCTCTCAGACCCCAAAGCTGTGTTGGACTCTCCTAGTCCGCCCCCAGTTCTTACAGACGAGGAGCTTGGTGATTATATCTCGGCTGACGTAGAGGCACCCTCCTTTGACAATGTAATCCCACGGGATAAGATCTCGTACTTTATCAATAATAGAGTGTCTTTTAATTATTCTTGTCTTCCACACTGGAATGCCATGTATACATTAGACAACGCTCTACGGTCGTTGCAAACACAAATAACGACCGTCTACCATAATCAAATAGTACCGTCTCATGGAGTCTTCATAGTCCCTCCACGGAGCCGAGACCAAGGCACCATCATCTCGGGCAAAGTCGAGCGTCGTTGGGACCTCTCGTCAATCGAGCCCAAACCTGATACCGGCAGAGTACAAGTCTATCGGTACACGGATGCGGCTAAGCACATCATCCAAAAGATGGGCTACGACCTGAAAAGCAACAAAGGCTTAAACTACGACAAGGGTCGACATCTCCCTGTCCGGCTTTCGATGCCCAATAGAAAGCCACAGGATTATTATAATCGGACTGGACGAGGGTTAGGCTATGTCACGCCGCCATCAACCCCTGAGAGTTCAGATGCAGAAGACATAGAACATTCCCATTCGTCCGAAGCATCGACTTGGGATTCCGATACCAGTATCGGATCAGTCTTCAGGAAAGTGCTGTCAGCTAACATGACGTCAGCACAACCTCAAAAAGGTGAAGGCGAAGACCAAGCGCCAGAACCCTTCGAAGAAGAACCCTGGGCCCAACGCCTAGGGGAACAATGGGAATCTCATTTTGAGCTTCGTGAACCTCCCACCGAAGACGAAGTCGAGCAGATCGACCTCGGGGAGGAGTCTTCTTCCAAACCCATCTTCATCAGTAAAAGCCTGGAAGGAGAAGATCGAGAATCTTTAATCCAACTGGCTAAAGAGTATATCGACGTCTTCGCCTGGAGCTATGAAGACATGCCGGGACTCGATCCACAGATCGCAATGCATAGGTTGAACATCTTACCTGATGCCAAACCTATCAAACAACAGCAGCGACGCTTCCGTCCGGACATCATGAATGCCATCGATCAGGAGGTTGACAAACTCTTGACTAGCGGCTTCATCCGTGAAGAACAACACCCGGATTGGGTAGCCAACATTGTTCCTGTCACCAAGAAGAACGGAAAGATACGAGTCTGTATCGACTTCAGGGATCTCAACTCTGCTTGCTCGAAGGATAAATTCCCGCTTCCAATCACTGATGTGATGATCGACAACACATGTGGCTTTGAGCGCATGTCCTTCATGGACGGGTATTCAGGCTACAATCAAATCAAGATGTTCCCCGATGACGCAAAACACACGTCATTCAGGACTCCAAAGGGTGTTTTCTGCTACACAGTAATGCCCTTCGGCTTGAAGAACGCCGGTGCGACATACCAGCGAGCTATGAGCACCATCTTCCATCAACATCTTCGCAAGACAGTCGAATGCTATGTTGACGACATCGCAGTCAAGAGCCGCCTCAAAAGAGATCACCTACAGGACCTGAAGACGGTCTTCGATCTCATGCGGGCGCATCAACTCAAAATAAACCCCGCTAAATCCTTTCTGGGGGTTTCTAGCGGCAAATTCTTGGGCTTCGTCATCACAGCGAAAGGCATTCATGTTGATCCTGAGAAGACCAAAGCCATCCTCAACATGGACCCTCTGAAGAACCTTCGAGAACTTCGAGGCCTACAGGGACGTCTAGCATATATCCGAAGGTTCATAGCAAACCTTTCCGGTAAATGTCAACCCTTCACTCAGCTCATGAAGAAGGGAGTCTCTTATGTCTGGACAGAGGAGTGCCAGAAGGCTTTTGACGACATCAAAGCCTACTTGACGAGCCCACCAGTCCTGGTAGCGCCAGTCACCGGCAAACCATTTCTCCTCTACGTCCGTGCCATGGATCATTCTCTTGGCGCTCTGCTCGCTCAAAACAGCAATACAGGCTACGAGCAAGCAATCTACTACCTCAGTCGAACACTCATCGGGGCCGAACACCGGTACAACCCCGTCGAAAAGGAGTGCTTGGCTTTGGTGTTTGCCATCCAGAAGACTCGTCATTATGTCTCGGGTCAGACAATTCATGTCATTTCCCGAGTCAATCCGCTCAGAGTCCTCATGACGAAGCCAGGATCATTGAACTTCCGGCTGGCTACATAGGCGATCTTGCTAACACCGTACAACATGGTGTTTGTGCCGCAAAAAGCTGTTAAGGGTCAAGCTCTGGCTGACTTTTTAGCTGCACACCCCATCCCAGAATCCTCAAAACTCTATGAAGATATCCCGGATGAGGTCCAAGAATCCAACGTCACCGAAGGAAGCTTCGTTTGGCGGATGTTCTTCGACGGCACTTCGAGAACAGGCCCCAAAGGCTAAATTATCGCAGGAGTGGGGGTAGTCTTAGTCTCCCCCGATCAGCTGGTCATCCAGCGTGCGTACTCTCTTTCGAAGCCGTGCTCCAACAACGTTGCCAAGTACAACGCACTCGTCATGGGACTCCAGCTCGCACAACAGCTGGGGGTCGACCATCTGGAAGCTTACGGCGACTCAAAACTCGTCGTAAACCAGGTTCGGGGACAATACGAAGTTCACCCTGAAGATTTAATCCCTTATCATGAAGTCGCGTTGAACATCATTTCAACCTTCACCGGGTTCTTCATTGAACATGTCCCCCGTTTACAAAACTTGGAGGCCGATGCTCTGGCTGGCCTCGCAGCCTCATTAGCAGCGCCCTTTGGGACTCAACATTATATCACGGTAACAGGACGAGATCTGATTTGTCCCAGAAACAACCTATGCTTGCAGGTGGCTCACGCCATGCCGACAAACACTGGTGTTAATGTCCGAGACTGGAGGTTCCCGTTCATCGACTTCGCTGTCTACGGAATCCTTCCAGAGGACCCGAAGGAAGCCGTCTCAGTCAGGAGACGCTCTCTTCGATTCTACTACGATACAGCTACCAAAACGTTGTACCGACGCTCCTTCGATGGGCTCCTCCTTCGATGCCTGTCCAACGAAGAAGCAGCCAAAGCTCTTCAAGAAGCTCATGACGGAACTTGTAGAGCTCATCAACCCGGTCCTAAGTTGCAAGATCGACTGCGACGTATGGGCTACTACTGGCCAACCATGGTTGCCGATGCTGTCGAATATGCCAAGAAGTGCCACGCGTGCCAACTTCATGCAGACTTCATACATACACCATCGGAGCCGCTACATCCTATAGTCGTCTCCTGGCCCTTCGAAGCCTGGGGCATGGACATTGTAGGGCCAATCACCCCTCCTTCATCGAGAGGACACCGTTTCATCCTGGCCATCACCGACTACTTCTCCAAATGGGCGGAAGCAGTTCCACTAGCAGAAGTAAAAAGCTCCAGGGTGGTCAGCTTTATCAAACACCATGTCATTTACCGTTTCGGAGTACCCCGGCAGATCATCCATGACAATGGTCCTCAGTTTATCAGCCACATTTTCAGCAGGTTCTGTGACAAAAATCGCATTCAGAACGTGGCCTCAACCGCCTACAATCCGGCAGCAAACGGATTGGCTGAGGCATTCAACAAAACTATCGTTAGGCTGCTCAAAAAGGTCGTGTCATCCAACAAACGCGACTGGGACGAAAAGCTTGGCGAATGCCTTTGGGCCTACCGCACAACGGTACGGACCCCAATAGGCAACACTCCATTCTCCCTAGTCTACGGAAGCGAAGCAGTACTGCCTCTCGAGATACAGATACCTTCGCTCCGCGTAGCAATCACAAACAAACTCACAGAAGAGGACAATCAACGTCGTCGTCTGCGGGAACTGGAGGCACTTGACGAAAAGCGTCTCTTAGCTCAACAACGCATCGAGCTCTACCAAGCCCGTATATCACAGGCTTTCAACAAAAAGGTCAAAAAGAGGACTTTCCAAGTTGGCGACCTGGTTTTAGCAGTCAGAAGACCAATGGTGTTGACCCATAAGACACCAGGAAAGTTCAAGCCCAAGTGGGAAGGACCTTTCATCATAGAGACGGTATACTCAAACGGTGCTTACCGCCTCGCCAAACCCAATGGGGACTTATTTATGATGCCCATCAACGGCAAGTTCCTAAAGAAGTACTATTCTTGACATCCTCCAGACATGTACTTCCTCAAACAACCTCTTTCCACAAACTCATACGCCTCCGGAACCCAGCTGTTCCGTGGCATCTTCCAGTAGAAAGATAACCACGTCCATATTACCTCTGAGTTGTCTCTCTACACCCTACAAAGCAGAATCTTACACTTCGTAAGCCTACGCTACCCTTCATGTTTACCACGTCCACATTACCTCTGAGTAAACATCTTGTACAAATAACCCCTGCGTTATTGTACATTTATCGCAGAACTTCCACGTCTATATAACCTCTGAGTTGTTCAGCGTATCCCCCAAGATCATTCCTACCACGTCCATAATACCTCTGAGTAGGGAGATTCTATCATTTCGAACCCAATAATTGCCATGTCCACATTACCTCTGAGCAAACATAATGGTTCCTTCAAACTTATTATCTGTACCTGAAAACCAAGGTGCACAAAAGATAATAGGTCCACACAAATCATCAAGTTCATGACAACAAAAGATGAACACATCACAAAAAAAGTTGTAGACTTCTTTATTCTTCTGAAAAAGGAGTACAAGAAACTACATCATCCCCCCCAGTAAGGGTTGCAAAAGAACACAAAACAAAAAGGGAAAAGCTATTGTCCCTGAATCTCCCCAGGATGGGCTGAGAGCTCCCTGACTCGAAGTTTTAGGTCGACTACGCGGGCCTCCACCATCGCCAGGACTCGTCGCTCTGCTTCCTGGCGCATCAATTCAACGGACCCAGCGGAAGTATCACTTGCATGCTTCTCATCAAGCTGTTGTCGTTGTTGCGCCAAGGCAAGAGTCCGCTGAGTAAAAGTCGCTTCATCCTTCTTGAATGCTGCATGTTCAGCCCGGACACGCTTGACCTCTAACTGGAGTCGGGCCCGTTGGTCTTCAAGGCGGCACATCTGGGTGTCGATATCCTCGATATTAGCCTCCAATGCAGCTCGAGTTTCCACCATCGTCTTCATGGACTGAGATAACTGCTCTACCGCAGCCTCGGTCTCAGCCACCTCGCGCTTCCAAACGCCCACGGTGGCCTGGTATGAAGACTCGATCTCGGCAATTAGCTTCCCCTTCTCCGCATCTATCAGGACAGAGAGGTCGTTTCGCTGGATGCGTTGAAGTTCTGCGAGCCGCTCATCCAGCTCAATCACCGAAGCCTCCAGAATTTTGGCCATATGGTCGTGGCCTTGGTGAATACGAATCAGCTCGATGCAGGGCATTGCCAGAGCTTTTGCCGTCGCAAAACTCCCATTGGCATCCATCACAGCAGATACACCCTTCTGCAACATTTTGTATACCCCCTCGACGAGGAATTTTACATACTCGTCTACATCCGCCAGGACCTGCGGCGTCATCGCGGGAGTTGGAGGAGCTACTATAGTTTGCAGACCGGAAGAAGATCCGCCAACTTCAACCAGCGAGGCTTGAACCTCGGCATCAACGGGCTCTTCATCAACAGGGGCTGGACTTCCAGCCCGAGGAGCCGAAGCAACAGAAGGAGCCAGCACAGGCGTCGAGATGGTCCCCCAAGTAGAAGGAGCTACAGAGGGTTCTACACCCTTACCCTTCTCAAGCCCGGAAGAACCTCCGACGTCAACAGCCACCTCTTCTACCCCCAACATCCTATCAACGGTTGGCACCTCCCTTGGCAGAATAGGGAGATTGTCACTTGTCTCTTGACCCGTCGCAGCGGTCTTGACTGGCAGACAGGTCTCATCATCGAGTCCCTCAGCAGGGAAAGAATCTTTCGCTACCTCCTGAGTGGTAGCTGCCTCAACTTCCACGGTTGAAGCCGGGGTAGGACTCGGCAATAATGCAGCCGACCTCCCCTCATCATGATAAAGAGGGGATTCAACCCTCTCCTCTGTCTCGACCATATCTGCTGTCCCCGCAGCAGATTCTTGCAAGACCGGAGGAACGTCATCGGAAGGCGATGAACTCCAGTCCACTTCATCATCAGGATGCCTCGAGTCCGCAGGACCCTCAGCATCCAAGGCCTCCACGGCAGACGGTGCTCTCCCAGAAGTTGTTGCGACCTCGAAGTCAGGAGAAACCTCCGCAGGAACATCTTCGGGACCTTCCTCCACGGGAGACATTAGCATCGGTGGAATGCGCTCATCAGAATAGCCTGCCACCTTCTTCGGTTTACTAGCGCCCAATTTTGAAACACGGGACTTCTTCTTCAATCCCTACAAGAAGAAGAGCATAAGTCGCCACAATGACGAAAAGAATTGGAATTACGAAATATTCTTTACCTCAGCAGGGATTGATCCTGCTGGCATTATAAGTGGCACTTCCGTAACCTTCGGGGTCGGCACCTTTCTCGACCTTTTCGGTACAGCAGAACCAGCTTCTGTGTCAGCACGCCTTTTCCCGACAGACGGGTCTCCCACTGGTACTGCAGCAGCAGCCCGATACCCCGCCAACTCTGGTGGACGATATGATCGGGCTGCCATCAACATATTTCTCCCAATAATGAAACTAGTCTCCCTGTCATAACCAGGAGACATAGCAGTCATAGTGTAATACAACTTGGCGACCGGATATAGGATCGGCGGCCGAGGATTGCGAACTGGCGTGGTGAACTTAACGCTAGTGCATCCAGCGTTATAATATTGCCAGCCCCGGGCTCCATCTAGCAAACTCCCGATGAAGCCTAAACTACTACTGGGATTCCGTAACATTAACTGGGTATAGCCAAACTGACGAGCAAATCGGCTTGGCAGATAAGGCTCCAGATAACACCTATTTTGGTTGCGATAGACCAGGTGAGAAGGCCGGATACTCTGCAACCAACGAAAACTCCATTTCGGCAAAGTGACCGCATCTTCGCCAGAGTCAACTAAATCTTCGTCGGCCTCGAAATCTTTGAAGATCGGGCCAACCTTGACAATCTCCCACCCCTGAAGGTAGGACAAGACTCTCCTGCAAACGGGGACGCTAGTGTAAGACCACTTCCTCTTATAGAAGCGGCGAATGAAGGCATCTCCTTCGACATAGTCCTCCTCCGGACCGGGACTCATCACGTTCGGATGATGCAAGATCAGCCACCCCATAAGATAATGGAAAGGCAGCTCGGCCCGGGGAAAGTTATCATTATTTCCTCTCTCGTGGATCACATCATCGGCAAAGGACCTCAAACCGCGCAACAGGTTGCACACCATCGCGGGGAGGAGCGCCAAAGGTCGTCCACAGGCCAACTTCACCGCAGGCAAAATGAGATTCCGATGTACCCTCTCGACGGCACCAGATCCACCTGCAAATACGCAATCCCGGAGCCATATCATCAAGTAGGACGTCAACACTGCCTTGGATGACATCCGGTGCCCGCAGTGCCAGAAACAGCTGTACGTAGCCTTGTCGCCCTCATTAGAGTGTGGGGTCCTTTCGTCCAGCCGGCTTATTTCAGAACTCACTTCCGCGGGCTTCAATCCCTGCGGAGTCGCAAACCGATTCCTCGAAGGATCCGTCAAGTCCTGCCTGAAGACGTAGTCCCTCCAAGCAGTCACATGAGGCTGGGTCTTGCCCTTGTCCCTCCGGTGCATCAGATAATGATGGCTTGTCACCTCTTTGAAAACAGCCATCATCTCCGGATCCTTATCCTCCAGAACTTGGATCTCTTCATTTGATGGAAAATATTCCTCGTACGGTTCCGAGCCCCAAGAAAGCTTGGACACTTCGTACATCTCATGAAGGGCTAATCCCAACTCCCCCACCGGAGTAAAGAAGCTACCAGTCTGGGCATTGAAAAGCTCCAAGAGCGCAAGGAACATAGGCTTATTGAGGTCCACGCCTGCCTGCGTGGCCCGAATGGCGGCTGTCAGCCCGATCTCTTTAAGCTCAACCTCGAACCTTGAAAGCACCCAAGTGGTCAACTCGTCCCACTTCGGGATGTAGTGACACCAGCCTTCGACTCTGAAGCTACCTGTCGGATACATCACCTTTGATGTCAGCATCCGATTTGCAAAGATCGGGGCACTGAAGGGAAACGTGTCGTTTGGGACCTCACTGTAGATGCTCCCAGGACGCAAGGCTCGGTAACTGAAAGAAGAACCGGCCCGTGAAGCGGTCAAAGTATCTCGGTGGTTCGAGGAGGCGTCAATTGAGAGGGTACCTCCCAAGGCCCCTCCTTGAGAGGGAGTAAGTTCCCAACCCATCCTTCTCTTCGAAGCTAGACGATAAAAAGCCGTCAGCGGCAACTGGCGGTCAACCTGCCGCATATACAAAACCATGCCTTTGGCAGAAAAGAACCAGTCTTCTCTAATCCTCAGTATCTTCGCTTCGGAAGAGACTAGTCGGTCGCCAAACAGAAAGGCAGGTTTTAAGAAAGTTACACTTTCGGATTCAGCAGACTTCAGTTTACCATTCTTCATCATACTCTGGAGGAAAAGAGGTAACTGGGTCTGAATTTGTAGCATTCTCTTACGAGGTTGGTCCTGTAAGATAGCATCCTTAGCAGGATTGATCACCGCCTCGTCAAAATTAACTCCCATCTGACAAAGAGAAGCGTCCAGAAGGACCTCATTCAACAAAGGGATCGTCATCGACACTGATACAACAAAGATGGAAGTCGGGCAAAAAGAAAAAATGTCAAATAGCTTCGGCGCATCATCAGGGCGTAAGCCCATGTGCGTCAACTTGCTTCGGCGCATCATCAGGGCGTAAGCCCATGCGCGTCAGTATTGGAGCTTCGGCGCATTCAGAGCGTGAGCTCATGCGCGTCAGCGAAGGCTTCGGCGCATCATCAGGGTACGAAACCCATGCGCGTCAGCCATTAAACCTCGGTGCATGATAAAGGTGTAGACCTATGCACGTCGGCGGGGTAAAACCTCGGCGTATCATCAGGACAAAAGTCCATACGCGTCAGCAAATCTGAGTTAGGGCACAGTCTGGCCCAAAAGCTTATGTGAAGGAGATGAACCCACCCGTCACCTCAGGACGAACGTCGGCCGGAGTTGCAGGGGTGATAGGTGCATCCTCACCAACGAACTCCTTCGCTTTCTCCTTCCCCTTGTCGGCACCACCGCGAGGAGTCTTGGGAGCCATTCTCTCAGAGAAGAAAAAGTTAGGATTTTGAAGAAAAAAACTCTAAAGAAAGCAAAGGCACAGAGCAGATGAATTCTCTCTCCAACCCTTACCTATTTATAGGGCTTGGTCGCACGCGTGAACCGATGACGTGTAATCTCAGCCGTCGCTTCGGGTTCCGTGAGGAGATGACAACAAATACAACCAAAAGATCATCATTAATCTTTTGGGTTACCAAGGCGTCATCATCATCAACTGGAAGGAGCATGCGCCCGAACAAGCATGCGCCCAACAATCATGCGCCCTGACCTCCATGTTTCTTATTCAAAGTATTCCAAAACTTATTCAAAAGTTTTGAAAACTTTGAAGAAGGTCTTGTAGAAGCATGGAATTTCACAACCAGAAAGCCCATGCGCCAGGCATTATATGCGCCAGAACTCAGACAGCTAATCGAATAAGCCATAGACATTCGAAGAAGGACTTTTTATTTATATATGTAAAAGTCTATTACATGTCTAGAAAAGATTGTACAAAGGAGAATTTCTACAAAGGAAGGATCCTAGATCTACAGCCAACAGCCACCATGCGCCTTCCAGATAGGCGCAGCAACCACCATGCGCCTTCCGATAGGCGCAACAGTCACCATGCGCTGTCAGCCAGGCGCAGCAGATGTCATGCGCCTCCAGCCAGGCGCATCCTACCATCTCTTCAGCAGCTCAGTGATGTGCATCTCTCCAGCAGCTCAGTTATGTGCATCCCTTCAGCAGCTCAGTGATGTGCAACTCTTCCAACCAGGCTCACCTGGCCGAGCAGAGCCCAGTTACGTACCGCTCTTCCAGCCAGGCTCGCCTGATAAGTGCTTCGCCAAGCAAAGCATTTAACCCTCTGGCTGGACATGGCACAAGGAGCTTTCAACACAAACAAAGTGGGCGGCACCCACTTTGAAGGAAGAGAGAGCCTAGCTGTCACGACCCGCACCCGTTTTTTTTTTTTTTAAACGGATACGAGACGTGTCCAAGCCAGCCTACGCCGCAGTGTCGGCGGTAGAACGCTGTCACGGCCATGAAGATCAAAATCACAAAATCTAATGCTCATTCACAAAACTAATTTAACTTACATTGATTACAAGTTTTACATTTGAAGAAGAATATAAACTTGTACAAATAAAAGAATGGCTACATCTCAACTATCTAGCTAGTCTCTAGGCTTTTGTCTGCAAGTACACCCGAACTCCCCATGCTAAGTGAATCCACGGCTAACCTGAAAATGTTGGTTTCCAGTCAGGAATGGAACGAGCACAATTCACTGAATGTAATTTCAAATAAAGAAAATGACTATAAGACAAAGGTTAGACATCAATCATGGGTTTGAAAATAAACATGAAATACGAAAACCAATAGTAAATAAATAGACACAAAATACTCTCCCCGACTGTTAGAAGTACCTTTGATATGTGATCGGTCTCGGGACAGTTATGCGACACGGTCTACACGGTCTAAAGTTACACGGTCTACAGTTACACGGTCTACAGTTACACGGTCTACAGAAAATATTGCAGTAAAGAAACACTGTCTACAAAATAATAATCACGATCTACACAGTTTAAATGCAGTAAATAAAGCACTGTCTACACTGTCTACAAGAAATAAATAAAACATTGTCTACACGGTCTACAAGAAATAAATGCAACACGGTCTACACGGTCTACAAGAAATAAATGCAACACGGTCTACACGGTCTACACGGTCTAAGGTCAGATCACACATCCTTGGTACTTCTCATTCCCGACTCAACAATTTATAATAGAAAATAATCACATAACCAATGACTAATCAATGAAATATAGTAAAGATCAATATCGAAATGCAAACAATAAACTGTACTCGCCTGTGGTCCTTTGCTGGTGAAACCGACAATCTGAACTATTCAATGTGCCACTATAGTCAAAACCCGTACAACAGTCCCCGAAAGCTGAAATAAACAATACCAATGATCTCAGAATAGTCCAATTAGCTAGGATTGTCTGTCCTTACGTCCAATTCTGGACACAGGGGTAAAACGGTAATTTCGGGCAAAAATGATGTCCGCCGTTGGACCCGCTTTGCACCGAAAAGCGTGTCAGAGTCAACGGTCTCTAAAGTCGTCAAACTACATGTCTACGGATCCAGTTTTCAGATACGAATCCAACCGTATGTCCAAAGTTGGATTCCGGCGGGCCGTGCACAAAATCACCCGTTGAGTGGGACCGTGGGGCCCGCAAAACGGTAATTTTATCAATGGTCTCAGAATCGGACCAAACTTGGCATGCAGGACCAGAAAAACGATACGGTCCTGATGGCGCAAGTTTCGTCTCGATCTGACGAGCGTGCACAAAGTAATTGAGAAATTTACAACGTGCACGATAAGGTGAATTTCGACGGATACGCATCAAATTTGTCGCGCACACGCGACCAATTTGAATTCCGTCAAAGCCCACACGACCACGAAGCTGTTACGCAGCTTTCGATGCCTTCGGTGCGCGACCACGTCACCCGAAATGGCGGGACGGACGTCGTGTCGAACAATTTCAACGTTTTAAAAACAGATTTTTCTCTAACTTTGGAATCCAATTTCTTGATACATAATCAATGATTTCGATTTCCGCAAAAAGGGTTGTGAAGCCCTATATGTTGTCTATAAACGCCTTCAAAAGGATTTCCGAATTGGTTTATGATTTGATCGAAATTTATCTTCGAACAGGGCATTCTAACTGCTTTCTAGACTGCTATATCAACGATTTTTCGTTGATTTTGAATCGATTTTGTGAATCGATGGCTCGACTATATTGGATTCTACCTGTTGGGATCTCTAGGGGGTCATATCCTCTACGCGTAGGAATTGACGAGAACGAAAATGATCGAATATTCGAGAAGAAGACATGGGAGGAAGAGGGCTACCTGGTGGTTGGCGTCTGCTGCTGTTTGGCGCCGATCCTCTGTTCGCGCGCCCTGTGTGCGGTTGGCCGATGGCTCTCCGGCCAGCGGCGGCGCGGTGGGGCGACGCGCGCTGACCCAGGGAAGCGTGGCGGAGTGGCGCTCTGGTGTTTTAGGGTTTCCACGAATTTCCTCCTCCCTCTCTCTCGCATTCTACAGTTGTATATATGGCTCTGTTCGCGTAAGGGGAGGGTTCCCAGCTCGTGGGCTCGGGTGATTGGTCATGCAGGGCTGGGCCCTGCTTGCTGGGTTCGGCAGCTACTGTTCTACTCAGGAAGGCTGGGTTTAAAGGGGTTTAAATGCTGGGTTTAGAAACAGAGGACTGTTCGGTTTTTTTTTTTGGCCTGCTATTATACAAATATTAGCTGGGTTGGGATCATTGGGTGTTCTCGGGTTAGCCGAGAGCAGTCTGTTGGGTTTTCATATTCATTCTCTTTTCTTTTTTTTTTCCTTTTCTTATTCCATTTCTTATTATACAAATATATATATTTACACTCATATATTCATACAAACATATATAATAATAATAACAATAATGTTAATAATAATAAGAATAATAATAGTAATAATGATAATGATAATAAGAATAATAATAATAATAATGATAATGATAATAAGAATAATAATAATAATAATAATGATAATGATAATAAGAATAATAATAATAATATCAATAATGATAATAAGAATAATAATAATAATAATGATAATGATAATAAGGATAATAATAATAATGATGATGATGCTAGTAGTAAACTTAATTTATACTAAAATAACTAACAAGAGGTATGGCATTGGGTGATACATTATTCCTATATTTCAACTGCTCTACAAGAGAAATCATACGACAACCCAAAAATGCCATATAATAATAATACTACCCTATATTATACTTATAACCCGCATTTAGAAAATATTTATCAATTCTAGAAATAAAATAAAAATAATAATTTCAGAAATTCCGGGAAGGGAGGCTACAAATCTACCCACCTTAAAAATAATTTCGTCCTCGAAATTCTACATTCATAGCTATTCCTTAAAATCAAAGTCTACTATTACTTTAATCTCCTTAAATACAATTTCTCAAAAATATTTTATAACCTCGAATACTTGAGGACTTCTACCCACCCTTGGTCACACTACTCCTCAAAACTCGGTTACTAAAATCATATAATCTTCTAACTAGTGGCTAATAATTCTACCAAAAATATCTAGAACATATGGTACCTATAATCCCTCCTATATCTATCAAGCAACCCTAAAATTCAAACATCGAACTAACTTATACTATAACTTATGCTAAAATTTTAAACAACACGGTTATCGACCCCCAAAATAGGGAGGACGAGAGTCAATGGTACGGAAAGACGAGGTAGAATAATTGAGAACAAGCACGAAGTTTCAAGAGCGGTAGAGGATATCAAGTGATACAGATAAAATGGACCTTATTAACCATTGGCTTATCAGCTATATGAGGCTACTCTAGTCTAATCACTTGTTAAAATAGAAGGACACTTGTTTCTTAGAGGGGCTTACAATCCTTGTAGTACGAAAATTTCGTTCTCGAAGTTCTAGACAAGGTTCCATAATAGAACGAAATTTGAGAAATCAAGATTGTGATCTTTTCGTGGTTATTTAAACACATGAGCAAGGGATAAAACGCAATAGAAATTCGTATCATGACTCCCAGGTAGATGGAATATTGGTTACGAATGACTTCCCAATCTAAAAGGGGAGACTACATAATATGTATAGGGACCTATTCAAGTAGTTCGGTTTTATAATCTAAATGTAGTGGTATGCAGGAGGGGTTTTACCGGGTCCCAATGGGTTCCTGATTGGACGTCAATCGTTGGTTAGATGAACCTCGGATTTCAGTCTCTATTGACTGGTCTAGTTTCCAATGGTAGCTATTACTGCTAGGTTAGGATAATCCTAGAATAGTTTTCACCCAAGTGATTGAGCTAGATGGCAATCGGATTTGTTTGCTAGGTTCCTAAAGCCAAAAATGCGTCTTAGCTGACTTCTGTGTTTACGTAGCGCGAGAAGACACAATTGAGTGGCACACTAGTGGCATGTGCGTAATGGGCTTCAAGTAGATCACAACCATATATTGGGTCGAAGGAATGGGGTCGTGGTCAAGGCTCTAATAGAGGTTGGAAAGTGTATCGATAGTATGGTAAAAGTTATAATTAGTCCTTTTGTCCTGAAAGTCGTACCATAAAATAGAGTACAAGGGGACGCGTTTGGGTGGGACATGATATACCTAGATGAAGGCAAACTCGTCTAGGCCTTGCATATGCAGTTTGTTGGAAGATAACAGTTGGTCTCGTGCTCCGAATATTAATGACACGGCCGGGGATACAAAGTGATCTAAAAGAAAGTGGGAGTCCATAGGGCACTAACTATCATTCTAACATAAATCATTCTAATCAATCGAAACTCCTCGTATATCCCAAAATTTTTGAAGGCTTATAGTCTACCCACCTTAAAAATAGGGCATGGGTTTTAGAATAATGTGGTTAGAGGGTTCCCAAAATTCAGATACTGTACCTCGACTCTTGTTAGTAGAGAATAAGGCGCGGCGTAACGGAATATGGTGGACGTAAGTCGAGTCAATGATCATTCCTCAATAAATGAGAAACGAGGGTGTACAAATACGCATGGTCGACAAAATAGGATGATCTACTCGTCTATGGTATACTAGAGTTATCGATGGGGTAACCAACTCCAAGGCACAACATAAGAAAAGATTTCTAACAACTGAGTCAAGAAATTCTATTTGTGTCAAACCTGCCAGGCTATGGTCATAAGGGTTGTAGTGATCAAGTATTGTTGTTGACAACTGGTAGGTCATAGTGTGACTGGGTATTTAAACTATGGTATTGGCTAAGCTAGTGACTGTGGTGTTCCAACACTAGTTAGGTCTTAATAAAGTTTACATAACTAGAGTAATATTTGTTGGAAATCAATCTCGGGATGAGTGCCTACCGTAGTCACGGTAAATGATTGTCCTCATCCTTGTCTATTCATCTCATGTCCAACTGTAGGCTTGGTCGAGGAAGGGTTGAGCTATGGCTTAAGGGTCACTAGTTAAGACAAGTCTCAAGCAAATAATTAGAGGCTCACACAATTGGTTTCCTGAGAATAGATAGTCTTCTAGGTTGTCATTTTGACTGAGGGTAAAACCCTAATCATTCTCAAATTCAGATGGCTTGAAAGTCTCAATAACAGTTTGGGGGCGAGAGGAGAACGAGTAACTCGATCACATGGCTGGCTGACGATAACTACTCTTGTGTATACAACTACCATAGCCATGGGAATACGCGGTATCTCACTACCAATTACGAGCTTTTGTCTTTCCAAATCAGTGAAAGACAAACAATAAAGAGTTTCAAGAGAGATGTCACCGAATACAATTACGTGATTCAAAGGCGAATGTGTAATTCAAGAAGAATTGTCAAAGCGGTCGTGGATGAGACCCTAGAGACATCTACATCTCAATCCACGTAGGATAATTAAATAAAGTGCGAACCAAATGCATCATGGTTGATCAGACCATAATACACTGATTCTGATTAGACAATAAGTTAGCAGGCGTCCCCACTAAACATATGCCTTGGATCAAGCTCGAGAACAGAGTGAGCTTGCAAAACTAGGCTGTGATAGCAGCATTGGTCAAAATAGTCAAATTATAGGTATACAAGATTTTTGAAAGAAGGCACAAGTAGTACGAGTTTTGAGGGAATCAAACTTTACCTGGTGTTCTTGCTTATACAGTCTTCCTACTATCTTCTGATCCACAAGGACTTGGTCGACTAATGGGTTATGGACATTCTAAATTCCATATTCTAGGTAAACCTATTAGTGTCAGTCGATATCCTCGTCGATAGGTCACAAGGACCACGGAATGCTAGATCGGGAGACGTGCTATCCAACTTACAAACTTCCACCAATATTGGCTTCGGATCTTAGGGAACACACAGGGCACTGTCCTATCCTCTATAGTATCCTTAACTTGTAATCACGTCTGAAATCATTTCACCGAGAACTACGCCTCGTCCGTAAAATCGGGCTGTGGTAAACCCTTGGTTTCGTGATTCAGATGTGACATGCTATCCGATACTCTACTTTATATTGACACCAGTGTGACTATGGTCAAAGAGGACCACTAGCCATGTCTTAATAATATTCTATGACCTATATTTCTTAAACAAATTCCAACTCTAGGGATTGTGTCTCGCCAGTGCGCTGCTGGCTGCAGTGAGTCCATAGTCTCCATATTTTAAATAAATGGCGACAGTGCGCTGCTGTCCTGCCATTATAGGTTAACTAACATTCATTTAACTATATCCTCAAAATTTATGAGATTCTAGAGATTCAAACATATTGTCTATGAGATAAAGCGTAAGTACTATAAGCCATAACCCAGAAAAATAAAAGGTGAACCGGGAGAAAAATAACTGAAGACAAAATACAAACATTCTAATATCTAATTCATATGTATTCAAACCATGGGGGAAAACTTTGAATCAGTCTACCTCGAGATTTGCATTTGAATAACCGAATCAGGAAGTATAAACTATTTCCTTACGGCAGAATAGGATTTTAAAAGTTGCAATTCAGACTAAGATATGGTGACGATATCTAAAGAGGCAAAAGAATGAATTGAATAATCTATCAAGGTTAGATCATTAATTCTATGAAGCCCCGCCTCACCAAGGGAATAATCTATCCACATTGGACCATATCTTCCAATCAAGAGGTAATAGTGTACCTATGGGATCTGACAAACTATCAAAATTAATAATTCCTCGTCCTAAATTGGATGGCCTAGACTACCCATCGATAAATTTGTATAAGGGACTCCTAGTCCTAGTCATTCACTTAAATTAAATTAACCTTAATTCATGAATGAGCATTTCCTTGCCGCAGGCTCGCAATAGTACAACTAACTTAAGTACCATCACGAGTTCGCGTGATTTGCGAAGACTGACCTGCATGGGCCACCACAAAAACTTGTCACGACCCGCACCCATTTTTTTTTTAAACGGATACGAGACGTGTCCAAGCCAGCCTACGCCGCAGTGTCGGCGGTAGAACGCTGTCACGGCCATGAAGATCAAAATCACAAAATCTAATGCTCATTCACAAAACTAATTTAACTTACATTGATTACAAGTTTTACATTTGAAGAAGAATATAAACTTGTACAAATAAAAGAATGGCTACATCTCAACTATCTAGCTAGTCTCTAGGCTTTTGTCTGCAAGTACACCCGAACTCCCCATGCTAAGTGAATCCACGGCTAACCTGAAAATGTTGGTTTCCAGTCAGGAATGGAACGAGCACAATTCACTGAATGCAATTTCAAATAAAGAAAATGACTATAAGACAAAGGTTAGACATCAATCATGGGTTTGAAAATAAACATGAAATACGAAAACCAATAGTAAATAAATAGACACAAAATACTCTCCCCGACTGTTAGAAGTACCTTTGATATGTGATCGGTCTCGGGACAGTTATGCGACACGGTCTACACGGTCTAAAGTTACACGGTCTACAGTTACACGGTCTACAGTTACACGGTCTACAGAAAATATTGCAGTAAAGAAACACTGTCTACAAAATAATAATCACGATCTACACAGTTTAAATGCAGTAAATAAAGCACTGTCTACACTGTCTACAAGAAATAAATAAAACATTGTCTACACGGTCTACAAGAAATAAATGCAACACGGTCTACACGGTCTACAAGAAATAAATGCAACACGGTCTACACGGTCTACACGGTCTAAGGTCAGATCACACATCCTTGGTACTTCTCATTCCCGACTCAACAATTTATAATAGAAAATAATCACATAACCAATGACTAATCAATGAAATATAGTAAAGATCAATATCGAAATGCAAACAATAAACTGTACTCGCCTGTGGTCCTTTGCTGGTGAAACCGACAATCTGAACTATTCAATGTGCCACTATAGTCAAAACCCGTACAACAGTCCCCGAAAGCTGAAATAAACAATACCAATGATCTCAGAATAGTCCAATTAGCTAGGATTGTCTGTCCTTACGTCCAATTCTGGACACAGGGGTAAAACGGTAATTTCGAGCAAAAATGATGTCCGCCGTTGGACCCGCTTTGCACCGAAAAGCGTGTCAGAGTCAACGGTCTCTAAAGTCGTCAAACTACATGTCTACGGATCCAGTTTTCAGATACGAATCCAACCGTATGTCCAAAGTTGGATTCCGGCGGGCCGTGCACAAAATCATCCGTTGAGTGGGACCGTGGGGCCCGCAAAACGGTAATTTTATCAATGGTCTCAGAATCGGACCAAACTTGGCATGCAGGACCAGAAAAACGATACGGTCCTGATGGCGCAAGTTTCGTCTCGATCTGACGAGCGTGCACAAAGTAATTGAGAAATTTACAACGTGCACGATAAGGTGAATTTCGACGGATACGCATCAAATTCGTCGCGCACACGCGACCAATTTGAATTCCGTCAAAGCCCACACGACCACGAAGCTGTTACGCAGCTTTCGATGCCTTCGGTGCGCGACCACGTCGCCCGGAATGGCGGGACGGACGTCGTGTCGAACAATTTCAACGTTTTAAAAACAGATTTTTCTCTAACTTTGGAATCCAATTTCTTGATACATAATCAATGATTTCGATTTCCGCAAAAAGGGTTGTGAAGCCCTATATGTTGTCTATAAACGCCTTCAAAAGGATTTCCGAATTGGTTTATGATTTGATCGAAATTTATCTTCGAACAGGGCATTCTAACTGCTTTCTAGACTGCTATATCAACGATTTTTCGTTGATTTTGAATCGATTTTGTGAATCGATGGCTCGACTATATTGGATTCTACCTGTTGGGATCTCTAGGGGGTCATATCCTCTACGCGTAGGAATTGACGAGAACGAAAATGATCGAATATTCGAGAAGAAGACATGGGAGGAAGAGGGCTACCTGGTGGTTGGCGTCTGCTGCTGTTTGGCGCCGATCCTCTGTTCGCGCGCCCTGTGTGCGGTTGGCCGATGGCTCTCCGGCCAGCGGCGGTGCGGTGGGGCGACGCGCGCTGACCCAGGGAAGCGTGGCGGAGTGGCGCTCTGGTGTTTTAGGGTTTCCACGAATTTCCTCCTCCCTCTCTCTCGCGTTCTACAGTTGTATATATGGCTCTGTTCGCGTAAGGGGAGGGTTCCCAGCTCGTGGGCTCGGGTGATTGGTCATGCAGGGCTGGGCCCTGCTTGCTGGGTTCGGCAGCTACTGTTCTACTCGGGAAGGCTGGGTTTAAAGGGGTTTAAATGCTGGGTTTAGAAACAGTGGACTGTTCGGTTTTTTTTTTTGGCCTGCTATTATACAAATATTAGCTGGGTTGGGATCATTGGGTGTTCTCGGGTTAGCCGAGAGCAGTCTGTTGGGTTTTCATATTCATTCTCTTTTCTTTTTTTTTCCTTTTCTTATTCCATTTCTTATTATACAAATATATATATTTACACTCATATATTCATACAAACATATATAATAATAATAACAATAATGTTAATAATAATAAGAATAATAATAGTAATAATGATAATGATAATAAGAATAATAATAATAATAATAATGATAATGATAATAAGAATAATAATAATAATAATAATGATAATGATAATAAGAATAATAATAATAATATCAATAATGATAATAAGAATAATAATAATAATAATGATAATGATAATAAGGATAATAATAATAATGATGATGATGCTAGTAGTAAACTTAATTTATACTAAAATAACTAACAAGAGGTATGGCATTGGGTGATACATTATTCCTATATTTCAACTGCTCTACAAGAGAAATCATACGACAACCCAAAAATGCCATATAATAATAATAATACTACCCTATATTATACTTATAACCCGCATTTAGAAAATATTTATCAATTCTAGAAATAAAATAAAAATAATAATTTCAGAAATTCCGGGAAGGGAGGCTACACTAGCACCGCCATTCCGATCTACGGCTCTTCCGGAACAACGGAGACGAGGCCCGAACATCCCTATCTTTGGATGCAACAGGCACCTTCCGCCTGCCTCAGAAGCCCTCGACTCCGTCTTTTGGATGTAACAGTCACCTTCAAGTGCATCGAAGATAACACGACGTCTCATCTTCACCCTCGGGAGCACTTCGTCAACAGAATGCACCCACATATCCAAGTTCATATTGGAAGTACGTGAGGGAATGAGGAGCAAACCTTCTCTCCATGCCACTATTTATAGGCCTGGCAAATCAAACCCACGCGCCAAGTGGATGACCCTCCGAATTCTGTGCAATGAATTTGCATTTAATGGATGAACGGGACGCCTTGAATTCAGCCAAACGGCTATTTATAGCACTCGAGGAGCGAGACAGCCGCGCCATTAATGGACATGTCGGATGCGCCAGCCAAACAGCGCATCACATGGACGCTCCCTCCAGCATCAGGCGCATCACACAGACGCGCCCCACAGTACCCGGCACATCACAGAGGATGCGCCCCCCTCACATCTCCATACCGAGTGGAACACCAACCAATGTGCCCACTCAGCTGTCCATCGAACGTCACAAACATTAAATGCTGAACTGACACCAGAGTTGGCAGCACGCTTCCCAAAGTCTGAACAGTTCAGCTTTTTTAGAGAACGAAGCGTCGGCAATGTCAGCATCATCATGACTCTATTCCGACGGCTACTGCCACGTGGCCATCCGCATGCGCCTCTACGGCCATGCGTCCAAACCAGCATGCGCCTCAAAAGCCATGTGCCTCAGATCCTTCACTGATCCCTAAAGACAAAAGAAGAGTCTCCAGTTGAAGCTTTGCATGCGCCTCAAAAGCCATGCGTCCCAGACTGATCTCTGATCCCGAAAGACAGAAGGAAAGTCGCCTGCATGCGCCTCAAAAGCCATGCGCTCTAAACAGTTTATAACCCCTAAAGGTTATGAGCCGCAGCCTCCTTCTGCGCCCAATCAAGGCGCAGCTCACCAGATTACTTCCCCCCACCAAATCCGAGATCTTCGAGCCATGGGTCGATGATACGTGTCCTTTGACTCAACTCGTCCAAGATTTCAGCAACGGAAAGATCTTCTCCTCTGCTACGTGCCGGCTCACAACAGCAGTATGAAGAGTTCTTCCCCTCAATCAGGGCGCATCATCTACGCGCCTCCATCAGCAACCTCCACGTGGCGTCCCCACACACTGGCGCATCCTACATGCGTGCATGAGCAGCCAGCCTGCAAAACTATAAATAGAAGGATCTTCTCCTTCACACACACACGGAGAATCCACAACGAACATACAAAGAATCATCAGAGAGGCAGATACAGACACTCAATGTCTTCCTCCTCTCAGCAAGCTCCTGCACCCAGAGCAATCCACACCTTCAGAGAACCGATAACTGTCGTCAGCCGGTCAACGGAGTCAACGCATTACCAATCGCTCCATTGGCACTAAGGACCCAGCTTAAACAAAAGTGTACTCCTAGGACTACATCTAAGTCCTACATTGTAACACTATTCTGTTTGTATTAAAGTTTTCAATCAAACAATTTTAATGGCAAACAGCATGGAGGAGCGCACCCCGGAGGTAGTAGAGGGTTCGACCCTGGCGCTCATACCGGGGTGTGGAGGCACAGCGGTGGCTCACCGCCTGGAGCAGTCGTCGACAGGCAAGTAATTTATTCGACGCTTGATTTTGGTGGTGGTAATGCTGGTGGGTATTTTGGGTTATCGGTCGGCGGGGCCATGGCGGTGGTGCGTGTGTGGTGGTGGTCGAAAGGGGCAGAACGAGGTGGATGGTGATGGTGGCCATGGTAGTCATGGTCTGGGATTGGTCGGAGGGTGGTGGTTGTGGCAGTCGGTGTTGATGGCAGTGGGGTAGCGGTGATGATGATGATAGTGGTGTGCCGAAGTTGGCAGGGGTGCGCCGAGGGGGCAGCCAGAGGCGGTGGTCGGGATAGATCGGGGCTAGGGATAGGGTTAGGAATTCAATTGTGTCGGGGTGTGTTCGACACGGAGTGGTTGAAATTGTATATGTAAAAATATGGAATAAGAATTTGGATGGACACAGACACGATGCACGTATATTTGTGGAGAAATTTATGAATGTGAGAAATTTATGGAGGAGTACCTGCCTATTTATAGGTTGTGAGAATTCCCACTTGGATAAGGATTGAGATTTTTTAAAACCCAAATAGATAATTTGCTACTAATCAATTCAAAATCAATCAAATCCAAATCTAAATACAAATTCAATTTAAATCTAATTAAATTCCTTCTTTTAGTTTAAAATTAAATAAGATAAATTATATTTCAATTATAGATATTAATTTAACTATTTAAATATATCCATAAAATTAAATCAAGATTTAAATTGCCACAATAATTTCAAAAATATGTTTTCCAAAAATACTAATAATAATAATTTTGAAAATTACATTATTTATTTAAAAATAAGCTAATAAATAATTATGATATATGTATGCACAAATAAATTTTATGAATATTTTTGTTTTTCTAGTATACAATAAAAATATTATTTATTATTAAAAACTGTTAGAAAGAAAAGGCTTAAAATATAACTTAGAAATTTGGTATGATGGCAAAATAATTATTATATATATCACTTGGAAAATAGAAAATATTTTCTAAAAATATGCACGCTCGCACATATTCGTACTCGTCGAGCAATAACGAAAAATAAATCTTGCGCGTGACGTACGATACGTTATTGAGGCGTACAAATACAAGAAAATTAATCGGTACCAAATTTATATAAAAAAATTAGTAGAAATTTAGGGGTTTTACACACACCACTGGACTCCCCGTATTCTGACCAAAACTCTTATCAATACAAGGTACTGACGAATGAATTCGCTAGTACAAGGAAAGGTAGATTATTACCTAAGGATAAGGAGATCCGAGCTGGAACAAGGACGTGACTCCGAGAATCTGGACACTGTCCCTCTGTGTCCCAAAGTGTTTCAAAATCCACTCAAAATATTTTCGGCAAGCAGATTCAAGACACCAAATAACAGAGTCAATTCTTCAAGGTTTTTACAAATTTCTCAAAGAAACCAGAACAATAGGGATTAGATAAACTTACAAGTGATTTGATCCCGATCTGCCTACTAGAACCTCGACTGACAAATCGTCCCACCAATCTGACACCCCGATCAAATTTCCAAACCACGAAGAAGCAAATCGACATTAATCGATTCATCAATACACAGCAAATGTATTTTTGGACTTGAATTAAGTTGGGATTGAGGCACACCACATCACCGAGAACGCTGCCGGAAGGGCTCGCCGTCGTCGGAGAAGTCGCACGACCGAGAAGACACGTCGTTGTCGTCGTCGTCGCTGCGCGAGTGACCGCCAGAGAAGAAGATCGGCCGATCGATCCCGATCTGGAATTTGAAGCCAAAACTTAAAATGGTAGAATGGAGAGAAATCGAGAAGCTCATCGGAAAACTCGAGCACATGGAGGTTGACCGTACCGTCGTCTGAGGAGTCGAATCGCCGATCGATGGAAAGGATCGATTCCTAGCCTTCGGAGTAGAATCCCCCTCCATGCCACCTTCATTGCCATCGTCGGAGTGAAAAACTAGGGCTGAGCTCGAGAACAGTGGGACTGAGGAGTCTTTCTCCTCCGCACCAGTATAAGGAAAAGGACTTTTGCAATAAAGTCCCTCCACAAAATGACTTTATGCAAAGAAACCCCTCTCATTTTCATATATTAAAAAAAATTGAAATCAAAATTAGTAGAAAGAATTGTTTAAAAAGTTTACAAGTGGTGGGGGCCACAATTGTTGTTACAACTAACTTTTGAAAAAAACTGCTATTAAATTAATTTCCCTCCAAATATAAATTAAAATATTTATTTGAAAATATTTAATGAAACATTATCAATATTCAATATTACTTAAATCAAACTTGTGATTATTATTAGAACTTTAAAATTTTCAAAAAAATGGGAAAATGGGGTTACAAATCTCTCCCTCTTAAAAGAATTTCGTCCTCGAAATTCGAGGGACAACAAAATAAATTCTTAAAACAAAATCCCGACGTATTGTTTAAACACAATCATTTATTTGAATTTTAAAAAAAACAAACAATACAATCAAGCAACAAATTGGGATATCGCTCCCGCATCTCGTCCTCGTGTTCCCACGTGGGCTCTCCCGGAGAGTGATGTCTCTGCTCTACGTAGGTCAAGCTCGGACCCATCTCTAGCTCTGAGTGATCAACAACATGGCTGGGATCTGGAATGTAGCGTCGAAGCTGGGGCACGTGAAAGACGTCATGTACTCCCTCCAAACTAGCAGGAAATGTAAGTCGGTATGCCACTTTGCCAGTGAGCGCCATCACTTCGAAGGGCTCAATGCATCTGGGCTGAGCTTCCTGCCTTTGCCAAAATGAATGGTGCTTCTGGTTGGTAGGATCTTCATGAACACCATGTCTCCAATTGTGAACTCTAACGGTTGTCTACTACTGTCTGTCCAGTACTTCTGCCGATCCCGTGCAACTATGCGACGCCCTAAGCCTTGGGACCAAGTACGATAATTACACACAAGAAGTTGAAATAACACGATCTAACCATAATTAAAAATCAAATAGGCACGAGATGTGTGAGCACCCTAAAATTTGGGTTGATTTTTTTAAATTTTTCTGATTGATTTAGTTTTTAATAAATAATTTATTCTGTATTTTTTTTTCCTTAAGTGTACTTTTTTATGCCATTGATATTTGGAGTGTCAGGGATGTTCAACTCTGGAAATCTTCTTCACGAGTTTTGGAGTGGACAGGATTACCTTCATGATGGTATATAGTGTCCCATCCAAACTTGTTCCCTTGTATTCTTTTTGCTTCGCTGAACTTTGGGTTGAATTAGACCATTTGATCATTAATTATTTTCCCACTCTTTTCCATGATCATTTTTAGCACGTTACCGTGACTTTTCATTTGGGAGCACAAGACCAGTCAGTTTCTTAAAACCAACTCATCATGCATGATCTACTCGAGACGCTCTTCACCCTTGACCTTCGTGTCCCACTCAGATACGTCATTTTGTGCTCCAATTGCTTCGCACAACTTTCCTGACATGTGACCCAATTTTATTTCACTCCACGGTGTCACATTTATTTTCCAATTTGATTTGTGGGTCCCCTGTCGACTAAAACCTGTCAGCCCCAATTATGGATATGGCCCACATTGAGCCTACTATCCGTCTGCCATTTGTGTCCCATTTATTAGAATCTTCATGTGCTACTTATTTACCCATGATCATCAACGTCTAATTTTAATTCAATTTTTGCACAATGTCCGATTTTGACCCAATTCGGCTCCACCGAGTCCAGCCCAGCTCCTTGTTACTCTCCATCATAACACCCTCATATTTTCTTGTCCAAAAATATCAAGTACTCTTCTACCTATTTTTTTATATTTATTGGAATTTTCTATTGATATTAATCCCTATTGGAATGACCTATTCTAGCTATATTTGATCCTAGCCATTGATTTCCCCCTAATTAAATCTCATCCATTCATTCCTACAAATTAACTCCCCAACATCTCACAGCCACTTGGCCGGCCCTAACTCCTAGGGAAGGCTCTTCTCTCTCTCTCATTTTAATTATTAACTCTTTCTCTCTCCCTCTCTAAACATTTATTTCCCACAACTCAAACCAAAAAACACCAACAGCAACAAAGCCATGCCTCGACCACCTCCTCCTTGGCCCGAACCTAGCCTCCCCTGGCCGTGACTTGGCCGTCGGCTACCCCCCTGGACTCGACCACCCGAGCACAGCCATCTCCTCCTCCATCTCCTCCTCCTTCCCTCCTCATATAATCCGCCACCACCACCAACACCATGGCGCCACCACCCGCACCACTCCTCGGCTGCCACCAGCCCTTGGCCGCCGCAGCCCCTGCCTTGCCGGGCCAGGCCAGGCAGTGCGCCACCGTACGTCGCCGGCCAGGCCGCGCGAACCCGGCAGCAGCAGCAGCTGCGCTTGCATGGCGCGCCCCTTGCGCGCGCGCGTGAGGCGCTGGCCGCCATCGCCATGGCCGGCCACACACCGCCGTGGGCACCCCTCCCTTCGACGAGCTTCGATGCTCAGTCCCCTGACGGCCACCGTCCTCCGGGATGTGCCGTCGAGGCGATTCGTGCGTTTTGCATAACGTCCCGTCGTGACGCGCGCGGAATCGAGTTCGTTTTGGCGTTCCGTCGCAGCAACTTCGCGCATATTTTTCCGAGAATCCGACCGTTGGATCGACAATTTCTTTGCTCCGTCGCAATCTCAGTATATCAACATTCACTCATGTCAATTTTCGTCCGTTGATTTTATCGTTTGATACATCAAAACCGGCCACCAAGTTGACCGTTTAAATTGTATTAAATTTTGGACAGTTTCGCGGGGCCAATTTCGTCAGCTTGTATCTCCTTCACCGCAGCTCCGTTTAGCATGCTACTAGTTCCGGTGCGAAGCTGGTATAACCCCCTTGCTACCCCTCCAGTTTTGTTTCATTGTGAGCTTGTTTGATTGGTTGAATTCGACGCCAAAGATGGCTGTCCGAATTTGTAATTTCCGACTTGTAAAATTCTATTTTTGAACACAGGACTCCAGATTTCATTTTTGACACCACCATTAGACTCGTGGCGTCGTTCTGGCATATTTTCATATAAAATTTGTTAGATTTGGAGAACGTGAGCCCTGGCACGTTTTTCGGTGCAAAGTGGGTCCCGCATTCTGGGTCAACGGGACTTTTTGATGCCGGCTCATCGGAATCCAATTCCGGATATACCGTTGAGTTCGTATCGTCATTCTGGACTCGTTGACATATAATTTGCTAGGTTTTGGTGGACATTGGATCCGGCACGTATTTTGGTCCAAGTCCGATACCAATATCCGGGTCAACGGGTCATTTTGAGATCGGCTCATCGGAATCCAATTCCGGAGATACTGTTGAGTTCGTATCATCATTCTGAACTCGTTGACAGGTAGTTTGCTGAGTTTTGAGAACATTGGCTCCGGCACGCATTTTCGTACAAACCGGAATTCCAAGTTCTGGTCAACGGACCAAATTGAGATCGGGTCAACGGAATCCAATTCTGGAGATACCGTTGGGTTCGTATCGTCATTCTGGTTTTGTGGACATATAATTTGTTATATTTTATAGACTTATTTTCTTGCACATTTTTCGGTGCAAAACGGCTCCGACACGGACACCGTTTTAACCCGAAATTATCTTTTTGTCCTTGTGTCCAAATTGGACCGTTGGGTAGGCTATCCTAGCTAATTTGACCATTCTGGACACGTTGGCGATGTTTATTTCATCGTCCGACAATGTTTGTTGATAATTTCTCTGAGTTTAGCCTTTTTATAATTAAGTAATAATTAATTCTTATAATGTTCGTATTTTGGGATTAGTACAACGAAACTGAGCTCAGTCAATTCCAGTGATCTCACATCGCTGAATTTGACAAGATGGACACGTGGATCACTATAATAAGATTATCAACCTTACCGATAATCTTCTTATCTCGATTTGCGTGACGTAAGTTTCGACGTACGAATAACGAAGTACACTTTATATTAGACTAGAATTGACCCTGATTGACCTAAGTTGACCAGTTGATCCAAAGTCAACTGTAAGTCAACACTTGACCTAGTTTGACTAGATTATTGGCCGGAGTCGACCTAGAATTATTTTGACTTAGAAGAACCTAGGATAATATAGATTGCTTGTAGAGATTCATTATTACAACTTGAACACCTTGTAACCTGTGTTGTTTTAAATAGGACTCTATGGCTTCTGTTGGATCCCCTATACTTTTCAGCTGTTCAGGTTATCGGGCGAGTACATTCTCTGATCATTTCATATCCTGCTTAGAATTATTTCCTGCAGTAGATTACTTTACTTGTACTGTCATGTTGGTCACACTGATTGGTACTATACGGATCCCTTCTTGAGATGTTATCCTTAGGGAGCATCGGGTACTACATGTTCTGTGCGTTTTACTTACATGTCGTATCACTATGCTTCGCAGGTTCTTCGATCACTTGTGACATATACTCTTATGATCACAGAGTCTCCTAGAATCTCTTATCCCATGTACTGGATATCCTAGAATCTCCTAGAATCCCCATTTTTGGGACTACTATGTACCATCCTTCGGGGGCTTACCACCCTTCGGGGGCTATTACATAGAATCATAACATAACCTGTTTGGATCCTTGTGTACTGATTGGGGGTACGGGGGAGTAGAAGTAGACATATGAATAATACCCAAGTAGTATCTTATCAGAATCTCTTCCATAGTGTCTTATCAGAATCTCCTATGCTATTTACATGTCTATATTGTACTCTGACTCACTAGCCACTGTTAGTTCTCTATTTATAGTAGATATTTCTATTACAGTTCTCTCTCTGTTTGCATACTGCACTTCTTTCAGTACCTGTATCTTACTTTACTGCATGATTATATTTTCTAACCTGTTATGAACTGTTGAGATATATTGTGCTCGCTCCTGTCCTGACTGGACCTGTTGATAAATTTTACAGATGGCCTGGGATTGCCTGCTAGCCTAGAGGAGACACAGTAGAGGTTATTTAGATAGTTATTTCATTTTGTCTGGAGTTGTATTTACTTTGTGGATTACTGTATTTGAGTTTTGAGATGTATTTCTGGGTTTATGTATCTTAGACACTTAGACTTCTATCTCCTGTATCTCTTTTGGATTTCATGTTTTATCTATCTTTATCATGCTCTACCTTAGATGTGATTGAGACTGTATCTGCTATGTCACCCCCATTCGGGGAGTATAAACTGCTTAGCATTATTTTGTTAGATGATGTGACCTAGGACAGCGTTCTACCGCCGACACTGCGGCGTAGGCTGGGCGTTGTTACGTTCTCGTGCCCTTACTCTAGGGTGCGGGTCGTGACACATTTTTAGTGGTGGCCCATGCAGGTCGAGTTTGTGTAGTGGTATTCGAATTAGAGTACCACTACAGCCTGCAGTAGGATTAAGGATAATTTTTAAAGGTACTCAATCACAGTTAGGATCCTTTAAGAGATTCCTGGGACGACCCTTGAGAATCTTATTTAAATTCGATTTGGAAACTCTTTTTTTTCCTTGATTTGATTATCTTTATTTTCTGTTGTTGAATTTGATTTTGATGGATTATTGTTGAAATTGAGTCTGTATTTATTGATTTTGATGGAAGATTGTTGAATTTTGAATCTTGATGTTAGTTGTAGCATCCGAGTTTGTATTTATATGATTTGAAGGATTTTTGCTCATTTTTGAATCTTGATGTTCGTTGATAAATTTGATTTGATTTTGAGTATTCATTGTTGATTTAATTTAAATTTTGTCAAGATGAAATTATATGGGCTAGGTCATCTAAGTTATGGAATCTCGTCTTCTATAGTCACATTAGCCAGCATGGTGAGGACATATAGTCTGATTTTGGATTTATTTCTCGGGTGTGGGAATTTAAGGTTTTCGCAGCCAAGCTAGCGGCATCGCGAAGATGTTAAATACCATGATTCTAGAGGTATGTGCCAAAGTCGAGGACTCTGTGATTATCGTAGCCTTGCTTACTAGTATGACGAGGATTTAGATTACCATGATTTTGGATAGACGCATATGATTATCAGATTGTACCTTAAATATTTTTGAACATGTTTTCTCTACTTTTGTTCCAGTCCTTCAAATTTTTTTTATTATTATTATTATTTGTTTGCTTTGTTTTGCTTCTCATTATTTAACTTAGGAGTAGCTTTAGCTGTTTTATAAACCTTGTGTAACTTCTTACAAATTTATTTCTTCTTAATACAATAAATCAGTGATTTTGCTAGGCCTTATTTTGGATTCGGTATTATAATTCTGGTTTCCAAAAAAAAGGGGGGGTTCCTCTTTTAAATAGATAAGCAGAACAGATTCTATTATCATTCTTTTCCTGCCAATATTTTATTACCATCATTCCTTGTCTTATATACCTGTCCTGATTATATCAATTTCCTGTCTCGTATATAATTCTGTCAGCTATACCTTGAAAACTCTTGAATCTTCATATCATTTTGCCTGAGAAATGTTGAGGAAGTGACGTAAATCATCTAGTTCAGAAATGACGTAAATGGTTATCATAGGATGATTTGTAGGAATCGGAATATTGGATGTCAAATATGAAAATTTGAAATGGAGATGTGGTGAAGGTCTGAAATAAAATCGAGGGATAAATGTTATTAATTTAGAAACAATCACAGAAAGTTGGTTATGAATAATTCATGGATGTATTTCAAAACTAATGAGGATGTTCAAGGTCAACCTAGTTTTGAGAACTTAGAAAATCTTGGTTATTGATTCTGGAAAAACTTTTACTCTGAGGCTATGTAGAATTTAAAAAAAAAAGGGAGACGTGAGAATTTTATTGTATTAAATGATTATGCGAAATTGAACTAGATATTGTAAGAGGGTGACTAGAGACAGAGAGAACACAAGGATTTTACGTTATAGAAATTATTTAAGATGATTAGGAGAAAACTGTAGAATTCAAAAAAAAATATTTGAAGGTGAACGTTGAAAAAATATGAAGGTTGATTTATAAATAAGAATAAATTTTGTGTGACATAGTGGTATTGGAGTTTAGTGAATACGAGACTCGATTTAAACAAGTTCAAGGATTTCATAAACTGGATTTAGAGGTTTCGGATCTAAATTTAAAATGAGGTGAAGGAATTTGAAATTTTGATTAAATGAATAAGTGTTGACTCCTAAAAAGAGGGGTATGTTTCGTGGAAAATGTTTTGGAAGTTAAAAATTTTGTCTATGGTGATTGTGGTAAAGGTTTAGATGACTGAAGGTTATAAAATTTCGATGATAGTCATATGAAGGTTGATTTTCATATTGGGACTTGTGAGAAAAAAAAGAATATGGTTTGGCAAATGATAAACTGATAGTATTAGAGAGGGATGATTTGCTGACTTCGTATGAAATCTTTTCCTGTTTTCTCTAAAAAGGGTTTTTCAATATCATTGAATCCTAGTTTCCTTAATCACGACCAAATCGACTTCGATTATCTTTTCTTATCATATTTATATCTTGGGTTGTACTTAATTGAATTAAATTTGATTGTGACCTGAATCTCCATCCTTGTATGCTCGATCTCAGACTTTGTTGAACCTGTCCTCCATATTGTCTAAATCTTGATTTCTCCAATTTGATCAACTTAGGTCGTATCGAGACTAAATATTCTTAATATGTATTGTGATTGGAATTTTCCACGAAATTGGCTTTCATTCTTTAACTTTGATTTTGATTTTTTTTTCTAAACCCTTTAAAGATAATTGGTAGTTACCTTTCTTTATTTTTGACGAGTACCAGTTCTCATATAGGATGGTAGACTGCCTTACAGTTTTGATGGTTTATTGTTTCTGTGACTTCTCTAGTTTAGCACCCTAGATTGCTTGTGTGTTTTGATACCCCATGACCGTTTTGGTTTAGCATGACTAGTATACCTAGATGAGACTTTCTCTACCACCGTATACCATGACCCTGTACGTCGTCCTTTTTAATCACATGATTTGTTTGAGTTCTGGGACTTTGATTGTGGGGGTTTGACCTAGAAGGAGTATGAACAATTTTAATTTCGAGGACGAAATTTTTATAAGGTGGGTAGGATGTGAGCACCCTAAAATTCGGGTTGATTTTTTTAAATTTTTCTGATTGATTTAGTTTTTAATAAATAATTTATTCTGTATTTTTTTCCTTAAGTGTACTTTTCTGTGCCATTGATATTTGGAGTGTCAGGGATGTTCAACTCTGGAAATCTTTTTTACGAGTTTTGGAGTGGACAGGATTACCTTCATGATGGTATATAGTGTCCCATCCAAAATTGTTCCCTTGTACTCTTTTTGCTTCGCTGAACTTCGGGTCGAATTAGACCATTTGATCATTAATTATTTTCCCACTCTTTTCCTTGATCATTTTTAGCACGTTACCGTGACTTTTCATTTGGGAGCACAAGACCAGTCAGTTTCTTGAAACCAACTCATCATACATGATCTATTCGAGACGCTCTTCATCCTTGACCTTCGTGTCCCACTCAGATACGCCATTTTATGCTCCAATTGCTTCACACAACTTTTCTGACACGTGACCCGATTTTATTTCACTCCACGGTGTCACATTTATTTTCCAATTTGATTTGTGGGTCCCCTGTCGACCAAAACCTGTCAGCCCCAATTATGGACATGGCCCATATTGAGCCTACTATCTGCCTGCCACTTGTGTCCTATTTATTGGAATCTTCATGTGCTACTTATTTACCCATGATCATCAACGTCTAATTTTAATTCAATTTTTGCACAATGTCCGGTTTTGACCCAATCCGGCTCCACCGAGTCCAGCCCAGCTCCATGTTACTCTCCATCATAACACCCTCATATTTTCTTGCCCAAAAATATCAAGTACTCTTCTACCTATTTTTCTATATTTATTGGAATTTTCTATTGATATTAATCCCTATTGGAATGACCTATTCTAGCTATATTTGATCCTAGCCATTGATTCCTCCTAATTAAATCTCATCCATTCATTCCTACAAATTAACTCCCCAACATCTCACAGCCACTTGGCCGGCCCTAACTCCTAGGGAAGGCTCTTCTCTCTCTCATTTTAATTATTAGTACTCTTTCTCTCTATCTCTCTAAACATTTATTTTCCACAACTCAAACCAAAAAAATACCAATAGCAACAAAGCCATGCCTCGACCACCTCCTCCTTGGCCCGACCCCAGCCTCCCCTGGCCGTGACTTGGCCGTCGGCCACCCTCCTGGACTCGGCCACCCGAGCACAGCCATCTCCTCCTCCATCTCCTCCTCCTTTCCTTCTTATATAATCCGCCACCACCACCAACACCATGGCGCCACCACCCGCACCACTCCTCGGCCGCCACCAGCCCTTGGCCGCCGCCGCCCTTGCCTCACTGGGCCAGGCCAGGCAGCGTGCCACCGCGCGTCGCCGCCAGGCCGCGCGAGCCCGGCAAGCAGCAGCAGCTGCGCTTGCAGGGCGCGTCCCTTGCGCGCGAGCGTGAGGTGCTGGCCGCCGCCGCCATGGCCGGCCACGCACCGCCGTGGGAACCCCCCCCCCTCCGGTGAGCTCCGACGCTCAGTCCCCTGACGGCCACCGTCCTCCGGGACGCGCCGTCGAGGCGATTCGTGCGTTTTGCACGACGTCCCGTCGTGACGCGCGCGGAATCGAGTTCGTTTTGGCGTTCCGTCGCAGCAACTTTGTGCATATTTTCCCAGGAATCCGACCATTGGATCGGCGATTTCTTCACTTCGTCGCAATCTCGGTATATCCACCTTCACTCATGTCAATTTTCGTCCGTTGATTTTATCGTTTGATACATCAAAACCATCCACCAAGTTGACCGTTTAAATTGTATTAAATTTTGGACAGTTTCACGGGGCCAACTTCGTCAGCTTGTATCTCCTCCACCGCAGCTCCGTTTGGCTTGCTACCAGTTCCGGTGCGAAGCTGGTATAACCCCCTTGCTACCCCTCCAGTTTTGTTTTATTGTGAGTTGTTTGATTGGTTGAATTCGACGCCAAAGATGGCCGTCCGAATTCGTAATTTCCAACTTGTAAAATTCCATTTTGAACACGGGACTCCAGATTTCATTTTTGAAACCACCATTAGACTTGTGGCGTCGTTCTGGCATGTTTTCATACAAAATTTGTTAGATTTGGAGAACGTGGGCCCTGGCACGTTTTTCGGTACAAAGTGGATTCCATATTCTGGGTCAACGGAACTTTTTGACGCCGGCTCATCGGAATCCAATTTCGGATATACCGTTGAGTTCGTATCGTCATTCTGGACTCGTTGACATATAATTTGCTAGATTTTGGTGGACATTGGATCCGACACGTATTTCGGTGCAAGTCGGATACCAATATCCGGGTCAACGGGTCATTTTGAGATTGGCTCATCGGAATCCAATTTCGGAGATACCGTTGAGTTCGTATCATCATTCTGGACTCGTTGACAGGTAGTTGTTGAGTTTTGAGAACATTGGCTCCGGCACGCATTTCCGTGCAAATCAGAATTTCAAGTTCTGGTCAACGGACCAAATTGAGATCGGGTCATCGGAATCCAATTCTGGAGATACCGTTGGGTTCGTATCGTCATTCTGGTTTCGTGGACATATAATTTGTTATATTTTATAGACTTATTTTCTTGCACATTTTTTGGTGCAAAATGGCTCCGACAAGGACACCGTTTTGACCCGAAATTACCTTTTTGCCCTTGTGTCCAAATTGGACCATTGGTAGGCTTCTAGCTAATTTGACCATTCTGGACACGTTGGCGATGTTTATTTCATCGTCCGACAATATTTGTTGATAATTTCTCTGAGTTTAGCCTTTTATAATTAAGTAATAATTAATTCTTATAATGTTCGTATTTCGGGATTAGTACAACGAAACTGAGCTCAGTCAATTCCAGTGATCTCACATCGCTGAAATTGACAAGAGACACGTGGATCACTATATAAGATTATCAACCTTACGATAATCTTCTTATCTCGATTTGCGTGACGTAAGTTTCGACGTACGAATAACGAAGTACACTTTATATTGACTAGAATTGACCCTGATTGACCTAAGTTGACCAGTTGACCCAATGTCAACTGTAAGTCAACACTTGACCTAGTTTGACTAGATTATTGGCCGGAGTCGACCTAGAGTTGTTTTGACTTAGAAGAACCTAGGATAATATAGATTGCTTGTAGAGATTCATTATTACAACTTGAACACCTTGTAACCTATATTGTTTTAAATAGGACTCTGTGGCTTCTGTTGGACCCCCTATACTTATCAGCTGTTCAGGTTATCAGGCGAGTACATTCTCTGATCATTTCATATCCTGCTTAGAATTATTTCCTGCAGTAGATTACTTTACTTGTACTGTCACGTTGGTCACACGGATTGGTACTATACGGATCCTTTCTTGAGATGTTATCCTTAGGGAGCATCGGGTACTACATGTCTGTGCGTTTCACTTACATGTCGTATCACTATGCTTCGCAGGTTCTTCGAACTTGTGACATATACTCTTATGATCACAGAGTCTCCTAGAATCTTATCCCATTTACTAGGTATCCTAGAATCTCCTAGAATCCCCATTTTTGGGACTACTAGTAACCCTTCGGGGGCTTACCACCCTTCAGAGGCTATACATAAATCATAAATAAACCTGTTTGGATCCTTGTGTAGGATTGGGGGTACGGGGGAGTAGAAGTAGACATGGGAATAATACCCAAGTAGTATCTTATCAGAATCTCTTCCATAGTGTCTTATCAGAATCTTCTATGCCATTACATGTTTATATTTACTCTGACTCACTAGCCACTGTTAGTTCTCTATTTATAGTAGATATTTCTATTACAGTTCTCTCTCTGTTTGCATACTGCACTTCTTTCAGTACATGTATCTTACTTTACTGCATGATTATATTTTCTAACCTGCTATGAACTGTTGAGATGTATTGTGCTCGCTCCTGTCCTGACTGGACCTGTTGATAAATTTTACAGATGGCCTGGGATTGCCTGCTAGCCTAGAGGAGACACAGTAGAGGTTGTTTAGATAGTTATTTCATTTTCTCTGGAGTTGTATTTACTTTGTGGATTACTGTATTTGAGTTTTGAGATGTATTTCTGGGTTTATGTATCTTAGACACTTAGACTTCTATCTCCTGTATCTCTTTTGGATTTCATGTTTTATCTATCTTTATCATGCTCTACCTAGATGTGATTGAGACTGTATCTGCTATGTCACCCCCATTCGGGGAGTATAAACTGCTTAGCATTATTTTGTTAGATGATGTGACCTAGGACAGCGTTCTACCATCGATACTGCGCGTAGGCTGGGCATTGTTACGTTCTCGTGCCCTTACTCTAGGGTGCGGGTCGTGACAAGATGGAATGGAGTTTCGATTACAACTTAGAGGAGCAAAATCATGAAGACACAAACTATTAAGTACAATCAAAATCGATAATTTAACACATGTGGACTAGAACAAGATAGAAAAATCATGGTCAGATAGACATGATTTAAAATCGAAGTTTAGACAAGACACAAACGCATGGAATCAAAATCTGGCAATGTATTATTTTGAGGAAACCAATGATCTAACGATAAAATGCTAGAAGGGAATTAGCAAGGCTTGATTGGGGAAATGTACGAAATACTCAGGAGGTACAATATCAAATCAGGATAAACGTGCAAGGATTTGCGATTCTCGAAAACCGATAATCATATGAAAATGGAATATAGTCTCCATGATATCCAAGAACATATAGATATTTGAAGTCACTTTACTTAGAATCCCTGTCCCGCAAGTGTATGTCTGGCTGCAGTGAACTTTCGGTTTCATGACTTAAATAACAATATGTTACCGAATTACATATCAACTTTATCCATTTTCAAACAATTATTAACGAAACAACTCAAGTTCTAATATGAAGAGTTTAGGACAAAGTCTCAATAATACCCGAAAATCTATGAATGTCTGAAATCACTTCAACTTGGAGTAAATGCCTCGCCAGTGCCAGCTGGCTGTAGTGAATCCTCAGTCTCCATAACCCAGATAATGGTTGCAGTGCACAACTGCTACGTCCTAATAGATAGTCGAATATTCTTTCAACCTTATCCATGGGAATTTAAAATTTCAAGAATTCAAAATGAGTCCCGATAATCCAAGTCACAAAAATGGTATTATCTGCCTGTTAGAATACAAGGGCTTATTAGGTACCAAGAAACAGCAACGGGTCCAATCAAGGAGTAGTGAGTACTAAAAGGGCAACAAGGAGATTTTAAACCTTAACGGTGAACAAAGTTTTAAATGGTACCCGAAATATCAAATGAAACCTGGAATGGTAACAAGATTCCATATATGGAACGTTATCCCGAAAGGTTAACAGAGTCTAGAAGGATGAACAAAAGCAAAGTATCAGATAGAAAATAAAATTTCAAATTTAAGAAATAAAATCTCGAATAGAAAATCTCAACGAGGAAACAAGGTTTGGAATAGTGACTAGAAAACAGGTTCCAACATGAAACAAGGTATTGGATCGTAAATATGAAGCAAGCGAATCTCAATAGTAAACAAAATAGTAAATAGAGAACAAATCTCGAATAAATTCAGGAATAGGAAACAGAATCTCAAACAAGCATCAATAGAAGCAAAAGTTCAAACACGGTTTCAGAATGACATTTCAAGTAGGAATAAATCTCGAATAGTACAAGATTGATTAGCGAACAGAATATCAATAACGAGTAGGAACAAGTATCCCGGAAAACAAGTAAATCTTGGATAGGAGACAAGGTCAAAACAAGTAGTGAACAACAACTCTCGAATAGAAATCGAAATCATCAATGGAAATAGGCAAACAGTATCAAGTAGTGGATTTCAAACAAATTTTGAATTGTGGATATGAAATATTTTACTGAGTAGAAATAATATCTCGAAATAAGTTTCGAATATCATCCCAGGTTTCAAAAATAGAAAATGAGAAGTTGCAAGAAATGATCTAAGTGCTAAGAAAAATTTAAGGAAAACTGGGTTGCAAATTAAGATACATGGTTTTCTTCAACCATGCAAAAGAAAAAGCCTTCGGTCTTCAGTCTGTCTTCAGTATTCCTCCGGGACTGGAATCACTTCAATTTCTTCAACTTTCCTGTCGTAGGCTGGTTCTTGCGGTAGTGCTCCATGTGGTTGCTTAATCTAGAGAGGTCGGTCCCCTTGTTGTAGTCCTGATGCTCCTCGTGCTTGTCCTTGGGCAGTGTGATAAACGATCTCCGGACAATCTTCGACTTGATGGGTAGGTGATTCGCAGTACAAGCATAGCCTCCGTCTTTTGTGGCACTCTTCGTGGTGATGTCCTGGACGACGACAGAAATACAAATGATCGTCGGCTGAATCTAAATCTCTGTTGGGGCTGAAGTACAGGGCTCTGGCAGAATATACAGCTGCTGGCTTGCTGGCTGCTGAGATCCTGCTGCTCTACGGCTATTATGATCCGTGACTTGCTCGTAATCCTTCATTCGGTGGGCAGAAGTTCCGCAGCATAAACAGAGTCTGAGCCTCTTGCGATACTTGTCAACATGATGTCCCGTTCTTTTACAGAAAACACAACGAATGTGGCCTGAATCTGCCTCTGAGGATGCATCTGATGATGTGACTGAATAAGCACCGTCTGAGTGTTGCGATGCCTTGCGGGTCCAGGGTGTTTGTCTTCGTCATAAGTCTTCATGTCTCTCCTGGCTTCAGCTTCCCGTCTCGTTCTATTGTCTCTGCTATATTCTGGATCCCCTGGATGGTGGCTCAAATCTTTAGAGGAGTTGGGTCCTCATTGACTTGGATGATCTTCAGTGGCGGCTCTAGATTCTCGATGTGCTCCTCGATGCAAGACATGCGCTCGGTGTCGGGGAAATTCAAGGGTCTGAGAGTCTGGAAATCAGAAGTCCTCCCTAGCCCAAAAATGCATCTGTAAGTCTGGCTTGGAAAAGGTATGGCATGCTCCCTCGGGGTGTCAAGGAACTCTTCAAACATCTCCGTCAACTACGTACTACCCATGGGGATAGTAGAGTGATAAGGTAGTGGGAGCTCGAAACCCTTAAGTGTAGGTGGATCGACTGTTCCGGTGTCGCGTGCTTTGAATTATCTGAAAAACAGAAAACTGTTAAAATAACCTAGACTAAAACAACAAGTGCTTGTAGAATATTAATATACCCGATGTACCCGATTTCCTATACTGTGATCAAGTTTTTCTAGTTTAATCAAGTCCCCCAATAGTACTCTAATACCTAGGTACTATTAGGACTGACCTGGATGGGCCACCACTAAAAACATGTCACGACCCGCTCCCGAATAATCGAACACGAGTCGGACATGTCCACCCTTCTTCGATAGACATGACGATGTAAGCTGTACCAAGATAGGGAAATCTAACCAGATAAACATAAATGTGCACAATCATAGCATCTAAACACGTTCCCAGAGGATCACTATAATCTACAAATCCATATAACATAAATGTACCAGAGTCAATAGGAATAAAATATGCTATGAACTCTAAAGACAATATCTAGAAGTAAAGCTAAATAATCTAAACCTGAAATCTCAAGCTAAGTCATGGCTCCATCCTGCTCAGCTAATATTCTGGGCTCTAGCCCATAATGTAGAACAATAACCTGCAAGTATACCTGTAATATATCCTAGTCAGAAGCGGAGCTAAGTATATCCAAGGAATGAAGATGAACATCATGGTATGAAAATGAGCACAGAAAAATATAAAGTACAAAAATGAGAATCATGACATGAAACCTGAACATGAAATACTAAAAAGTAAAACAGGGAACATGAAATGAATCCTGAACATGAAATACAACATGAATCCTGAAGTGTGCAATATATCAAAATACATCCAGAATGTGTGATCGGCTTGGGTAGATTCAGGAAACATGAAATGTACGGCTTCGATCCCGCGTGCACGATGCGGGGCCTAAGCTATTAACATGAATAATAACTCGGGTTTGATCATACATCTGTAGTATTTTCCTTCCCAGACACAAGTAAACTCAAGAAACATGATACAAGACAATCTCGTGATATATCGTGTCAACCAGAAGATACAAGAATGAATATACAAGACATGAGAAAATGGACAAGTTCGAGGAGTATACTTGCCTTGCTCAGGGTGATCAAGAATGGGTAGTAAAGCTGTATGTCCACCTGTTATATATACAAGTTGGTTACTTTCTAAATTATACTACCATGTATACTCCACTTATATAATCTTTAATAATATTCTAGATACACATAAACTCTAACTAGCTATAATATATTAAGCCCAACTCAAAAATACTTGTATAATCATTCTAGTAAAATAGTAGCTAGAATGTAAATTATCTAAAATATTTGCTTAACAAAAGAACACTATTGTATAACATTTGGAATGTTATGCTAGAGTGTCAGAGGAATGAAACATTATTTAATAACTTGAATAAACCCAATACTAATAATCGTCTCCACACCCTCTGTTAGATCAGATTTACTGGATTTAATTAGTTGTCCCAACTCAAATAGAAAATTACAAATTTGTAGTTTAAATTATTCAACAGGATTACATTGCTAAACATGGCTAAGTCAAGCCCGGCCCAAATAACTCATACTAACAATATATGCCCAGTTTAGTTGTCAACTGGCCCAGCCCAACTTTAGACATATGCTCCAACCACCATTCATAATTAAAACTCTAGCATTTTTGTACACCCAACCCTAATAAAGCATACAACATTCAAAAACCCTGCTAAGCCCATGTCATTCCAATTTAGCAAATCAAGATAGCATGCAACAATTGTGACTTTTGTATTACCATCCACCCTCAATTATATACGAAGGCCTAGCATCAAATCCCAGCAACAAAACAAAAGCTTTAGAAGATTAGCTCAAACTAATGTCCTGTCATGCATATGCACACCCAACCCAGCAATAGCTCAAATACAAAACAATTATCCAACTAGAGCCTAGCAACACCATTCACAACTCTATAGCAAAAGTATACTCGGCTTGAACTCAGTAATTTGTTTCTAAGACCTGCAAAGTTCCACACTGCTATACTGAACTCGAATTGAAGCTCAAGGGCCTTCAATATTTAATTTCTAATTACAAAATTTTAATTTAAACGACTAACTTCCTAACAACAATGTTTTGAATTCCAAAAGTTAATAGAACAAATAAAGCCAAAATCCTGCAAGCATATACAGACACTCCCAATTTAACAACCCAATTGAAACATTCAAAAAAAAATACAAACTAACTTTAATAAAGCTAAACACAACACTCAGTAAAACCCAAATCCTTCTGTGTCAAATTTGAATTTCTAATCCCCTGCCACTGCTTTAGTGCAATTGATCCTCTGCACCCGATACTTCATAATTGGACACGAACCACACACATAACACAACACGTTGGACACGCACACCACCTGAACTCCCCGTATTCTGACCAAAACTATTATCAATACAAGGTACTGACGAATGAATTCGCTAGTACAAGGAAAGGTAGATTATTACCTGAGGATAAGGACATCCGAGCTAGAACAAGGACGTGACTCCGAGAATCTGGACACTGTCCCTCTGTGTCCCAAAGTGTTTCAAAATCCACTCAAAATATTTTCGGCAAGCAGATTCAAGACACCAAATAACGGAGTCAATTCTTCAAGAATTTTACGAATTTCTCAAAGAAACCAGAACATAGGGATTAGATTAACTTACAAGTGATTTGATCCCGATCTGCCTACTGGAACCTCGACTGACAAATCGTCCCACCAATCTGACACCACGATCAAATTCCCAAACCACGAAGAAGCAAATCGACATTAATCGATTCATTGATACACAACAAATGTATTTCTGGACTTAAATTAAGTTGGGATCGAGGCTCACCACATCACCGAAACGTTGCCGGAAGGACTTGCGTCGTCGGAGAAGTCGCACGGCCGAGAAGACACGTTATCGTCGTCGTCGCTATGCGAGTGACCGCCAGAGAAGAAGATCGGTTGATCGATTCCGATATGGAATTTCAAGCCAAAAAAAAAATGGAAGAACATAGAGAAATCAGGAAGCTCATCGGAAAACACGAGCACACGGAGGTTGACCGTACCGTCGACTGAGGAGTAGAGTCGCGATCGATGGAAGGATCGATTCCTAGCCGCCGAAGTAGAATCCCCCTCTACGCCACCTTCGTCACCATCGCCGGAGTGAAAAACTAGGGCTGAGCTCGAGAACAGTGGGACTGAGGAGTCTCTCTCCTCCACCAGTATAAGGAAAGGACTTTTGCAATAAAGTCCCTCCACAAAATGAATTTATGCAAAGAAACCCCTCCCCTTTTCACATATTAAAAAAAATTAAAATCAAAATTAGTAGCAAGAATTGTTTAGAAAAAAACTGCTATTAAATTAATTTAACTCCAACTATAATCAAAATATTTATTTGAAAATATTTAATGAAATATAATCAATATTCAATATTACTTAAATCAAACTTGTGATTACTATTAGAACTTTAAAATTTCAAAAATAGGAAAATGGGGTTACAGTGCATGCGATACACGCCTCGATACCATAATTCTATGTTCTTAGCCTTATTCAATATTTGTGGCTTGCAGCTAGGGCACTCCTTCATAATCTTTCAATGTCTAGTCTTTCTAACTCGTGCATGAAGGCACAGAATGGCTTGTGCACGAAGGCACTCGCCGAATACGTCATCCCACGTTCTTGTGGCTTGTGCACCGAGACGCTTGCCTTTGCGATATCCATTGTTCTATAGCGACTCGTGCATTTGATGCACGTTTTATTTTAATTATTCTAACTAGTGTTCGACACACACTATGATTTATCTTATAATCGAACCACGCCCGTAGAGTCGATAGGTTAACTTAGCATACGATAATACATTCTCACTTAGGCATGAAGGAGTATAAAAAAGAGTCAGTCCTCACACCTTAAACCGATACGCCTTATTGTTTGTCTAGTCGATGCGGCTCAATTTTATATAATTGTTGTACGGCCAAATCTTCTGACTTAGCCATTCGAGCACTTCTTGTTTTATTGAACTACTCGATCGATTTCGGCCTACCATGTCCAAGTCCCAGCCTGTTGCGAGGCTATGATTTGGGTTTTGCGAACCCGTTGCGAATGAGGCAAAATATCGACCTCTAACATTTAGCGTAAACGGATAGCCTGCACATGAACCAACTAAAATCAATACTTGTATCGATTCGGACTTGCGCCTTGGGTAGATTCAATTTCTTAGAATCATCGAGCTGACTCAACGCACTTATCCTTGGGGCAATGCAGCACTTCACATCGATTCAATTCGATGCATTTCTTTGGGACAATGTAACTCTTCGCATCGACTAAACTTTATGCATTGCTCGAGACAACGTAACTCTCGTATTGATTCACATCGATACATTTCATTCGATCACCGTAAATCTTTGAGTCAACGTCTCAGCGTAATACGCGTGTGGAGCGGGACATTACAGAATATACCACTCAAAATAAGGTTTATCCTCAAACCAAAACAATATTTGATTAAGTGTTTTATAGATAGTTTTACGATCTCGTCTTACCAATGTTGTTCAGTTTCACACTATCTTGTAAGCTTTTCATTAACATTTCAAAGTCTTTCCTGCAGCTCGATTTGAATTTTGTATATAACACGATTTGGATCCGTACATATATTCAATGCATCCCAAAGATATATGTATTTCGACCAAGTCCAGTGGTAGCAAATTTAAACAAAGCTAAATATGTAAATTTTCAATCCTATGCTTGCCATCTCGTACTCTCGATCGGACTTATCTTTAGCGACTGTTCTTTAAATTTTACCACATACGTATATTTGAAACATACGTGATTCAATCAACAAGGTCGTCACATGCGATACGATTCAAAATTGCATTTTTATTCGTAAGTTTGTATGGACCATCAATTCTATGCGTCGTGTCAAGCCGTCTCGTATCCGATCGTAATGATCCTCCACAACGCCTTGCGTTCGAAGTCGCCACCCAACTATTTTCGAAGTCTGGCTATACAACTTATCTCAATACAGTTTTCTTTGTTGACTTGCAAATGCATCAACATTCAGGACTACGTCTGCTAGGTTACTTACCTATACACTGTGTTTAAATTCCCACGACGCAACTTTAAATTGACATTGCACAAAGGCTACTATCTGTCCGACACAAAAGTTTACATCGAGGCAACGGTGCTCAAGGCAACAATCGCTTTGACTCAAAGTCTCTACGATGCATTTATGTTCGATTCCTAACGAGTAGGAATTCACTATCCAAATTCCCAACTTATTCATCTCGCGACATCGAATATAATTTTGATTCACAAGCTCAATTGCAAGGTGAATCCAAATCTAACGACATAACTCGTAAGTTATTCTCTTACCACTCGCGCTCGTGCATAGCACGATTCTAAAAATCGCCTAGACTTATCATCAACATGCATCATATATTGTTATTGATACAATTTCATATGCGATATCGCATGGGTCATCTTATGGTCTGCAACATTCAATTTGATGTGCGGTCAAGTCTTCTAGGGTCAGCTACCCCCAAACTATACTCGATAATTGTGTATCATTAATGAAAGACAGTTACTACGAACCATATTATTACAGAGCCAAATCACGTTCGATGATTTCTATGCGACTACCAAAATTTGGGCAAAGCTATTTCTATCGGTGCAACTGATGCACAACTATCCTCCGAGTAAAATCATGCACTACCGTCGATGATTCATAAATTCATGAAACATCTACGTGTATTAAGTTGTAGTCTATCCACCCACGGTCGAAACCCGGGATGCTATACGCATCGAAACAATCGTCGATAACTTTACGGTCTCGTCCTGATCAATAACAAAGTTTACGATCAACGAGTTCGACACTTCCGTATTACTATTCCATAATCTCGATATCGTAGGACCTCTCTGTTTCGTGTTCTCACATCTTGCTTATGTTTTCTTGTGTATCAATTTTGATAGGTCGTATCAATTTGATAACACGAGGGTCAACTTTGAATCCGCATCAACGTCGAATTTAGTTCGTATTGCATACATCCAAGTTCACTACAAACTTTTCCATATGCATCAATTCATTTTCGTTTTTATCGCATATCGCTATACTTTGATCGCGTAATCGATTTACCGATTATCCAACATCGAACCCTCGAGTTATACGATCATGCCCTCAAGTTTTTGCGTGTTTTAGTCGTACTCAAATGAGTTTTGTCGTAACGTAACCAACTATCTCTTAGGCACTATATACCCGCATCAACCAACTCTTCACCGAAGTCGCACATCGTGCGATCCGATATAATTTGCCTCGTCCAACATTTCTATCGAGATCGCAAGTAGTGTGATTCGATTTTGATTTGCCTCGCCCAACATTTTTTATCGAGATCGCAAGTCGTGTGACTAATTTGTAAGTTCAAGTTTTCCTTTTCCGTCGATCCGATTATTGCTTCAAGGCATAATCATTTTGCTAGTCTCGATCGTTCGACCGACTTATAAATTTTTTCGATGTATCATTCATTGATACGAGTACCCGCCCTATCGTTCCAACCGATTATCGAAGAACACTTGCATCAACATTCCGTCAAACAAATTTTTAATCGAGTCTCGGTACTCTCCCGTCCGTTGCGGACAAACATTCCATAATTCTCACGACGTCAATGCAATTCATCGCACAAGTGGTATATCATATACCACTCAGAATCGAGTCATTCATCGCATATGTGGTATGGTATATACCATTAGAAATCAAGTCATCTCGCATCATACTAAGTATGAACCAATAATCTATTTCGACTCACGATTTTTGCAGTGATCAAGCCAATCATAACCGTAACTTTTGATTAATCAAATCGACACAACTCGGCCAATATTTTCATTTGCCAACACAAGTTCGGTGTGCAACCGAACGATTTGTTTCTATCGATTTATGATTTCAGTTCCTTCCATTGCATCTCATGCAACGATTCATTTTCGATATCCGTTGCACTCCGTGCAGCGATTTTACTTGATAAGCATTGCACCACATGCAACAATTTTACTTCCGACACGTATTGCACAGCGTGCAACATTTTCTTTCTGATATGTGTTGCACTTTGTGCAATGATTCATTTCTGATAACCATTGTATCTCGTGCAAGTATTTATCTGTGACATTCAAAGCCAATACTCGAATTTGTTCAACATATTCGATATCAACTTTTATTATCCTTGTATGCATCATTCATACTTCAACTCGTTGCAACTTGATAAAGCAACATTTTGTTTCACTCGTTACACTTCATGCAACTTATTATTTCTCTCGTTCAACTTTGTTGTATTGCAACATTGAACATCTCATTTCATATTTTTCAACTCGTGCACTTGCAGCAACAATATTTCAGCTCGTTGCAATCAATGCTGTCACGCCCCAGAACCAGAATACTGGAGAGCGGGAAATGACTCAGCCAGCTACGTATTACGGGTAGATGAATACCGTATAATACGATCAATGCTGTCTAACCAGACGAGGGGGTGCATACTATATGATAGTCTTACTATGGTCACTTCGCATCTATTGTCTCAATCATTCAAATAAGAAACAGTAATAAAGAACATGTAAGGAAGCAGTAAGGCGTCCCAAACGCTCAGTCAAAATGTTCTTAAGATCTGGCTTTACAAAACATAGCCAGATGGTATAGTAAAGTGTGCACAATTGTTATCAGCTGCAGTCTGACTTAATTACAAGTATGCAAAAGTAAGTACAAGATAATCCGACTAACATGTCGGTGCCAAACGGCTAAGTATAAGGTAAATAACAAAACGAGTGGTGAAGTAAGGGACCCACTCGAGTCCTCCTGCGATCATTCCTCTAGTATTGACCATCTTGGAGGTGGAAGTAAGATGGATCCTCGGGACCGGCTCTAAATCTGGCCATGCAAAACCAGAGAGGTTAGACCTCTAATAGCAAGTACCACAAGAAGGACGATATGAAGGACTAAACCAGTAAGTAAAAGAATATAATGATTAGATCTCTGCTTTCCACTAGGATTTACATCACATCACGACACTTCGAACCAACCTCCCAACCAAACAAGGACAGAAGTTGGCCCGTCATGTCCTGACATTCTGATCATCCCAGTTAGGTAACAGAGTGGTGCAGTACACAAACAAATCATCTTGAACGGCCAATCAACTACTACAGCTTGCTAAATGAGTTCCAGTTATCCTAGAATTATGTAATTAGGGATTCCTCAGTTCTTACTATGTGCGAGCAAGGCTAGTCTATCCAGTTAACCATGTGCGCCATGCATGAATTAGACGAGTCCTAGCAGGACGCCCGTCAATATACAATATACAATAATAATAAAACAGAAAGTGCTCCTGCCCGTGTGGCAGGTTCACAGTATCTGAGGGAACCAGCCGGCCCGTCGGGTACTACTCGTCCCAAGGGGGCTGCCACGTAAGAACTCGGAATCATTCTCTTCATGCCATCATTATTTTATTTAACTTAATAGTCTCTACATTAAGCGAAATCCCATGCCGTGGATCATGGTCATTCAAATGAGTACTTTCGTACGGGTACGATATGCGCAACTCTACAACGATACCCTTGCGGCTATGTTGTAGGTCTTACATAGCGTGATGCAACAATCAAATCTAACCACGGAGTAATCATACCTTGACCATAAAGTACACATACTATTTTTGTAAGATAAATAAATAAATAAATAAATAATTTGAAGCCCGCATGTGCCTGTATGTCAATATTCGGGATCGCTAATCGATTACAATAGTTCATTACATGAACGTGTCTCATTCATTCAATTCAATAAGACGACTAGCCAGTCTCTTAGTTCCAACTAGGAACGCATGATCAATTATTAGTCAATGTCACAATCATTATCAATGGTGACAAGGCATGAAAGTCAATTAGTATTACATGGGTCGAGCCTATAACTCTCAGAGTTAAGTTCTAGTCATACTGGGTATCCATGGATCAATCAAGATACATGACACATACCACATAACAATCTGTATTAACAATATTAACATATCATAATTTATCAAGTTCATGCAAAAAGGTGTAAGGATATAATAGGAGAATTTTCATGCCATCGTTAAATGATTAAGTTATAGAACAAATAAAAACACCCAGGTTAGAAGTCACGCCAACAAGTCTATACTAAGGCCAAAAGTCACGCCAAGTCTAGTAGGAGTGAGCGTGTAAAATGATACACGTGGGTAAGCATAAGCGTGAAAAAGTAATTCACGCTGGCATGCACAGTGTGAGCGTGAAGAGAAATTCATGCACGCTCAAGCGAGCGTGAAAAGGTGACAAAAAATCCACGCACGCAAGGATGTGCGTGACTAAAAATACACGCACGCTCATGAGAACGTGTGCGTGACTAAAAATACACGCACGCTCATGAGAACGTTAGCGTGACTAAAAATACACGCACGCTCAAGAGAACGTTAGCGTGACTAAAAATACACGCACGCTCAAGAGAACGTTAGCGTGACTAAAAATACACGCACGCTCAAAAGAACGTTAGCGTGACTAAAAATACACGCACGCTCAAGAGAACGTCAGCGTGACTAAAAATAAACGCACGCTCATGAGAACGTCAGCGTGACTAAAAATACACGCACGCTCATGAGAACGTTAGCGTGACTAAAAATACACGCACGCTCATGAGAACGTTAGCGTGACTAAAAATACACGCACGCTCATGAGAACGTTAGCGTGACTAAAAATACACGCACGCTCATGAGAACGTCAGCGTGACTAAAAATACACGCTAACATGTAAGAACATGAGCGTGACTCAAAATCCACGCAGACACGTAGAGACGTGTGCGTGACTAAAAATACACGCAGCCACGTAAGAACGTGTACGTGACTCAGCCTTCGTCCCAGCCAAAAATGAAGTTCCCAGCCAGAAAACACGCTAAGTTGGTGGATTTAAAACCCATGAACAGCCGAAAATACAAACTTAGATCTAGAGAAAACAATCCACAGAAATCACATATGCCAAGCACTAAACTCTCTCAGGATCATGAGAGGAAGAGTAATGATCCATAAAAATGGATGATTGAGAAGCAAGTTTGCACTTGCCTTCTCCTGCTGCTGGTAGGTGGAGAGTGATGTGAGGAAGAAAGTAATGGTGAAGGAAAGTAAATGAGGAGAGAGAATGGAGGGGTGGCTTTAAGTATGGAAGGTGGTAGGTGAGAGACTAATGGCCGGGTCTAAGGGGGCTCATCCAACCCGAAAGCAAGGCAAAGAGGTAAAAAGTAGAAAATTAATTGCAGGAAATAAAATTGTAGGGAATTAATTAGTATAAAAATTAAAGAGCAGTTAATTAATTAATATGAAATGATAAATACAATAACGAATTATAGAAATTTAAATACAGGACGATACATGATAAATACTAAAATAATTACGTTCAAGCAATATACGTATTAAAATACGTATACTGGGAACGGAGAGTGACATCTCTACCCACCTTGAAAAAATTCCGTCCTCGAATTTCAAATTCAAGCAAGATAGAGCATCGGGCTAAACCAATCTAAGTACAAGCAATTCAGTCAAGCAATCATTTTACAATGTCCATAGCAAGTAACATATAGGTAAATCCATCAATCTACGATATTAAGCAATTCTACCTATAAGGTGATAAGCATGAGGAATCAGGACAATCAAGGTATACAGAAATAGATATACCTTATGAGTCAAACAGGTGTGGATACCGTGATCGGATATCATCCTCACGTTTCCACGTTGACTCTCCCAAGAGTGATGACCCCAAGCAACACGACAAGACTAATTGTTCGGTTCTTGAGTATCTTCTCTCTTCGGTCCAAAATAGACACAGGCTGTTCCTCGTAAGACAGGTTGGTACCAACAACCAGCTCAGAGTGATCGAGGACATGGCTTGGGTCCGATACATACCTACGTAATTGAGATACATGAAACATGTCATGCACCTCTCGTAACGAAGGCGGGAGGGATAAACGATAAGCAATATCGCCTATCCGATCAAGGATAACAAATGGGCCCACGTACCGCGGACTCAATTTCCCGCGAACGCCAAATCTAATGACCCCACGAGTAGGTGAGATCCGCAAGAATACGTGGTCCCTAACAGAGAACTCTAACGGCCTACGATGTTGGTCAGCCCAATGACGATGCCAATCCTGCGCAACTCGAAGTCGCTCTCTAATTTCCTTAATCACTTCAACCGTCTGAACAATCATTTCTGGGCCTAACATCTTCCTTTCTCCGATATCACCCCATGCAAGCGGTGACCTGCACTTCTTACCATATAGTGCTTCAAATGGCGCCATCTGGATACTGGCTTGATAACTATTGTTGTATGAGAATTCGACCAAGTGCAGGTGACTCTCCCAAGACCCTCCAAAATCTAGAGTGCAAGCTCGTAACATATCTTCCAAAGTCTGAATCGTTCTTTCTGATTGCCCATCCGTCTGCGGATGGTAGGTCGTGCTAAACCTTAACTTGGTACCCAGGCTATGATGTAAGCTCTTCCAAAAATGTGATAAAGTGGGTATCTCGATCCGATACAATACTGACAGGGACTCCATGCTGCCTGACTATCTGTTGCATATATAACTCTGCCAACTTTTCTATAGATTGCCCTACTCTGAAAGGAAGAAAGTGTGCTACCTTCGTAAGTCGGTCCACTATTACCCAAATAGCGTCCTTACCACTTGGTGATCTCGGTAAACCGGTCACAAAGTCCATTGTAATATGCCCATTTCCATTCCGGAATAGAAAGCGGTTGTAATAACCCAGCTGGCCTTGCTGTTCTGTCTTCACTTGCTGACATACCAAGCAACGGGAAACAAATCTAGCTATCTCCCTCTTTTCCGTTCCACCAGAAATGCTGCTTGATATCTTGGTACATCTTGGTCCCTCCAGGTGAATAGAATACTGAGAACTGTGAGCTTCTGCTATAACCTCCTGTCTGATATCTCCACTAGGCACACATAGACGCGATCCAAACCTAAGTGTACCATCTCATGAATTTCATCTCCTTCCGAGTCCTGACTCACATTCTGCCCTAAGCTTCTGAATCCTTGGGTCTTGTGCCTGAGCTGCCTTGATCCTGCCTACCAAGTCGGATTGAACTTACAGACTTGATAGAACTCCTATGTCACTAGAAATTATAACTTCGATACCCATCTCCTGAAGGTCTTCTAAGATATGCCTCTGCGTTGTCAACATAAATGCGCCGTCTCTCCTGCTAAGAGCGTCTACTACTACATTAGCCTTGCCTGGATAATACTGAAGCTCCATGTCATAATCCTTGATCAACCAACCATCTTCTCTGCCTCATGTTCAGTTCCTTCTGGGTAAAGATGTACTTTAGACTTTTATGATCTGTGTACATCTCCACTCGGTCACCATATAAGTAATGCCTCCATAACTTCAGAGCAAACACTACTGTCGCTAACTCCAAATTATGAGTTGGGTAATTCTTTTCGTAGTCTCGAAGCTGCCTAGATGCATACGCTATCATTCCCATGTTGCATAAGGACTCATCCAAGTCCTTTACCTGACGCATCACAATATACTGTAAAACCTCCGGGTCCAACTGGCAATGTAAGGATAGGTGCTGATATCAACTTCTGCTTCAAAGTCTCAAATGATACCTGACATTCTGCCGACCAAACAAATGGTACATCCTTCCGGTCAAGCGGGTCATGGGTGCTGAAAGTCTTGCAAAGTCTGACACAAACCTTCTGTATATCCTGCTAATCCCAAGAAACTCCGTACATCTGCTACGGTCTTGGGTACTGGCCAACTTTCTACTGCTTCTATCTTCCTGGGATCTACGGCTACTCCAGCTCCTGATATGATGTAACCCAAAAAAGAAATGTGATCCGACCAAAACTCACATTTATTGAGCTTGGCATACAACTGGTTCTCTCTCAGAACCTGTAACACTTTCCTGAGGTGGTCTTCATGCTCCTCTTCACTAGCAGAGTACACGAGTATGTCGTCAAGAAACACAACGACAAACTGGTCTAAGTATGGCATAAGATGCGATTCATCAAATCCATGAATATAGCTGGAGCATTGGTCAACCCAAACGGCATTACTAAGAACTCGTAATGCCCATACTTCGACCTGAATGCTGTCTTGGAATGCTTCCTTCCGAACCCTCACCTGATGGTACCCTGAACGAAGATCTATCTTGGAGAAAACCCTAGCTTTGCTCAACTGGAAATAAGTCGTCGATCCTGGGTAATGGGTACTTGTCTTCACTGTTGCCGCGTTAAGCTTCCTGTGTTAATGCACAATCTGGATGACCCATCCTTCTTTCTCACAAGTACCACTGGGCTGCCCATGGTGTCATGCTAGCTTGGATGAACTTCGTCTCCTTCAGTTCCTCTATATGCTGATATACC
>JANAVB010037417.1:26124670-26312726 GCA_029216955.1 Iris pallida
CACTTCGTCGCAATCTCGGTATATCCACCTTCACTCATGTCAATTTTCGTCCGTTGATTTTATCGTTTTACATCAAAACCATCCACCAAGTTCCGTTTAAATTGTATTAAATTTTGGACAGTTTCACGGGCCAACTTCGTCAGCTTGTATCTCCTCCACCGCAGCTCCGTTTGGCTTGCTACCAGTTCCGGTGCGAAGCTGGTATAACCCCCTTGCTACCCCTCCAGTTTGTTTTAGTGAGTGTTTGATTGGTTGAATTCGACGCCAAAGATGGCCGTCCGAATTCGTAATTTCCAACTTGTAAAATTCCATTTTTGAACACGGGACTCCAGATTTCATTTTTGAAACCACCATTAGACTTGTGGCGTCGTTCTGGCATGTTTTCATACAAATTTGTTAGATTTGGAGAACGTGGGCCCTGGCACGTTTTTCGGTACAAAGTGGATTCCATATTCTGGGTCAACGGAACTTTTTGACGCCGGCTCATCGGAATCCAATTTCGGATATACCGTTGAGTTCGTATCGTCATTCTGGACTCGTTGACATATAATTTGCTAGATTTTGGTGGACATTGGATCCGACACGTATTTCGGTGCAAGTCGGATACCAATATCCGGGTCAACGGGTCATTTTGAGATTGGCTCATCGGAATCCAATTTCGGAGATACCGTTGAGTTCGTATCATCATTCTGGACTCGTTGACAGGTAGTTTGTTGTGTTTTGGAACATTGGCTCCGGCACGCATTTCCGTGCAAATCAGAATTTCAAGTTCTGGTCAACGGACCAAATTGAGATCGGGTCATCGGAATCCAATTCTGGAGATACCGTTGGGTTCGTATCGTCATTCTGGTTTCGTGGACATATAATTTGTTATATTTTATAGACTTATTTTCTTGCACATTTTTGGTGCAAAATGGCTCCGACAAGGACACCGTTTTGACCCGAAATTACCTTTTTGCCCTTGTGTCCAAATTGGACCATTGGGTAGGCTATTCTAGCTAATTTGACCATTCTGGACACGTTGGCGATGTTTATTTCATCGTCCGACAATATTTGTTGATAATTTCTCTGAGTTTAGCCTTTTTATTAATTAAGTAATAATTAATTCTTATAATGTTCGTATTTCGGGATTAGTACAACGAAACTGAGCTCAGTCAATTCCAGTGATCTCACATCGCTGAAATTGACAAGATAGACACGTGGATCACTATAATAAGATTATCAACCTTACCGATAATCTTCTTATCTCGATTTGCGTGACGTAAGTTTCGACGTACGAATAACGAAGTACACTTTATATTAGACTAGAATTGACCCTGATTGACCTAAGTTGACCAGTTGACCCAATGTCAACTGTAAGTCAACACTTGACCTAGTTTGACTAGATTATTGGCCGGAGTCGACCTAGAGTTGTTTTGACTTAGAAGAACCTAGGATAATATAGATTGCTTGTAGAGATTCATTATTACAACTTGAACACCTTGTAACCTATATTGTTTTAAATAGGACTCTGTGGCTTCTGTTGGACCCCCTATACTTATCAGCTGTTCAGGTTATCAGGCGAGTACATTCTCTGATCATTTCATATCCTGCTTAGAATTATTTCCTGCAGTAGATTACTTTACTTGTACTGTCACGTTGGTCACACGGATTGGTACTATACGGATCCTTTCTTGAGATGTTATCCTTAGGGAGCATCGGGTACTACATGTTCTGTGCGTTTCACTTACATGTCGTATCACTATGCTTCGCAGGTTCTTCGATCACTTGTGACATATACTCTTATGATCACAGAGTCTCCTAGAATCTCTTATCCCATTTACTAGGTATCCTAGAATCTCCTAGAATCCCCATTTTTGGGACTACTATGTACCACCCTTCGGGGGCTTACCACCCTTCAGAGGCTATTACATAGAATCATAACATAACCTGTTTGGATCCTTGTGTACTGATTGGGGGTACGGGGGAGTAGAAGTAGACATGTGAATAATACCCAAGTAGTATCTTATCAGAATCTCTTCCATAGTGTCTTATCAGAATCTTCTATGCCATTTACATGTTTATATTTTACTCTGACTCACTAGCCACTGTTAGTTCTCTATTTTAGTAGATATTTCTATTACAGTTCTCTCTCTGTTTGCATACTGCACTTCTTTCAGTACATGTATCTTACTTTACTGCATGATTATATTTTCTAACCTGCTATGAACTGTTGAGATGTATTGTGCTCGCTCCTGTCCTGACTGGACCTGTTGATAAATTTTACAGATGGCCTGGGATTGCCTGCTAGCCTAGAGGAGACACAGTAGAGGTTGTTTAGATAGTTATTTCATTTCTCTGGAGTTGTATTTACTTTGTGGATTACTGTATTTGAGTTTTGAGATGTATTTCTGGGTTTATGTATCTTAGACACTTAGACTTCTATCTCCTGTATCTCTTTTGGATTTATGTTTATCTATCTTTATCATGCTACCCTAGATGTGATTGAGACTGTATCTGCTATGTCACCCCCATTCGGGGAGTATAAACTGCTTAGCATTATTTTGTTAGATGATGTGACCTAGGACAGCGTTCTACCATCGACACTGCGGCGTAGGCTGGGCATTGTTACGTTCTCGTGCCCTTACTCTAGGGTGCGGGTCGTGACAAGATGGAATGGAGTTTCGATTACAACTTAGAGGAGCAAAATCATGAAGACACAAACTATTAAGTACAATCAAAATCGATATTTAACACATGTGGACTAGAACAAGATAGAAAAATCATGGTCAGATAGACATGATTTAAAATCGAAGTTTAGACAAGACACAAACGAAGCATGGAATCAAAATCTGGCAATGTATTATTTTGAGGAAACCAATGATCTAACGATAAAATGCTAGAAGGGTAATTAGCAAGGCTTGATTGGGGAAATGTACGAAATACTCAGGAGGTACAATATCAAATCAGGATAAACGTGCAAGGATTTGCGATTCTCGAAAACCGATAATCATATGAAAATGGAATATAGTCTCCATGATATCCAAGAACATATAGATATTTGAAGTCACTTTACTTAGAATCCCTGTCCCGCAAGTGTATGTCTGGCTGCAGTGAACTTTCGGTTTCATGACTTAAATAACAATATGTTACCGAATTACATATCAACTTTATCCATTTTCAAACAATTATTAACGAAACAACTCAAGAGTTCTAATATGAAGAGTTTAGGACAAAGTCTCAATAATACCCGAAAATCTATGAATGTCTGAAATCACTTCAACTTGGAGTAAATGCCTCGCCAGTGCGCAGCTGGCTGTAGTGAATCCTCAGTCTCCATAACCCAGATAATGGTTGCAGTGCACAACTGCTACGTCCTAATAGATAGTCGAATATTCTTTCAACCTTATCCATGGGAATTTAAAATTTCAAGAATTCAAAATGAGTCCCGATAATCCAAGTCAAAAATGGTATTATCTGCCTGTTAGAATACAAGGGCTTATTAGGTACCAAGAAACAGCAACGGGTCCAATCAAGGAGTAGTGAGTACTAAAAGGGCAACAAGGAGATTTTAAACCTTAACGGTGAACAAAGTTTTAAATGGTACCCGAAATATCAAATGAAACCTGGAATGGTAACAAGATTCCATATATGGAACGTTATCCCGAAAGGTTAACAGAGTCTAGAAGATGAACAAAAGCAAAGTATCAGATAGAAAATAAAATTTCAAATTTAAGAAATAAAATCTCGAATAGAAAATCTCAACGAGGAAACAAGGTTTGGAATAGTGACTAGAAAACAGGTTCCAACATGAAACAAGGTATTGGATCGTAAATATGAAGCAAGCGAATCTCAATAGTAAACAAAATAGTAAATAGAGAACAAATCGAATAAATTCAGGAATAGGAAACAGAATCTCAAACAAGCATCAATAGAAGCAAAAGTTCAAACACGGTTTCAGAATGACATTTCAAGTAGGAATAAATCTCGAATAGTACAAGATTGATTAGCGAACAGAATATCAATAACGAGTAGGAACAAGTATCCCGGAAAACAAGTAAAATCTTGGATAGGAGACAAGGTCAAAACAAGTAGTGAACAACAACTCTCGAATAGAAAATCGAAATCATCAATGGAAATAGGCAAACAGTATCAAGTAGTGGATTTCAAACAAATTTTGAATTGTGGATATGAAATTTTACTGAGTAGAAATAATATCTCGAAATAAGTTTCGAATATCATCCCAGGTTTCAAAAATAGAAAATGAGAAGTTGCAAGAAATGATCTAAGTGCTAAGAAAAATTTAAGGAAAACTGGGTTGCAAATTAAGATACATGGTTTTCTTCAACCATGCAAAAGAAAAAGCCTTCGGTCTTCAGTCTGTCTTCAGTATTCCTCCGGGACTGGAATCACTTCAATTTCTTCAACTTCCTGTCGTAGGCTGGTTCTTGCGGTAGTGCTCCATGTGGTTGCTTAATCTAGAGAGGTCGGTCCCCTTGTTGTAGTCCTGATGCTCCTCGTGCTTGTCCTTGGGCAGTGTGATAAACGATCTCCGGACAATCTTCGACTTGATGGGTAGGTGATTCGCAGTACAAGCATAGCCTCCGTCTTTTGTGGCACTCTTCGTGGTGATGTCCTGGACGACGACAGAAATACAAATGATCGTCGGCTGAATCTAAATCTCTGTTGGGGCTGAAGTACAGGGCTCTGGCAGAAATATACAGCTGCTGGCTTGCTGGCTGCTGAGATCCTGCTGCTCTACGGCTATTATGATCCGTGACTTGCTCGTAATCCTTCATTCGGTGGGCAGAAGTTCGTAGCATAAACAGAGTCTGAGCCTCTTGCGATACTTGTCAACATGATGTCCCGTTCTTTTACAGAAAACACAACGAATGTGGCCTGAATCTGCCTCTGAGATGCATCTGATGATGTGACTGAATAAGCACCGTCTGAGTGTTGCGATGCCTTGCGGGTCCAGGGTGTTTGTCTTCGTCATAAGTCTTCATGTCTCTCCTGGCTTCAGCTTCCCGTCTCGTTCTATTGTCTCTGCTATATTCTGGATCCCCTGGATGGTGGCTCAAATCTTTAGAGGAGTTGGGTCCTCATTGACTTGGATGATCTTCAGTGGCGGCTCTAGATTCTCGATGTGCTCCTCGATGCAAGACATGCGCTCGGTGTCGGGGAAATTCAAGGGTCTGAGAGTCTGGAAATCAGAAGTCCTCCCTAGCCCAAAAATGCATCTGTAAGTCTGGCTTGGAAAAGGTATGGCATGCTCCCTCGGGGTGTCAAGGAACTCTTCAAACATCTCCGTCAACTACGTACTACCCATGGGGATAGTAGAGTGACAGAAGGTAGTGGGAGCTCGAAACCCTTAAGTGTAGGTGGATCGACTGTTCCGGTGTCGCGTGCTTTGAATTATCTGAAAAACAGAAAACTGTTAAAATAACCTAGACTAAAAACAACAAGTGCTTGTAGAATATTAATATACCCGATGTACCCGATTTCCTATACTGTGATCAAGTTTTTCTAGTTTAATCAAGTCCCCCAATAGTACTCTAATACCTAGTACTATTAGGACTGACCTGGATGGGCCACCACTAAAAACATGTCACGACCCGCTCCCGAATAATCGAACACGAGTCGGACATGTCCACCCTTCTTCGATAGACATGACGATGTAAGCTGTACCAGATAGGGAAATCTAACCAGATAAACATAAATGTGCACAATCATAGCATCTAAACACGTTCCCAGAGGATCACTATAATCTACAAATCCATATAACATAAATGTACCAGAGTCAATAGGAATAAAATATGCTATGAACTCTAAAGACAATATCTAGAAGTAAAGCTAAAATAATCTAAACCTGAAATCTCAAGCTAAGTATGGCTCCATCCTGCTCAGCTAATATTCTGGGCTCTAGCCCATAATGTAGAACAATACCTGCAAGTATACCTGTAATATATCCTAGTCAGAAGCGGAGCTAAGTATATCCAAGGAAATGAAGATGAACATCATGGTATGAAAATGAGCACAGAAAAATATAAAGTACAAAAATGAGAATCATGACATGAAACCTGAACATGAAATACTAAAAAGTAAAACAGGGAACATGAAATGAATCCTGAACATGAAATACAACATGAATCCTGAAGTGTGCAATATATCAAAATACATCCAGAATGTGTGATCGGCTTGGGTAGATTCAGGAAACATGAAAGTACGGCTTCGATCCCGCGTGCACGATGCGGGGCCTAAGCTATTAACATGAATAATAACTCGGGTTTGATCATACATCTGTAGTATTTTCCTTCCCAGACACAAGTAAACTCAAGAAACATGATACAAGACAATCTCGTGATATATCGTGTCAACCAGAAGATACAAGAATGAATATACAAGACATGAGAAAATGGACAAGTCGAGGAGTATACTTGCCTTGCTCAGGGTGATCAAGAATGGGTAGTAAAGCTGTATGTCCACCTGTTATATATACAAGTTGGTTACTTTCTAAATTATACTACCATGTATACTCCACTTATATAATATCTTTAATAATATTCTAGATACATAAACTCTAACTAGCTATAAATATTAAGCCCAACTCAAAAATACTTGTATAATCATTCTAGTAAAATAGTAGCTAGAATGTAAATTATCTAAAATATTTGCTTAACAAAAGAACACTATTGTATAACATTTGGAATGTTATGCTAGAGTGTCAGAGGAATGAAACATTATATTAATAACTTGAATAAACCCAATACTAATAATCGTCTCCACACCCCTCTGTTAGATCAGATTTACTGGATTTAATTAGTTGTCCCAACTCAAATAGAAAATTACAAAATTTGTAGTTTAAATTATTCAACAGGATTACATTGCTAAACATGGCTAAGTCAAGCCCGGCCCAAATAACTCATACTAACAATATATGCCCAGTTTAGTTGCAACTGGCCCAGCCCAACTTTAGACATATGCTCCAACCACCATTCATAATTAAAACTCTAGCATTTTTGTACACCCAACCCTAATAAAGCATACAACATTCAAAAACCCTGCTAAGCCCATGTCATTCCAATTTAGCAAATCAAGATAGCATGCAACAATTGTGACTTTTGTATTACCATCCACCCTCAATTATATACGAAGGCCTAGCATCAAATCCCAGCAACAAAACAAAAGCTTTAGAAGATTAGCTCAAACTAATGTCCTGTCATGCATATGCACACCCAACCCAGCAATAGCTCAAATACAAAACAATTATCCAACTAGAGCCTAGCAACACCATTCACAACTCTATAGCAAAAGTATACTCGGCTTGAACTCAGTAATTTGTTTCTAAGACCTGCAAAGTTCCACACTGCTATACTGAACTCGAATTGAAGCTCAAGGGCCTTAATATTTAATTTCTAATTACAAAATTTTAATTTAAACGACTAACTTCCTAACAACAATGTTTTGAATTCCAAAAGTTAATAGAACAAATAAAGCCAAAATCCTGCAAGCATATACAGACACTCCCAATTTAACAACCCAATTGAAACATTCAAAAAAAAATATACAAACTAACTTTAATAAAGCTAAACACAACACTCAGTAAAACCCAAATCCTTCTGTGTCAAATTTGAATTTCTAATCCCCTGCCACTGCTTTAGTGCAATTGATCCTCTGCACCCGATACTTCATAATTGGACACGAACCACACATAACACAACACGTTGGACACGCACACCACCTGAACTCCCCGTATTCTGACCAAAACTATTATCAATACAAGGTACTGACGAATGAATTCGCTAGTACAAGGAAAGGTAGATTATTACCTGAGGATAAGGACATCCGAGCTAGAACAAGGACGTGACTCCGAGAATCTGGACACTGTCCCTCTGTGTCCAAAGTGTTTCAAAATCCACTCAAAATATTTTCGCAAGCAGATTCAAGACACCAAATAACGGAGTCAATTCTTCAAGAATTTTACGAATTTCTCAAAGAAACCAGAACAATAGGGATTAGATTAACTTACAAGTGATTTGATCCCGATCTGCCTACTGGAACCTCGACTGACAAATCGTCCCACCAATCTGACACCACGATCAAATTCCCAAACCACGAAGAAGCAAATCGACATTAATCGATTCATTGATACACAACAAATGTATTTCTGGACTTAAATTAAGTTGGGATCGAGGCTCACCACATCACCGAAACGTTGCCGGAAGGACTTGCGTCGTCGGAGAAGTCGCACGGCCGAGAAGACACGTTATCGTCGTCGTCGCTATGCGAGTGACCGCCAGAGAAGAAGATCGGTTGATCGATTCCGATATGGAATTTCAAGCCAAAAATAAAAATGGAAGAACATAGAGAAATCAGGAAGCTCATCGGAAAACACGAGCACACGGAGGTTGACCGTACCGTCGACTGAGGAGTAGAGTCCGATCGATGGAAGATGATTCCTAGCCGCCGAAGTAGAATCCCCCTCTACGCCACCTTCGTCACCATCGCCGGAGTGAAAAACTAGGGCTGAGCTCGAGAACAGTGGGACTGAGGAGTCTCTCTCCTCGCACCAGTAAGGAAAAGGACTTTTGCAATAAAGTCCCTCCACAAAATGAATTTATGCAAAGAAACCCCTCCCCTTTTCACATATTAAAAAAAATTAAAATCAAAATTAGTAGCAAGAATTGTTTAGAAAAAAACTGCTATTAAATTAATTTAACTCCAACTATAAATCAAAATATTTATTTGAAAATATTTAATGAAATATAATCAATATTCAATATTACTTAAATCAAACTTGTGATTACTATTAGAACTTTAAAATTTTCAAAAAATAGGAAAATGGGGTTACAGTGCATGCGATACACGCCTCGATACCATAATTCTATGTTCTTAGCCTTAATATTCAATATTTGTGGCTTGCAGCTAGGGCACTCGCCTTCATAATCTTTCAATGTCTAGTCTTTCTAACTCGTGCATGAAGGCACAGAATGGCTTGTGCACGAAGGCACTCGCCGAATACAGTCATCCCACGTTCTTGTGGCTTGTGCACCGAGCGCTTGCCTTTGCGATATCCATTGTTCATAGCGACTCGTGCATTTGATGCACGTTTTATTTTAATTATTCTAACTAGTGTTCGACACACACTATGATTTATCTTATAATCGAACCACGCCCGTGGAGTCGATAGGTTAACTTAGCATACGATAATACATTCTCACTTAGGCATGAAGGAGTATAAAAAAGAGTCAGTCCTCACACCTTAAACCGATACGCCTTATTGTTTGTCTAGTCGATGCGGCTCAATTTTATATAATTGTTGTACGGCCAAATCTGACTTAGCCATTCGACACTTCTTGTTTTATTGAACTACTCGATCGATTTCGGCCTACCATGTCCAAGTCCCAGCCTGTTGCGAGGCTATGATTTGGGTTTTGCGAACCCGTTGCGAATGAGGCAAAATCGACCTCTAACATTTTAGCGTAAACGGATAGCCTGCACATGAACCAACTAAAATCAATACTTGTATCGATTCGGACTTGCGCCTTGGGTAGATTCAATTTCTTAGAATCATCGAGCTGACTCAACGCACTTATCCTTGGGGCAATGCAGCTTCACATCGATTCAACTCGATGCATTTCTTTGGGACAATGTAACTCTTCGCATCGACTAAACTTTATGCATTGCTCGAGACAACGTAACTCTCGTATTGATTCACATCGATACATTTATTCGATCACCGTAAATCTTTGAGTCAACGTCTCAGCGTAATACGCGTGTGGAGCGGGACATTACAGAATATACCACTCAAAATAAGGTTTATCCTCAAACCAAAACAATATTTGATTAAGTGTTTTATAGATAGTTTTACGATCTCGTCTTACCAATGTTGTTCAGTTTCACACTATCTTGTAAGCTTTTCATTAACATTTCAAAGTCTTTCCTGCAGCTCGATTTGAATTTTGTATATAACTCAATTTGGATCCGTACATATATTCAATGCATCCCAAAGATATATGTATTTCGACCAAGTCCAGTGGTAGCAAATTTAAACAAAGCTAAATATGTAAATTTTCAATCCTATGCTTGCCATCTCGTACTCTCGATCGGACTTATCTTTAGCGACTGTTCTTTAAATTTTACCACATACGTATATTTGAAACATACGTGATTCAATCAACAAGGTCGTCATATGCGATACGATTCAAAATTGCATTTTTATTCGTAAGTTTGTATGGACCATCAATTCTATGCGTCGTGTCAAGCCGTCTCGCATCCGATCGTAATGATCCTCCACAACGCCTTGCGTTCGAAGTCGCCACCCAACTATTTTCGAAGTCTGGCTATACAACTTATCTCAATACAGTTTTCTTTGTTGACTTGCAAATGCATCAACATTCAGGACTATGTCTGCTAGGTTACTTACCTATACACTGTGTTTAAATTCCCACGACGCAACTTTAAATTGACATTGCACAAAGGCTACTATCTGTCCGACACAAAAGTTTACATCGAGGCAACGGTGCTCAAGGCAACAATCGCTTTGACTCAAAGTCTCTACGATGCATTTATGTTCGATTCCTAACGAGTAGGAATTCACTATCCAAATTCCCAACTTATTCATCTCGCGACATCGAATATAATTTTGATTCATACAAGCTCAATTGCAAGGTGAATCCAAATCTAACGACATAACTCGTAAGTTATTCTCTTACCACTCGCGCTCGTGCATAGCACGATTCTAAAAATCGCCTAGACTTATCATCAACATGCATCATATTATATTTGTTATTGATACAATTTCAATGCGATATCGCATGGGTCATCTTATGGTCTGCAACATTCAATTTGATGTGACGGTCAAGTCTTCTAGGGTCAGCTACCCCCAAACTATACTCGATAATTGTGTATCATTAACGAAAGACAGTTACTACGAACCATGTTATATTATTACAGAGCCAAATCACGTTCGACGATTTCTATGCGCTACCAAAATTGGGCAAAGCTATTTCTATCGGTGCAACTGATGCACAACTATCCTCCGAGTAAAATCATGCACTACCGTCGATGATTCATAAATTCATGAAACATCTACGTGTATTAAGTTTAGTCTATCCACCCACGGTCGAAACCCGGGATGCTATACGCATCGAAACAATCGTCGATAACTTTACGGTCTCGTCCTGATCAATAACAAAGTTTACGATCAACGAGTTCGACACTTCCGTATTACTATTCCATAATCTCGATATCGTAGGACCTCTGTTTCGTGTTCTCACATCTTGCTTATGTTTTCTTGTGTATCAATTTTCGATAGGTCGTATAATTTGATAACACGAGGGTCAACTTTGAATCCGCATCAACGTCGAATTTAGTTCGTATTGCATACATCCAAGTTCACTACAAACTTTTCCATATGCATCAATTATTTTCGTTTTTATCGCATATCGCTATACTTTGATCGCGTAATCGATTTACCGATTATCCAACATCGAACCCTCGAGTTATACGATCATGCCCTAAGTTTTTGTGTTTTAGTCGTACTCAAATGAGTTTTGTCGTAACGTAACCAACTATCTCTTAGGCACTATTACCCGCATCAACCAACTCTTCACCGAAGTCGCACATCGTGCGATCCGATATAATTTGCCTCGTCCAACATTTCTATCGAGATCGTAAGTAGTGTGATTCGATTTTGATTTGCCTCGCCCAACATTTTTTTATCGAGATCGCAAGTCGTGTGACTAATTTGTAAGTTCAAGTTTTCCTTTTCCGTCGATCCGATTATTGCTTCAAGGCATAATCATTTTGCTAGTCTCGATCGTTCGACCGACTTATAAATTTTTTCGATGTATCATTCATTGATACGAGTACCCGCCCTATCGTTCCAACCGATTATCGAAGAACACTTGCATCAACATTCCGTCAAACAAATTTTTAATCGAGTCTCGGTACTCTCCCGTCCGTTGCGGACAAACATTCCACAATTCTCACGACGTCAATGCAATTCATCGCACAATGGTATATCATATACCACTCAGAATCGAGTCATTCATCGCATATGTGGTATGGTATATACCATTAGAAATCAAGTCATTCTCTCGCATCATACTAAGTATGAACCAATAATCTATTTCGACTCACGATTTTTGCAGTGATCAAGCCAATCATAACCGTAACTTTTGATTAATCAAATCGACACAACTCGGCCAATATTTTCATTTGCCAACACAAGTTCGGTGTGCAACCGAACGATTTGTTTCTATCGATTTATGATTTCAGTTCCTTCCATTGCATCTCATGCAACGATTCATTTTCGATATCCGTTGCACTCCGTGCAGCGATTTTACTTGATAAGCATTGCACCACATGCAAAATTTTACTTCCGACACGTATTGCACAGCGTGCAACATTTTCTTTCTGATATGTGTTGCACTTTGTGCAATGATTCATTTCTGATAACCATGTATCTCGTGTAAGTATTTATCTGTGACATTCAAAGCCAATACTCGAATTTGTTCAACATATTCGATATCAACTTTATTATCCTTGTATGCATCATTCATACTTCAACTCGTTGCAACTTGATAAAGCAACATTTTGTTTCACTCGTTACACTTCATGCAACTTATTATTTCTCTCGTTCAACTTTGTTGTATTGCAACATTGAACATCTCATTTCATATTTTTCAACTCGTTGCACTTGCAGCAACAATATTTCAGCTCGTTGCAATCAATGCTGTCACGCCCCAGAACCAGAATACTGGAGAGCGGGAAATGACTCAGCCAGCTACGTATTACGGGTAGATGAATACCGTATAATACGATCAATGCTGTCTAACCAGACGAGGGGGTGCATACTATGATAGTCTTACTATGGTCACTTCGCATCTATTGTCTCAATCATTCAAATAAGAAACAGTAATAAAGAACATGTAAGATGAAGCAGTAAGGCGTCCCAAACGCTAGTCAAAATGTTCTTGAGATCTGGCTTTACAAAACATAGCCAGATGGTATAGTAAAGTGTGCACAATTGTTATCAGCTGCAGTCTGACTTAATTACAAGTATGCAAAAGTAAGTACAAGATAATCCGACTAACATGTCGGTGCCAAACGGCTAAGTATAAGGTAAATAACAAAACGAGTGGTGAAGTAAGGGACCCACTCGAGTCCTCCTGCGATCATTCCTCTAGTATTGACCATCTTGGAGGTGGAAGTAAGATGGATCCTCGGGACCGGCTCTAAATCTGGCCATGCAAAACCAGAGAGGTTAGACCTCTAATAGCAAGTACCACAAGAAGGACGATATGAAGGACTAAACCAGTAAGTAAAAGAATATAATGATATAGATCTCTGCTTTCCACTAGGATTACATCACATCACGACACTTCGAACCAACCTCCCAACCAAACAAGGACAGAAGTTGGCCCGTCATGTCCTGACATTCTGATCATCCCAGTTAGGTAACAGAGTGGTGCAGTACACAAACAAATCATCTTGAACGGCCAATCAACTACTACAGCTTGCTAATATGAGTTCCAGTTATCCTAGAATTATGTAATTAGGGATTCCTCAGTTCTTACTATGTGCGAGCAAGGCTAGTCTATCCAGTTAACCATGTGCGCCATGCATGAATTAGACGAGTCCTAGCAGGACGCCCGTCAATATACAATATACAATAATAATAAAACAGAAAGTGCTCCTGCCCATGTGGCAGGTTCACAGTATCTGAGGGAACCAGCCGGCCCGTCGGGTACTACTCGTCCCAAGGGGGCTGCCACGTAAGAACTCGGAATCATTCTCTCATGCCATCATTATTTTATTTAACTTAATAGTCTCTACATTAAGCGAAATCCCATGCCGTGGATCATGGTCATTCAAATGAGTACTTTCGTACGGAGTACGATATGCGCAACTCTACAACGATACCCTTGCGGCTATGTTGTAGGTCTTACATAGCGTGATGCAACAATCAAATCTAACCACGGAGTAATCATACCTTGACCATAAAGTACACATACTATTTTTGTAAGATAAATAAATAAATAAATAAATAATTTGAAGCCCGCATGTGCCTGTATGTCAATATTCGGGATCGGCTAATCGATTACAATAGTTCATTACATGAACGTGTCTCATTCATTCAATTCAATAAGACGACTAGCCAGTCTCTTAGTTCCAACTAGGAACGCATGATCAATTATTAGTCAATGTCACAATCATTATCAATGGTGACAAGGCATGAAAGTCAATTAGTATTACATGGAGTCGAGCCTATAACTCCTCAGAGTTAAGTTCTAGTCATACTGGGTATCCATGGATCAATCAAGATACATGACACATACCACATAACAATCTGTATTAACAATATTAACATATCATAATTTATCAAGTTCATGCAAAAAGGTGTAAGGATATAATAGGAGAATTTTCATGCCATCGTTAAATGATTAAGTTATAGAACAAATAAAAACACCCAGGTTAGAAGTCACGCCAACAAGTCTATACTAAGGCCAAAAGTCACGCCAAGTCTAGTAGGAGTGAGCGTGTAAAATGATACACGTGGGTAAGCATAAGCGTGAAAAAGTAATTCACGCTGGCATGCACAGTGTGAGCGTGAAGAGAAATTCATGCACGCTCAAGCGAGCGTGAAAAGGTGACAAAAAATCCACGCACGCAAGGATGTGCATGACTAAAAATACACGCACGCTCATGAGAACGTGTGCGTGACTAAAAATACACGCACGCTCATGAGAACGTTAGCGTGACTAAAAATACACGCACGCTCAAGAGAACGTTAGCGTGACTAAAAATACACGCACGCTCAAGAGAACGTTAGCGTGACTAAAAATACACGCACGCTCAAAAGAACGTTAGCGTGACTAAAAATACACGCACGCTCAAGAGAACGTCAGCGTGACTAAAAATAAACGCACGCTCATGAGAACGTCAGCGTGACTAAAAATACACGCACGCTCATGAGAACGTTAGCGTGACTAAAATACACGCACGCTCATGAGAACGTTAGCGTGACTAAAAATACACGCACGCTCATGAGAACGTTAGCGTGACTAAAAATACACTCACGCTCATGAGAACGTCAGCGTGACTAAAAATACACGCTAACATGTAAGAACATGAGCGTGACTCAAAAATCCACGCAGACACGTAGAGACGTGTGCGTGACTAAAATACACGCAGCCACGTAAGAACGTGTACGTGACTCAGCCTTCGTCCCAGCCAAAAAATGAAGTTCCCAGCCAGAAAACACGCTAAGTTGGTGGATTTAAAACCCATGAACAGCCGAAAATACAAACTTAGATCTAGAGAAAACAATCCACAGAAATCACATATGCCAAGCACTAAACTCTCTCAGGATCATGAGAGGAAGAGTAATGATCCATAAAAATGGATGATTGAGAAGCAAGTTTGCACTTGCCTTCTCCTGCTGCTGGTAGGTGGAGAGTGATGTGAGGAAGAAGAAGTAATGGTGAAGGAAAAGTAAATGAGGAGAGAGAATGGAGGGGGTGGCTTTAAGTATGGAAGGGTGGTAGGTGAGAGACTAATGGGCCGGGTCTAAGGGGGCTCATCCAACCCGAAAGCAAGGCAAAGAGGTAAAAGTAGAAAATTAATTGCAGGAAATAAAATTGTAGGGAATTAATTAGTATAAAAATTAAAGAGCAGTTAATTAATTAATATGAAATATGATAAATACAAATAACGAATTATAGAAATTTAAATACAGGACGATACATGATAAATACTAAAATAATTACGTTCAAGCAATATACGTATTAAAATACGTATACTGGGAACGGAGAGTGACATCTCTACCCACCTTGAAAAAATTCCGTCCTCGGAATTTCAAATTCAAGCAAGATAGAGCATCGGGGCTAAACCAATCTAAGTACAAGCAATTCAGTCAAGCAATCATTTTACAATGTCCATAGCAAGTAACATATAGGTAAATCCATCAATCTACGATATTAAGCAATTCTACCTATAAGGTGATAAGCATGAGGAATCAGGACAATCAAGGTATACAGAAATAGATATACCTTATGAGTCAAACAGGTGTGGATACCGTGATCGGATATCATCCTCACGTTTCCACGTTGACTCTCCCAAGAAGTGATGACCCCAAGCAACACGGACAAGACTAATTGTTCGGTTCTTGAGTATCTTCTCTCTTCGGTCCAAAATAGACACAGGCTGTTCCTCGTAAGACAGGTTGGTACCAACAACCAGCTCAGAGTGATCGAGGACATGGCTTGGGTCCGATACATACCTACGTAATTGAGATACATGAAACATGTCATGCACCTCTCGTAACGAAGGCGGGAGGGATAAACGATAAGCAATATCGCCTATCCGATCAAGGATAACAAATGGGCCCACGTACCGCGGACTCAATTTCCCGCGAACGCCAAATCTAATGACCCCACGAGTAGGTGAGATCCGCAAGAATACGTGGTCCCTAACAGAGAACTCTAACGGCCTACGATGTTGGTCAGCCCAATGACGATGCCAATCCTGCGCAACTCGAAGTCGCTCTCTAATTTCCTTAATCACTTCAACCGTCTGAACAATCATTTCTGGGCCTAACATCTTCCTTTCTCCGATATCACCCCATGCAAGCGGTGACCTGCACTTCTTACCATATAGTGCTTCAAATGGCGCCATCTGGATACTGGCTTGATAACTATTGTTGTATGAGAATTCGACCAAGTGCAGGTGACTCTCCCAAGACCCTCCAAAATCTAGAGTGCAAGCTCGTAACATATCTTCCAAAGTCTGAATCGTTCTTTCTGATTGCCCATCCGTCTGCGGATGGTAGGTCGTGCTAAACCTTAACTTGGTACCCAGGCTATGATGTAAGCTCTTCCAAAAATGTGATATAAAGTGGGTATCTCGATCCGATACAATACTGACAGGGACTCCATGCTGCCTGACTATCTGTTGCATATATAACTCTGCCAACTTTTCTATAGATTGCCCTACTCTGAAAGGAAGAAAGTGTGCTACCTTCGTAAGTCGGTCCACTATTACCCAAATAGCGTCCTTACCACTTGGTGATCTCGGTAAACCGGTCACAAAGTCCATTGTAATATGCTCCCATTTCCATTCCGGAATAGAAAGCGGTTGTAATAACCCAGCTGGCCTCTGCTGTTCTGTCTTCACTTGCTGACATACCAAGCAACGGGAAACAAATCTAGCTATCTCCCTCTTCATTCCGTTCCACCAGAAATGCTGCTTGATATCTTGGTACATCTTGGTCCCTCCAAGGTGAATAGAATACTGAGAACTGTGAGCTTCTGCTATAACCTCCTGTCTGATATCTCCACTAGGCACACATAGACGCGATCCAAACCTAAGTGTACCATCTTCATGAATTCTCATCTCCTTCCCGAGTCCTGACTCACATTCTGCCCTAAGCTTCTGAATCCTTGGGTCTTGTGCCTGAGCTGCCTTGATCCTGCCTACCAAGTCGGATTGAACTTACAGACTTGATAGAACTCCTATGTCACTAGAAATTATAACTTCGATACCCATCTCCTGAAGGTCTTCTAAGATATGCCTCTGCGTTGTCAACATAAATGCGCCGTCTCTCCTGCTAAGAGCGTCTACTACTACATTAGCCTTGCCTGGATAATACTGAAGCTCCATGTCATAATCCTTGATCAACACCAACCATCTTCTCTGCCTCATGTTCAGTTCCTTCTGGGTAAAGATGTACTTTAGACTTTTATGATCTGTGTACATCTCCACTCGGTCACCATATAAGTAATGCCTCCATAACTTCAGAGCAAACACTACTGTCGCTAACTCCAAATTATGAGTTGGGTAATTCTTTTCGTAGTCTCGAAGCTGCCTAGATGCATACGCTATCACATTCCCATGTTGCATAAGGACTCATCCAAGTCCTTTACCTGACGCATCACAATATACTGTAAAACCTCCGGGTCCAACTGGCAATGTAAGGATAGGTGCTGATATCAACTTCTGCTTCAAAGTCTCAAATGATACCTGACATTCTGCCGACCAAACAAATGGTACATCCTTCCGGGTCAAGCGGGTCATGGGTGCTGAAAGTCTTGCAAAGTCTGACACAAACCTTCTGTAATATCCTGCTAATCCCAAGAAACTCCGTACATCTGCTACGGTCTTGGGTACTGGCCAACTTTCTACTGCTTCTATCTTCCTGGGATCTACGGCTACTCCAGCTCCTGATATGATGTGACCCAAAAAGGAAATGTGATCCGACCAAAACTCATATTTACTGAGCTTGGCATACAACTGGTTCTCTCTCAGAACCTGTAACACTTTCTTGAGGTGGTCTTCATGCTCCTCTTCATTAGCAGAGTACATGAGTATGTCGTCAAGAAACACAACGACAAACTGGTCTAAGTATGGCATAAAGATGCGATTCATCAAATCCATGAATATAGCTGGAGCATTGGTCAACCCAAACGGCATTACTAAGAACTCGTAATGCCCATACTTTGACCTGAATGCTGTCTTGGGAATGTCTTCCTTCCGAACCCTCACCTGATGGTACCCTGAATGAAGATCTATCTTGGAGAAAACCTTAGCTTTGCTCAACTGGTCAAATAAGTCGTCGATCCAGGATAATGGGTACTTGTTCTTCACTGTTGCCGCGTTAAGCTTCCTGTAGTTAATGCACAATCTGGATGACCCATCCTTCTTTCTCACAAGTACCACTGGTGCTGCCCATGGTGACATGCTAGCTTGGATGAACTTCGTCTCCTTCAGTTCCTCTATATGCTGATATACCTTGACCTGCTCTGAATCTGCCATTCTGTAAACTCGATCTGATATCAGTTTAGTTTCTGGTGCCAATTCTATGCTGAACTCAATATCTCTAACCGGTGGTAGACCTGGAAGTTCTTCAGGAAATACGTCTAGAAATTCTCCAACTACCTTCGGAATCTGAACTTCTTCCATTGCCGTTATTACTCCCTGCTCTTGCTGAGTTGTCTCTGATCTGACTAAGGTGAACCGCTTCATGCCTGGAATATCAAAAGATACACTCCCTCTACGACAATCTATTGTCGCATGACTTTCTTTCAGTCAGTCCATGCCTAAGATAACGTCAAAATTTCCAACAGGAAATTCTATCAACCGGGCGGGTAAAGAATGCCCGCAAACTACAATGCTACACGCTAGAATAACTCTACTAACTCCTACGAGCCCATTACCAGTGAGTATATTCAACCTCCCTGGCAATGCCTCGAACTCTATTTCTAGCCGTGTCGCAAATCGTGCAGATATAAATGAATGGGATGCTCCCGAATCAAACAATACTACTGCGGGATATGAGGCGACGAGAATGTTACCTGCCACAATATCTCCCGATGCCAATGCCTCCTCCAAGGACAGAGTGAATGCTTGCCCTCGACCTCCTTGCTGATTCCCATGCTGCAGCCTAGCCTGATGTTGTTGCTGGCCCCTTTCTTGATGATGCTGGGATGGTCTATGCTGGTGTTGCTGCATCGGCGGTCCCTGCTGTCGAAACATCTGAGCCTGCGGTACTAATGGACGCTGTGCCAACGGCCTTACTGCCACTGCTGGTCCTCGATACTGGCCTGCCCCTGGTGCTGGCAGAGCAAGAAACTGTTGCCCTAGTCCTCCTGACCTCAAATTCATGGGACATGTGGTAACCCGATGATCTGGATTTCCACATATCAAACACAGTCCATTCAATGTCCGACACACATCTCTAGTGTGCCCCATCTTCCCACAATAAGTGCAGCCCACCGGGGGTTGCTGGTTCTTCCTCTGTTGCTGTTGCTGCTGCCTGGATAGTGGTGCTGGTCCTCGTATCGCCACATCGTGGATACGAATGCCAGTGGATGGTGTCGTTGTTCGGGGCGCTGCTCCCCCTCCTCCTTCTATCTGACTGTGGGATCTCTTCTGACCCCCAGTCCTTACTGCCAGCCTCTGAATAGTGATCTCATGCCTTCGAGTCGCCGTCAATATCTCATCAAAAGTTTGGTAATTGTGCCCCTCTATCAATTGCAAGAGCTCAAGATGAAACCCTTGCTGAAACCTCATGGCCCTCTGGCGCTCTGTTGCTACCATCTCTGGGGCGAATCTACTCAATCTGCAGAACTCTGCTGCATAAGCATCTATAGTCTTACCGGCCTGCCTGAGGTTGATAAATTTCTGTTGTAGCTCAAACTGTGCCACAACTCCATAGTACTTGGTCTTGAATCTTGTAGTAAAATCGTCCCAAGCTACAGGACGTCTGATGCCCACTTCCTCTGATTTCCACCAATCACGTGCGAGATCCTGAAGTAACAGCTTCACTAGATCCACACGTTCTTCTGTCGGCACCTTAGTTGCTGTCAGAATAGCCTCAATATCCTTAAGCCATACATCTGCTGAGATGGCATCCTCCGTGCCCTCGAAACGACGGGGGTTGTACTTGCAAAACCTGGCTGATGCTCCTGAATCTGGCCTTGTCTCTCTTTCCAATGCTGTCTGTAATCCTTGGTTGAGTAGCACATTCTGCTCTTGTAGCTGAGTGTGCATGCGCTGCTGGACCAATATCTGATGTTGCTGAGTAGCCATCATTCCTCTCATGATCTCCAGAAGGGCTGGTGTGTCCACTTGGGTAGGTGGAACCGTTGGTGGTGGTGGAACATCCGAATACTGCGATCCAGCTGCTGCTTCCACTATCACTTCTTCCTGAGTAGCCTCCTGAGGTGAGACTGGCCCTTGTTGCTGACCAACCTGGTCAGGTTGTCCATGTTGCTCTTGTTGTTGCTGTCCAGCTCTGGCCGATGCGGACGAAGTGCCCCTAAGAAAAGGGACAAGAGAACAATCAAACAACCGGACATGAAGGATCAATGAAGTCAAAGGATACCGGAATGTCAAGCAAGGGTTGAGAATAACGAATCATGAGATCAAGGAGGAACACGTGTGATTGAGACATCCTATAAATCAAAACACCCCACAAGTCTGAAATCAGACCTGCATGGGCCACCACTAAAACCTTGTCACGCCCCAGAACCAGAATACTGGAGAGCGGGGGAATGACTCAGCCAGCTACGTATTACGGGTAGATGAATACCGTATAATATGATCAATGCTGTCTAACCAGACGAGGGGGTGCATACTACATGATAGTCTTACTATGGTCACTTCGCATCTATTGTCTCAATCATTCAAATAAGAAACAGTAATAAAGAACATGTAAGATGAAGCAGTAAGGCGTCCCAAACGCTCAGTCAAAATGTTCTTGAGATCTGGATTTACAAAACATAGCCAGATGGTATAGTAAAGTGTGCACAATTGTTATCAGCTGCAGTCTGACTTAATTCCAAGTATACAAAAGTAAGTACAAGACAATCCGACTAACATGTTGGTGCCAAACGGCTAAGTATAAGGTAAATAACAAAACGAGTGGTGAAGTAAGGGACCCACTCGAGTCCTCCTGCGATCATTCCTCTAGTATTGACCATCTTGGAGGTGGAAGTAAGCTGGATCCTCGGGGACCGGCTCTAAATCTGGCCATGCAAAACCAGAGAGGTTAGACCTCTAATAGTAAGTACCACAAGGAAGGACGATATGAAGGACTAAACCAGTAAGTAAAAGAATATAATGATAATAGATCTCTGCTTTCCACTAGGATTCACATCACGACACTTCGAACCAACCTCCCAACCAAACAAGGACAGAAGTTGGCCCGTCATGTCCTGACATTCTGATCATCCCAGTTAGGTAACAGAGTGGTGCAGTACACAAACAAATCATCTTGAACGGCCAATCAACTTCTACGGCTTGCTAATGTGAGTTCCAAGTTATCCTGGAATTATGCAATTAGGGATTCCTCAGTTCTTACTATGTACGAGCAAGGCTAGTCTATCCAGTTAACCATGTGCGCCATGCATGAATTAGACGAGTCCTAGCAGGACGCCCGTCAATATACAATATACAATAATAATAAAAGCAGATACTGCTCCCTGCCCGTATGGCAGGTTCACAGTATCTGAGGGAACCAGCCGGCCCGTCGGGTACTACTCGTCCCAAGGGGGCTGCCACGTAAGAACTCGGGAATCCATTCTCTCCATGCCATCATTATTTTATTTAACTTAATAGTCTCTACGTTAAGCGAAATCCCATGCCGTGGATCATGGTCATTCAAATGAGTACTTTCGTACGGGGTACGATATGCGCAACTCTACAACGATACCCGTGCGGCTATGTTGTAGGTCTTACATAGCGTGATGCAACAATCAAATCTAACCACGGAGTAATCATGCCTTGACCATAAAGTACACATGTTGTTTTTGTAAGATAAATAAATAAATAATTTGAAGCCCGCATGTGCCTGCATGTCAATATTCGGGATCGGCTAATCGATTGCAATAGTTCATTACATGAACGTGTCTCATTCATTCAATTCAATAAGACGACTAGCCAGTCTCTTAGTTCCAACTAGAAACGCATGATCAATTATTAGTCAATGTCATAATCATTATCAATGGTGACAAGGCATCAAAGTCAATTAGTATTACATGGGGTCGAGCCTATAACTCCTCAGAGTTAAGTTCTAGTCATACTGGGTATCCATGGATCAATCAAGACACATGACACATACCATATAACAATCTGTATTAACAATATTAACATATCATGATTTATCAAGTTCATGCAAAAAGGCGTAAGGATATAATAGGAGAATTTTCATGCCATCATTAAATGATTAAGTTATAGAACAAATAAAAACACCCAGGTTAGAAGTCACGCCAACAAGTCTATACTAAGGCCAAAAGTCACGCCAAGTCTAGTAGGAGTGAGCGTGTAAAATGATACACGTGGGTAAGTGTGAGCGTGAAAAAGTAATTCACGCTGGCATGCACAGTGTGAGCGTGAAGGGAAATTCACGCACGCTCAAGCGAGCGTGAAAAGGTGACAAGAAATCCACGCACGCAAGGATGTGCGTGACTAAAAATACACGCACGCTCATGAGAACGTGTGCGTGACTAAAAATACACGCACGCTCATGAGAACGTTAGCGTAACTAAAAATACATGCACGCTCGAGAGAACGTTAGCGTGACTAAAAATACACGCACGCTCAAGAGAACGTTAGCGTGACTAAAAATACACGCACGCTCAAGAGAACGTTAGCGTGACTAAAAATACATGCACGCTCAAGAGAACGTCAGCGTGACTAAAAACACATGCACGCTCATGAGAACGTCAGCGTGACTAAAATACACGCACGCTCATGAGAACGTTAGCGTGACTAAAAATACACGCACGCTCATGAGAACGTTAGCGTGACTAAAAATACACGCACGCTCATGAGAACGTTAGCGTGACTAAAAATACACGCACGCTCATGAGAACGTCAGCGTGACTAAAAATACACGCTAACATGTAAGAACATGAGCGTGACTCAAAATCCACGCAGACACGTAGAGACGTGTGCGTGACTAAAAATACATGCAGCCACGTAAGAACGTGTGCGTGACTCAGCCTTCGTCCCAGCCAGAAAATGAAGTTCCCAGCCAGAAAACACGCTAAGTTGGTGGATTTAAAATCCATGAACAGCCGAAAATACAAACTTAGATCTAGAGAAAACAAGCCACAGAAATCACATATGCCAAGCACTAAACTCTCTCAGGATCATGAGAGGAAGAGTAATGATCCATAAAAATGGATGATTGAGAAGCAAGTTTGCACTTGTCTTCTCCTGCTGCTGGTAGGTGGAGAGTGATGAGAGGAAGAAGAAGTAATGGTGAAGAAAAAATAAATAAGGAGAGAGAATAGAGGGGATGGCTTTAAGTATGAAAGGGTGGTAGGTGAGAGACTAATGGGCCGGGTCTAAGGGGGCTCATCCAACCCGAAAGCAAGGCAAAGAGGTAAAAAGCAGAAAATTAATTGCAGGAAATAAAATTGTAGGGAATTAATTAGCATAAAAATTAAAGAGCAGTTAATTAATTAATATGAAACATGATAAATACAGATAACGAATTATAGAAATTTAAATACAGGACGATACATGATAAATACTAAAATAATTACGTTCAAGCAATATACGTATTAAATACGTATACTGGGAACAGAGAGTGACAAATGCAATAAACGTTTTGCAACTTTCTTAGCAAACATCATATAATTTTTGAAACACATGCTGCAAAATTACACGATTTGTATTAGACTTATTGTATGGAACATCTAGTGCGGCATAGAGTAGAGTCAAGAGTGATTCGATTGGTGGTGGGCAACTCTTTAAAATTGAAACAAAGCAAGCGTCCTGAGAAAATTGAGCCTAGAGCTCTGATACCAATTTGTCATGCCTTGAACCAAAAAATTGCTCGTCATCGCATCGATTTATCCGAATCATCGCCCTCACTGGGGCGTGATGCCGTATGAGTCTGGAGTTGCACTCGTACAAGGCAAGATGACAAGTTCTCAAATGGTTATCTTTGATTTGATATTAGAAAACAGAAAAAATGGAGTATACAAAATAATTCTCTTTATTGATAATGAACTGAGATTTTAAAGGCTTTCAATAGCCCAACTAAAATTTTTCAGGTTGGCTACAACACTCAAGTTTTCCCTTGCCCACAAAGAATTTCACCATTCCATACATCATGCCTTCTATATCTCGGTCGCATCAATCCTGTTACAAGTCCTAGCGTCAATGCGATCGCATGCCTCAATACGCTACGATAATCCATGCCTCAGCGTGTTCAAGCAAAGCTCCACCATGAGCAATCTATTCCCTGCACCCTGCATAAAAGTTGGTAGGGGATCAGTACGTTCGTTTTTGTATGTACTGATGAAAAGACCCAATTTCTAAACCGATATTTAGTATTTATGTCATGCAACTTAGCTTATGATCTTGCTATATTCTCCTTAGGGTCGATTTCGTGGCATATTTGAAAGCGGTAAAGCATGGTATCATGGCAAGCATATTATGGAAGAATTTTATAAGCATACAGACAGGCAATATTAAGCAATCTCGTATTTTGTTTCATGGCAGGATTTCTTACCAACAGTAATGCACTCGTCCTTGTACCGACACAAGGTAAATACGCCACAATTCTTTTCTGTCATGTTATAAGTGCTCCGTGCAGGATCTTTGTGTGCCTGCACTTTCAACCCACCATTCCTTAAATATATGAAGTTTACTAGCGTATCCATGTCATAATGGACTAAACTTGTTTCTCATTCATTTTCTTTCCTTTCTTCTTTCAAATTGGGTAGTCCGGCGCTTCACGGGTTGGGTTGCTATCCCAAACAACTGAAGACATACCGTATGCATATCATCATCTTTTACGGCTTTTCACATCTATAATCGGTTGCTACTCATCTTACAGATGTGCGCCCATCAAAGATTAACGTCCCTCCTAGGCCAAACGGTTCCTGTGCTGCGGTACTAACCGTTCGAGGGAACACCCGTGTATGGGCTATTGTCTCTTATATTTGTCAAGCCCATTCGACCATGCAATGCGCATCTTATTCAAACAACCAAACATAGTTTTGAGTCCACGACTCAGACATTCATCATCTTGTATTTCTCACATTAAGTTTCAATGTTCTCACTTTCCATACTTCGTTTCGATGTTCAATGGTATCATGCCTCAACTCAATGTTCGTTAACCGAACGACCTGAAGGTCCCGAATACTTTTCGACACATCATGCCACATTTGACAGTTCTGTCACCTACATGCCACAAATGTTCTCTTCGTAACGAAGCCATCTTTTATGATTCTCGTACACGTAGGCACGCTTTGACACGATTGTTCTTATTTCCTCGAGTCGTGCATGCGATGCACGCCTCGATACCATAATTCCATATTCTTAGCCTTAATGTTCAATGTTCGTGGCTTGCACGCTAGGGCGCTCGCCTTCATAATCTTTCAATGTGCTAGTCTTTCTAACTCATGTACGAAGGCACGGAATGGCTCGTGCATGAAGGCACTAGCCGAATACAGTCATCCCATATTCTTGTGGCATACGCACCGAGATGCTCGCTTTTGCGATCTCCAATATTCCATAGCGACTCATGCATTTGATGTACGTTTTATTTCAAATGTTCTAACTAGTGTTCGACACACACTATGATTTATCTTCCGATCAGACCACGCCCGTGGCGTTGATAGGTTAACTTAGCATACGATGATACATTCTCACTTAGACATGAAGGAGTAAAAAGAAGAGTCAGTCCTCCTATCTTAAACCGATATGCCTTATTGTTTGCCAATCCGATGCGACTCGATTTCATATCTTTGTTGCACGGCCAAATCTTCTGACTTAGCCATTCGAACACTTCTTGTTTTATTGAGCTACTCGATCGATTTTGGCCTACCATGTCCAAGTCCCAGCCCGTTGTGAGGCGATGATTTGGGTTTTGCGGACCCGTTACGAATGAGGCAAAATTAATGTCGACCTCTAACATTTCAGCATAAACGGATAGCCTACACATGAAACCAACTAAAATTAATATTTGCATCAATTCGGACTTGCGCCTTGGGTAGATTCGATTTCTTAGAATCATTGGGCTGACTCAACGCACTTATCCTTCGGGGCAATGGAGCGCTTCGCATTGATTCAACTCGATGTATTTCTTTGGGACAATGCAACTTTTCTTATCGACATAGTTTGATGCATTGCTCGAGACAACGTAACTCTCGTATCGATTCGCATCGATACATTTTATTCGGTAAACATGACTCTTTGAGTCAACGTCTCAGCGTAATGCACCGTACAGAGCGGGACATTACATCAATGACATTAGTCGATAAAAATTTTACTCCCTTGGAAAAGAATACAGTAATAGAGGCTAATAAAAAGTGGAAGATGAGTGCCGCTCTGAAACCAAAACCTCAACCCAAACCCAGGATCAAAAGAAAAAATAAGCAGATGGATTCAAAATTTGTACAAGACGCCAAAATGACTGAACTAGCGAGTAAGGGTGATATACTAAGGGAATGCGATGACCTCGTTCTTTGGAAGGATGTGGATGAAGTGCTGAAGAAGCTTTAAATGGACATCATATTCCCAAAAAAGAAGAGTCCAATGTATGTATTCTGAACTCGACCAATCTCCGTCCAATTCATAACGAAGAATGGCCATTCTCCGTGACAGTTGGCCGAAAAATTATCATTCTTCGTGTCAGTTGGACAGTAAATAGTCATTCTCCGTGTCAGTTGAGGCGAATGGCTCTTTTTTCTAGTCTTTTTTCATAATTATGTCCTGAGAATCTCCATTAATTTAATCTAAACAAAATTTATGTGCAGTGATATTGTATACACGAGTATGCCAAAAAAGAAAGAAAATGAAGTTTCTCTTCTCCTGTCAGCAAAAGATATGCAAGACATACTCAACTATGAAGACATGGAGGCTGGCATGCTCAACATAATAATAAGAAAGCTGAGAGAAATTCAAGTCTATACAAGAAGGTACACCCAGTCAAGTTCAAAGGACGTGCAACATGAGTGGTCTGCATTCATGATGCCCCACACATTAGTAAGAATCAAAACTAAAAAAATCCATATTCATGTGTACACCGATAAAAAATAAAGTAAAAAACTTACTCATGATATTGTGTTTTATTTTTTTGGAAACAGTCCATCGTTCTCCGTGCCATTGAACCGAAAGCAACAGCTAGTGCCCTTGAAACTTTCAAAATAGATGCAGAAGACTTCGTCATGGGTTTAAAGGATAACATATAGTGGCTATTCATTCCACTCTTTAATGAATTCTCCAAATACTATATGCTGCTCATATTCAACTTAGCTCCTACGAGTGGACACACTACAACTCCTTGAGGCAAAATACGTACAAAAATGGCAAGGTGGATGCAGAATTAATGAAAAAAGCCTTAGAGCCTATCGTCAGGAAAAAAGTTGATACGATGAGGGAGAGATGCCCGGCGATGATGGAGTATGAGAGCACATGACTGAATTGTTCTCCACGATGCCCATAATAACTAGCACCCAACTACCTCTTGTATACGACATATTTATGAAGTGCTTGATGACTGCTCCCTTCGAAATACTGAGAGAAAATGACGATGACATTCACCAGGATATTACAATGACGAGGTTTTGATGGGCTATGAAGTTGCTTTCAAGCGAATATGTAACACTACCAACCTACCAATGACATTGTAAAACAATAATGCCATTGGCTAAGAACTTCTTTCTATATCATATATTTGTCTTTTATTCTTTCGTGTCTGCATCTTTTGTAACGTTTGCTCTGTCTTTTATAATAAAATCATTTTTCAATTACATTTATATTATTAAAACTACGGAGAATGGCCATCCTCCGTGTCAAAATCATGGAGAATTGCCATTCTCCGTCCTAAAATGCAGGAGAATGGCCATTCTCCATTTCAAAAATCACGTAGAATGGCCATTTTCCGTCTTAAAATTTTGGAGAATGACCATGGCCATTTTTCGTATTAAATGTAGGAGAATGGTCATTCTCCGTGTCAATATCATGAAGAATTGCAATTATCCTTGTTAAATTGACGGAGAGTTTCCATTATCCGTGTTAAAATTGATGGAGAATGGCCTTTCTTTGTGTCAAAGTGATGAAGAATGGCCATTTTCTGTGTTAAAGTGACGGAGAATGGCCATTCTTCGAGGAAACTCAACAGAACACTTGGCACAACAAAACAGCAAAGAATAGAGACACAAAAAGTTTGACTTTTATTTACATACGAAAGTCTATTACATGTCCAAAGCTACTACAGAAAATCCTTTTACAAAGAAAAAAAGCCTAAAAGCTACAGCTAGGCACATTTCTCTGGTGTCTCAGCTAAGCGCATCACTCTGGTGTCTCAGCTAGGTGCATCACTTAAGCATCTCAGCATAGATGCATTATCATACATAGTCAGAGCAAATCACTTCCTTGTCAATGTGTGGGCGCTTCGACAGAGTGTGGGTTGACAATCAACCCAAATCCTGGGGCTCTTCTAGCCTGTCGCTCTTCTAGCATAACTAAAACTGGATTGCGACAATTTTGAATCCAGTAACCAACATCATGGCACACAGTCGATGAAGCACACGAACACGGACACTCCACTCGCCGTATTTCAGTCTTCTGATGGAGTTCACCAGCAAAGCTTCTTCGAACGAAGAGATCGACAACCCATAGGAAAGCGTCTTACCAAGGTGGGGGATCGGTCGAGTCCATCACCAAAAGAAAACCTAAGTGAAACGAAAATAAACTCGCCCTACACTACTGCCATTTATAGGCAAGGGCAAATCGTACTCATGCGCTAAGTAGCAATCGCTTTGAATTCAATTCAATGAATTTGTATCAATGCCAATGAATCTGCCCCATCGAATTCTGCCAAGTCAGAGAGCCATCGATGCCTCGAAGAACCCAACAGATGGGCCATGCAGCAGATGCGTTCGTTAATACCATGCGCCTCCTACTGATGCACCCAATGGAGCACTGACCAATGCGCCCATTAACACCGTTCTCCGTGTTAACATCATGGAGGTTTACCATTCTCCTTGTTAAATTGACGGGAAATTGCCATTCACTGTGTTAGAATATAGGAGAATGGCCATTCTCCGTGTTAGAATACAAGATAATTAAATCAATAATGGTTCATTTGATTCCATTGGCTCTTTGTCGCTATCTCGCTTCCGTACTTTACAATTACGAAAATCGTGACCCGATTTTTTACAAACTTTACAAATTCCAGGCCTAGGGATAGTCTGACTTACTTTAGTCTGGCTTGATTTTTCTTGAGAATGCGTTTCTTTTCTTGCTACCGAATTTGGCTCTTTAAAAGATTCATGCACTCCATGAACTGTATCAGCTACCATTTTTTCTTCTTCACCAATATCGGTCACTATTTTTTGCAACTCAATCAGCACAAACGACATCAACTTTGTTCCATTCTCTTGAATTTTGCTTAAGTTTTTATAGTAATACGTAAACATATTAACTTGTTCATTAATACCACCATACCTTCTGCTCTCAATACTGTCTGGGTGGATGAATCTCCTTTCTGTGCCAGGTCCGGAGAGATAACTCTCTTTGCAATCCTTGAGCCAACGAGTTTTTATTAAGCTCTTTGAAATATCTTCCAATTGAAATCTCTTCATTGCTTAAAAAATATGCCTACAAGGAATCCCCTTGGTCACCATCCATAAGCAATCACAGTTTATGATGTTGTCGATACGATAAAATGTAACCTTCCGGTTGATACTGTTTGGCGACAAATACTTTTGGATAATGCAAACTTCTGTAGCTCTTATGATGTGATGGTGGAGAACAGTATATTTATCAGAACATCTGATTTCTTTTCTTACCTCTATAAATTTTTTTTAGTGTAAATTGCTGCAATTTGATCTTCTATTACGGCCATGCTAGTTTGTTTCACAACTGGTGTCGAGATTTTATCAATGACATGTTTACTCATCTGGCCGTAACGTAAGGCCGCCAAATCGTGGTCACAATGTTGAAGGGCCTTCCATAGTGGTAACTTATCATTCAAAAATCTTTTCAGAAATACGTTCATTGATTCACATCTATTTGTTGCAGTAGAACCGCCAAAATAATTTTTGCGTAGGAACGTGTCCGCCCATTGCTCCCTTGTTCTGTACAATGTAGTGGTCCACTCATTGTTCTCTACATTATAATCCCTTAGCATCTGCTGCCAACAGTTTTTAAATTCTTTGACTGAATAATACCTGTTTAGAAAATATGGACAATAGCTAAAGTTTTAATATTATAACAATAACATACTTCAAAGTAAAGTACCAAGTGTGAGATGTACCTTTTAATCAGAATACTCAATTCTTTTGCAAAACATCTCGGTGTACATGTTTGGTTGAATTATTTAGGATATGCCATAAGCACGTTCGATGAACTACGCTAGGCATTAAATTCTCAATTGCTTTATTCATGGATCTGCAAACCACCCATGAGAACTATCTCTGGTAATTTGTCATTCATACACTCTTGGATTTTTTGTAAAACCCAAGAATATGTCTCAGCAGACTCATTATGGATCAATGCAAACCCAAACACATAAGTCATTGCATGATTGTTTGTACCCACTAGAACCACCAACGACATTCGACATTTTTTTATATATGTAGAATCAAATGCTAGTGAATCTCCAAATAATTCGTAATCGAATCGACTTGCACCGTCAGCACAAAAGAGATGGGTCAATCTGGAATCTTCATCTACCTTGTAGCGTAGAGAAATCTGGATCATTGCGCTCCATAGCTTGAAGTAAGTGTTGTCGTAGCATCAACATCGTCTAGTGCTCTACTATCTTTAGCTAAAGTATTGTATAAATATTTTTTTGTCCATCCAACCTTATTCCAGCCACCATTCTGTTGGACAAATAAATTCGATACCTCTGAAGTCATCATGCCGGATTGCTTCATAAGCTTAGCTTGTTCCAATTCTGTGGGTGATATCTTACGATGGGATCTTAAAAAACTGTTTCAAAATCATTCGCCAGATTATGGTTGTGATGTACTCAAATTTTCTTTACAACCCATAGAATTGTAGAAATGGTGTTTCCAATACGAAAAATTGCTTTACAACCACTTCTGCTATCATTTCTTGGCTCACGAACCCTATTAGGAGCTTCATTGTATTTCTTCTGTCTGAATTCTGCATTCAAACAACACCAACTACGGACCATTAGCATCCTAGATTTGTTTTTCTTTACGTCATTCTTTCTAACACTGAAACCAACTATTTTTGAATATATTCGGTAGAATGTCTCTGCTTCTTCAATAGAGTTGAACTGTAAGCCAACAATATCTTCATCTAAGAGATCCCTTGGGTCTTTGTTAATGTTGTCAGACTATAATTTTTTTCATGATCGCTGCATCGAAATCCAATGGAGACTCACTATCGTCCCTAAAAACATAATTAAACAAAATAAGTATGAAAAATCAATGTAAAAATATGATGCATTTCTTAAATCCATTAGAAAGGGCAAAGTTAAATAACATTTCGTTGTTTGTGTTGATGTCATCGTCATAGTTATGATGCATTTTTGATCCGTTATTTTCTTACTCTTGTTTTTTATCGTCTCCTAAGTTAACAGATTCCAATATTTTCTCATTATCCAAATCATCTGACACCGCTATCGAAGCGAAGCTTTCTTCATCAACTAATTCTCCATTGACGCCGCCATTGAAGAAAGCAGAGTGTGTTAGAAACCAACAAAAGAAACAAAGAACAAGAAATAATACAAATAGAAAAAAGAAAATGCTTTATGTACCTCCAAAACTCCCTCCTCCATGTACCTCCGTCATGTGGCCCTCTTCTATTGGCCCATGTCTTTCCCCTAACTTCTTTCCTATTTGCCTGGGTCAATAAGGCATCACAATGTGGCGGTGGGACATGGAAGAAGTTAATTTTGGAGGTACATATAACATTACTAAAAAATGCTTGAGTGATCCTAAAAGCATGCATAATTTTAAAGAAACAACTTCCAACAATACAACTTTTTTGTCTTCTGTGTACTTGTTTTATTGAATTATGTAGGACAAAGCATGCAGCAGCATTTAATGCTACGTTTAGTAGTGTGTAATTATTTCTAATGATATGGTATTAGTGAACACAATCTGCGAGAGAGAACCCAAGAGAGAGAGAGAGAGATAGGGAGATGGGATAAAGAGAATTAGGAAAATATTCCCGGGGGCGAACCAAAATAAAAAATTGGGCGCTTGATTTAACATTTAAATTAGATTTAAATTTACAACTTAAAAATAGTATTAATATCTACAATATTATTGAAACTAGTATTAAGATTAACACTACTATTACCAGACTATATTATGTTCAACTGGTAGCCCATCGGTTCGGAATGATATAGTTCGATACGGCAAATTTGACCCATACCTGCAGAACCCCTGAATTCAATTGATCAAATCAATAAATTTTTATTTTAATAGCTCCTTTTACTAATAACTACCACCATCGCGTATCTTCTTTCACATTACGCACGTGAAAGGATCGAGCTCGACTAGTTCTAGCGTATAAAAATAGACGAGCACTAACCAAGCCCGATCAACGTGACATCAGCTAAGTTTCTAATACATTAAAATTACTGTTAATTTAAAATTTACAATATTATTGAAACTAATATTAATATTAAAATTTAAATTAATTTTTGATTTAACATTTAAAATATATTTAAATTCACAACTTAAAAATAGTTAAAGTTAAAATTTAATTTTTGATTTAAAATCTACAATATTATTGGAACTAGTATTAATATTAACACTATTGTTACCGGACCATATTCTATTTGACTGGTAGCCCATCCGTTCGGAATGATATAGTTCGATGCGGCCGGTTTGACCCATACCTGCAGAACCTTCTGAATTCAATTGATCAAATCAACAAGTTTTTATTTCAATAGCTCCTTTTACTAATAACTACCATCATCACGTATCTTCTTTCACATTATGCCCATGAAAGGATTGAGCTCGACTAGTTCTAGCGTATAAAAATAGACAAACAATAATCGAGCCCGAGCAACGTGACATCAACTAAGTTTCTAATATAGTGACATTACTGTTAATTTAAAATTTACAATATTATTAAAACTAATATTATTATTAAAATTTAAATTAATTTTTGATTTAACATTTAAATTAGATTTAAATTCACAACTTAAAAATAGTTAAAGTTAAAATTTAATTTCTGATTTAGAATCTATAATATTAATGGAACTAGTATTAATATTAACACTACTGTTACCGGACCACATTCTGTTCGACTGGTAGTCCATCGGTTCGGAATGATACACTTCGATGCAGCCAGTTTGACCCATACCTGCAGCACCCCCCGAATTCAATTGATCAAATCAACAAGTTTTTATTTCAATAGCTCCTTTTAATAATAACTTCCATAATCACATATCTTCTTTTATATTACGCAAGCGAAAGGATCGCGCTTGACTAGTTCTAGCGTATAAAAATAGACGAACACTAACCGAGCCCTCTGCAACATAACATCAGCTAAGTTTCTAATACGGTGACATTACTGTTAATTTAAAATTTACAATATTGTTGAAACTAATATTAATATTAAAACTTAATTAATATTTGATTTAACATTTAAATTACATTTAAATTCACAACTTAAAAATAGTTAAAGTTAAAATTCAATTTTTGATTAAAAATCTACAATATTATTGGAACTAGTATTAATATTAACATTACTGTTACCGGACCATATTTTGTTCGACTGATAGTCCATCGGTTAAGAAGAATATTATTCGATGTGGTTGGTTTGACCCATACCTACAGGACCATCTGAATTCAATTGATCAAATCAACAAATTTTTTTATTTCAATAGTTCCTTTTACTGATAACTACCATCATCACGTATCTTCTTTCATATTACACACACGAAAGGATCGAGCTCGACTAGTTCTAGCGTATAAAAATAGACGAACACTAACCGTGCCCGAGCAACATGATATCAGCTAAGTTTCTAATACAGTGACATTACTATTAATTTAAAATTTATAATATTATTGAAACTAATATTAAAATTTAAATTAATTTTTGATTTAACATTTAAATTAGATTTAAATTCACAACTTAAAAATAGTTAAAGTTCGAATTTAATTTTTGATTTAAAATCTACAATATTATTGGAACAAGTATTAATATTAACACTACTGTTACCTGACCATATTCTGTTCGACTGGTAGCCTATCGGTTCGGAATGATATAGTTCGATGCGGCCGGTTTGACCCATACCTGCAGAACCCCCGAATTCAATTGATCAAATTAACAAATTTTTATTTCAATAGTTCCTTTTACTAATAACTACCATTATCACATATCTTCTTTCACATTACGCACGCGAGAGGATCGAGCTCGACTAGTTCTAACGTATAAAAATAGACGAATACTAACCGAGCCCTAGCAACGTGACATCAGCTAAGTTTCTAATACAGTGACATTACTGTTAATTTAAAATTTAAAATAATATTAAAACTAATATCAATATTAAAATTTAAATTAATTTTTATTTAACATTTAAATTAGATTTAAATTCATAACTTAAAAATAGTTAAAGTTAAAATTTAATTTTTGATTTAAAATCTATAATATTATTGGAACTAGTATAAATATTAACACTACTGTTATGGACCATATTCTGTTCGACTGGTAGTCCATCGGATCGGAATGATATATTTCGATGCGGCCGGTTTGACCCATACCTGCAGAATCCCTCGAATTCAATTGATCAAATCAACAAGTTTTTATTTCAATAGCTCCTTTAAATAATAACTACCATAATCGCGTATCTTTTTTTTTACATTACGTATGCGAAAGGATCGAGCTCGACTAGTTCTAGCGTATAAAAATAGACGAACACTAACCGAGCCCCAGCAACGTAACATCAGCCATGTTTTAATACAGTGACATTACTGTTAATTTAAAATTTACAATATTATTGAAACTAATATTAATATTAAAACTTAAATAAATTTTGATTTAACCTTTAAATTATATTTAAATTCACAACTTAAAAATAGTTAAAGTTAAAATTTATTTTTTGATTTAAAATCTATAATATTATTGGAACTAGTATTAATATTAATACTACTGTTACCGGACCATATTCTATTTGACTGGTAGCCCATCCGTTCAGAATGATATAGTTCGATGCGGCTGGTTTGACCCATACCTGCAGAACCCCCCGTATTCAATTGATTAAATCAACAAGTTTTTATTTTAATAGCTCCTTTTACTAGTAATTACCATCACCGTGTATTTTCTTTCACATTACGCACGTGAAAGGATCGAACTCCACTAGTTCTAGCGTATAAAAATAGACGAATACTAATTGAGCCCGAGCAACATGACATCAGCTAAGTTTCTAATACAGTGACATTACTGTTAATTTAAAATTTATAATATTGTTGAAACAAATATTAATATTAAAATTTAAATTAATTTTTGATTTAACATTTAATTTAGATTTAAATTCACAATTTAAAAATAGTTAAAGTTCAAATTCAATTTTTGATTTAAAATCTACAATATTATTGGAACTAGCATTAATATTAACACTACTGTTACCGGATCATATTTTGTTCGACTGGTAGACCATCGGTTCGGAATGATATAGTTCGATGTGGCCGGTTTGATCCATACCTACAAAACCCCCCGAATTCAATTGATCAAATCAACAAATTTTTATTTCAATTGCTGCTTTTACTAATAACTATCATTATCACGTATCTTCTTTTACATTACACACGCGAAAGGATCGAGCTCGACTATTTCTAGTATATAAAAATAGATGAACACTAACCGAGTCTGAGCAACGTGACATCAGCTAAGTTTCTAATGCAGTGACATTACTGTTAATTTAAATTTTACAATATTATTGAAACTAATATTAATATTGAAATTTAAATTAATTTTTTATTTAACATTTAAATTAGATTTAAATTCATAACTTAAAAATAGTTAAAGTTAAAATTCAATTTTTGATTTAAAATTTATAATATTATTGGAACTAGTACTAATATTAACACTAATGTTATCGGACCATATTCTGTTCGACTGGTAGCCCATCGGTTCGAAATAATATAGTTCGATGCGGCCGGTTTGGCCCATACCTGCAATAACCCTCCGAATTCAATTGATCAAATCAGCAAATTTTTATTTTAATAGCTCATTTTACTAATAACTACCATCATCATGTATCTTCTTTTACATTACGCACGTGAAAGGATCGAGCTCGACTAGTTATAGCGTATAAAAATAGACGAACACTAACCGAGTCCGAGCAACGTGACATCAGCTATGTTTCTAATACAGTGACATTACTGTTAATTTAAAATTTACAATATTATTGAAACTAATATTAATATTAATATTTAAATTTAAATTAATTTTTGATTTAACATTTAAATTAGATTTAAATTCACAACTTAAAAATAGTTACACTTAAAATTCAATTTTTGATTTAAAATCTACAATATTATTAGAACTAGTATTAATATTAATACTAGAACTTCCAACTAGTCTTTTTCTTGTTCGGTCACACCCCTCAACTAGATGATTACACCCCCGAAACGAGGGGTTAAATAGCCTTTTCCATTAAGAAAAGAACCCATCCGACTAGAGAGAAACAAAGAAGAGAAGAAGAAGAAGAAGAAGAGTCGCAACGGAGAGGTGCACGAGCAAGATCAACAGCAGCGGATGTACCGTCATTCCTACGGAGATTCTTTCGATGATACTGATACTGTCGAGGATGCCGGCAGACGAGGACTTGTGCAACGTGGCCCAGTATGTCAATCGTGGTGGAAAGCACCTAACGGTCCCTTATACTATTGGTCCAACGTGCACTTGAAATAGTGGTACCGGAGTGGCCAGCAAATCGCAGAGATTAGTTTGCCCATAAAGAAGCTTGTGGCTCACAGTGCGGGAATTCTACTGTCCTTCTTCGCGTACAAGCTCGACGAAGCCACCTTCTCTTTTGCATGTTATAGGCCTGTGCAGAATTTTATTTTGTCTTATTGTAATACTTTATTTTTTTCTATTACAAAATTTTATATATACTTGGTTAATTTTTATTGATGTTTTTTCCTTTTTATAATACAGTGAAAAAAATTTCAGGGTGCTGCGCATTCCGAAGTGTTACGTGAGTGATGAAACTTTGGTGAGATACTTGGAGTTTCTTCCAGTGCTGGAAGAACTCGACATTAGCTACTGCCTCTATATCACATCGACTGGAATATTTTTCGCCGGCAAGTATTGCCACCATCTGGTCAAGCTGAGGAGGAGCTTGCCCCCTCCATATTTTATGGTCAGGAACAGATTCGTGTTGAACACGTTCAACGAGACGGAGAAAAAGGTCGTGGACGATTCGATGCCGCGTGTCGAGCACCTAGAGATGGGCTCAGGCATGTTCAACGGAGACACGCTGCAATCTTATCTGCAACTATATGGGTCTTCGCGTTCTCGACATACGTAGGTGCTTCAATGTGCACCTCAACGACGACGTCAGAAAAATTTATGATTTAATACAGACGTTTAAACAACCCTTTGATGATATAATCTCAGAGGAACGTGGATACGATGTATAGTAATTTAGATGTCATCAATCAGTCCTAGGGCGAATGGTTCTTCTGACATTAGCATGCATGCATGCATTTCTTTGTATTTTTCATATTTATATGATATCATTAATTTATTCTCAATGCAATGAGTTATTAATGTTAAAGTGTTATTAATGTTCTTAGTCTGGGTATCATCTGATCTATTAATATTCTTCATTTTGGAGAAATTGCAAAATTATCCAAATTAATGTTCTTAGACCATGTGAAGACGAATTTTGACGGTACAAATAGCCCTGACACTGACTGTATCAGTGATTAACATTATGAGTTCTTTGAACTCATTTGGAGTTCATTTTATTCATACAAAATCACTTTGGAAGTGGTTTTGTTCACCCACCAAAGTGTTTTTCACCTTTAATTTGACACTTGTCAAATTTTTTAGTAGAGGGTGAACACACACTCTAGAATTTATGGGTGAACAAAAATGAACTCTTAACTTTAATACAAAATCTCAGTATAATTATATCCAAGAGATTTTGACGTTTTCCCGCACAATGATGATATTTTACCTTCTTTAAAATGAATTTTGGCAGTGCAAATTTTACTCATATTTACGGTATCAGTGTCATTCACCATAATTAATGGTGATCGACATTTATGCAAGAAGAGTTGCACGGTGGAGATACAAAAAAATTATTTTCTTTTTCACAATCCTTTAAAATCTATTTATACAGCCAAACAACCAAACTGTTCATCTTCACCAGCCTTCAAAACTAATTTATATAGATTCAAAACCAAATTAAACAGCCAAACTATTTAAAATTTACAACCCTTCAGAACAGTCTCAAAATGGAGAAGAGCAAAACCTATATTTACGAATGGGCCAACATCCCTAAGGAGATCCTAGCCATGGTTTTGGTACTATGGGAGATGTCGTCTGAGGAGGTCGTCTACTTGTCTTTCATTTGTCGGGCGTGGTGGAAGGCGCTCTACTGTCCCTACAAAGAAGCCTTCTTCTTTACTTCCTCAAGGCCAGTATACGATATTTTTAATCTATTTTGTTTCATAAGTTATAAGTTGTTAATTTTGGTTTTTTGTTTTCTTGGTTATACCACTATTTATAATATAGTGGAAAATTTTTAAGGGTCCTGCGAATGCCAACGAGCAACATGAGTGATAAAATGTTGGAAGAATATTTAGAGTTTTTTTCGCTTCTGACAGAACTCGACATCAGCTACTGCCTCCACATTACATCCAAGGACATCGAACTCCTCGGAAGTCGTTGCCAGCGTCTAGTTATGCTGAAAAAGAACATGCCACCTCTGCATTTCATGATCATGAAGGGATTCAAGAAGGACACCTTCGACAAGTCAGAGGCCATGGTCGTGGCCTCTTCGATGCCGCATCTCGAGCACCTCGAGGTAAAGTTTGGCATTCGACGATAATGGGCTGAGAGCTATCATGACAAAGTGCACGGATCTTCGCGTACTCGACCTAAGGAGATGCTGAAATGTATGGCTAGATGGGGACCTTAAGTACATGCAGGGTTTGGTAGATTTTGTAACGGTTCCCTTCGAGGATGATAACCCATGGGAGGAAGAGAATGATGATTCACTTGAACTAGGTGATAAACCGTAGCTGGATTACGAAATGTTATATGATTGTTCTTACTGTTAATAGTAAATGATTCTTATTCATTGCAACGCTATATGTGTGCTAAATTATAAGATTATATAGGATTATGATTGAATCTAATATTTTTTAACAACGTCATAAATGTTTGTGATGCGAGCTAAATGTGTTGGCTAAGATGAAAAATGTGTTTTCACAATTTTAACAAGGTTCTTGTATTATTATAGGCTGCAAAAGAAAAGGACTCAAAATTAGTTTAGATTAGTCATACTCAGATTTCTTTGTGTATTAGAACAAATTAAATTCGATTATAATTAGAATTCTTAATTTTTATAATATTAGGTTGTTAATTTGATTTGCATTACATTAAAATTTTACATAGATCGGACTCAAAATAATAAATTAGGATTAATATTTTGTATATACTTGAACATTTCCCGTCCTAAATGTACCATACTTTGTTAAAAGCACAGAGAATGGCTATTCTCCGTGTTAAAAGCACGAAGAATAGCCATTCTCCGTCCTAAATGTACCATACTTTGTTAAAAGCATATAATAACACCAAAAAATGATAATAATAGAAAAAATCTGCAGAACCCACACACCATACTCGAATCTAAGACTTCTATGTAAAAAGAAAACAACACAACCAATTAAGCTGAGACTTATATTTGATAAAAAATGAATGAGATACTTCAACATTCCCCGCCCTAATTGTACCATACTTTGTTAAAAGCACGGAGAGTGGCTATTCTCCGTGATAAAAGCACAGAGAATGGTCATTTCCCGTCCTAATGTACCATACTTTGTTAAAAGCATACAATAGCACCCCAAAAAATGATAACAATAGAAAAATTCTACAAAATCCACAAACCAGACTCGAACCTAGGCCTTCAATGTAAAAGCCAAACAGCACAACCCACTATGCTGGGACTTACATTTGATGAAAAATGAATGAGAATAAATGTACCATACTTTGTTAAAAGCACAGAGAATGGCCATTCTCCGTGTTAAAAACACGAAGAATGGCTATTCTCCATATTGAAAGCATGGAGAATGGTCATTCTCCGTGTTAAAAGCACGAAGAATGGTCATTTTCTGTCATAAATGTACCATACTTTGTTAAAAGCATATAATAACACCCCAAAAATGATAGCAATAGAAAAATTCTATAGAACCCATACAACATGCTCGAACCTAGGCCTTCCATGTAAAAGTCAAACAGCACAACCAACTAAGCTGAGACTTACATTTGATAAAAAATGGTAGTACTCGGTATTTATTTAAGTCATTGAATACCCCATGTTTCCCAATTAGGAATATAAAGAGTCGGTTAGAAAAATGTGTATATACAACTACTTGTATCGCCATTCATATGGTACGTTGCACATTAAACATGGCTCCAAAAAAATCTCTAGGTTGGGAACCTTGGCCAGAGAGTTATGCGGCCGCTGAAGCACGGAAGTGGTAGCCAAAAATGGATTGGCTCGCCGAGGCTGCTGACTTCCTCTCCTCCTTTAGGTTGTCCCTTGAGGTCATTGCTCGACCTCTCGATCTGGTGCACAACTTCGACATACTGCCGATCACTCCGAACGGCAGACTAGGAGAAGAGGGAAGGCCTATGTCGTCTCCTCCAACGTGCGGATTTGCGTACCCTGGAGGACTTTGCGGAGGTCCTTCGCGAGGCCAGTGAGACGTCTACTTAGACCTCTTTTTTTATTCAGTTTATTTCTTCCTCCTCGTGTCTCACTCACCGAAGAATGTTCCGACGAAGAAGCTGGAATTTTAATAAAATATATTATTTTGTTAAGCAAATTTGGTTTCTGCTGCCAGTCCATCAAGTCTTGTTACGTCATACAATTGATTAGCTGCTAGTGACAAGTTCTTGCCGTCAAATCCATCATTCAACGATAATTATTTTATTTATTTTTGAAGTAACAATTTTAATTACAAAAACCAATATAAAAATATTGTGTGTTTGATTGCAAGGTGAAAAATATGTGAAAAATAAATTAATTACATAAAATTATTTTTCTGGGAAAAAGATTCCATAGAATTTTAAAAAAAATTCCGTGGAATACGTAATTTGGGTGTTTGATTGTTATTATTTTCCTTGAAAATAGTTATTTTTCATGAAAAATTATATTTTCCTATGGGTTGGACAAGTTTCATTTTCCACCATTTTAGAAGAAACTATGAAAAATGATAGCTTTTCGGAAAATAATTCCATGAAAAATATAAGCTACCAAACACTACAATTGGTGGAAAAATTATGATGAAAATATTTTCCATGGAAAAAAAAGCCAACCAAACACAGCCTTACTGAAAATTACAAAAAAAATATTTTTAATGGAAATAAAATATTTTTCCTACATGTATATTCCAATATAATTAAGAAGTAATATATTCTATTAGGGGTAGTTAGGTACTTACAATATCTGGTTTTAGTATTTTAATATTTTAGTTTTGTAAATAGTTCTTTTTAAGTATATGCAAAGAAAAAAATAAAAGACAACTTTGAGTGTCTTATACTCTTTTTATATACATACAAATTAGTTTTTCAAATTTGGGTCGCAGAATCCAAAGTGTCATGCTCTAAAAATTTTGAGATTCAACACTACCCATAGGTTCCCACTTTCCAATGTCATGTAGTACTTGAAACTAGTTCCACTGTGGATGTTAATTACAGCAACCGATTATTAGGATTTTCAAAGTACAGTACCTTTCCCTCTTCTTTTTTGAAACCCTCTCCAAGTCCACCCCAAACGACTGCCTAAAATTATCAAAATGTCGTCGAAAAAATGATGACCGTATTGAAGGGGGAAAATCTACAAAGGGATGCGATACAAGCCACAAGGGCAGAACTTGCAAGGCCGACGAAAGCCAAGATTATGGCCGTTAGGGCAGAGGACGAAAGAGCAGAGACGGAAGCAGCCAAGCCACCTGCAAAAAAGGCTAAAATTCATTGCTCGACAAAGGCCAAAAAATCTATCTTCGATATAGAGTCGTCGGAAGATAGAGAGTCATCAGCGTAATCTGAGGATTTTGAATCCTCATCAGAAGAGGAAGATGAAGAAGAAGAGCTATCATCAAATAAGTTCCAGGATGGAGAGGAGGTAAATTTTTTTACAGATTCTAAATCTAAGAAGACTTACAATAAATATTTCAGAAAAATACTGTTATGCCTGAAAGATCAATTAAGATGGCTGATGTCGAAGACGAAACTTTTCTGGATATATTGAAATTCTATCAGTTAGAGAAACTGAACAAATCCTGTCTTGGAAAAATCTCCCAAATAATAGTAAGAAAATTTTCCTCAAATCTTCGTGCTGAAATTAAAGAAAAAGAAGAGGATCAACAACTGGTATTTTTTTAGAGAGAAACTGATTAGGGTAAATACTGCTGTCATCAATGAATTTTATGGATTTGATCCAGTTCCTGAGTTTGATATAAAATATATTGATAATGTTTCCATGAGTAATACAATTCATGAGATTACAGGTGTATCAGTGGGCACCAAGACCCCTCAAAATGTATACAAAGATCAATTAAAAACTTTGTATAAATTGTTGCATGCCTACATATCTTAAACACTCAACCCTACTAGACATGAGTTTTTCATCCCTCCCGAGAGAGTAAAATTTCTTTATTTTATGGGAAAAAAGGATGAATACTTACATGTTCAGTAAAATGATGCATCTCGTGGAAAAATCAACTACAAGGACAACCCTCCCTTTTGGGGGATTTGTATGCTCAATGGCTAGTAAACATTCAGTTCCAAGCTTAGCAGGGGATGCTTATATTAAAAACAAAGGGCCCATGAGAAAATTAACCTACACTCGAATGTTTGGAAAAGGGACAGCAGCAGCAAGTAAACCATCGACATCTGGAAAACCATCAACGTATGGAGTCCCAAACATTAAGAATAAGGTTGATGATCTATACAATTTTGTTGCTGCAAACTTTGAGATTGTCTTCAAAGAGATGAAGACTATATCCGACAACCAGAAATTGGTTATGGATAAGATTAATCAGATAGAGGTTGAATTTGCTGACAAAGAATAAGATTTTTCTTCCCTCGTGAAGAAGGTAAATGGGGCTAGCCCCAACTGGTGCTACTTTGCATTTTTTTTCCTCTTATTCGACTACTCTTGATGATTCCGTAATCTATATATACATATTTATACTCTAATATGTCAAGGACACATATATACACATTTATACTATGTTACTAACTGATCTAGCTATCCATGTTATATTATTTTCTTATATAACTTTTAGGTTTGCTTGCTAACTGTACATAGTTGCTAATAGGACGATATCAGTATCATCACTAAAGAAGGAATTCAGGAAATCATTTGTATTTGAATTAATTCTCCAATCCAGTTATTACTGTGTATATTGTATACACTTGTGAGCTTTAACTTAGCTAAACCGAATTGTCATCTCTGATGCTTAAGGATATATCAAAACTTCTTAGCCCCTATATTCTAAACACTCTAGGACAGAAGCACATGGTCTTGAATCAAAGCCACTCTGGATATCCTTGATACTCTGATACTCTGCTACTTGATGCTATGATACTGCAAATAATTTACAATAAAAGTTAATATTTTACTGATACTCTGCTACTTGATGCTCTGATACTCTGCTAATTGATGCTCTTATACTCAGCTAAACCGAATAGTTAATATTGTACTAATACTTCTGCTACTTGATGCTCTGATACTTGCACTGATACTGTCCAATTGCACCCTTAAATGGTAATTTAGGACTGAACAGATGATGGTCCAATGCATGTACAGAGTGGAAATATCTCAAGGCATGTAATGTATGTCTGATACTAGAGTTAGGACTGAGCTGGAACACTCCCTCAGTCAGTGATATTTGGTATTATAGGCATGAGCACACTAGTATAATATAGGTTGTACTTAAGGGTAAGCCAGACACTTAAACTTGCTTGGTATCCTAACACTAGAGAGAGTCCTTAAGAGTAATCTAACACGAGCTAACTAGAGAGTGTACTCACTACTCAGTGATAGATACAAAATTGGGTCGCATCATAGAACCCGCACTGTGCACATTGATACTCTAATGTTAGAACCTGCAGTGTGCACATTGATACTCTTATGTAAAAATACACACTGTGCACATTGACACTAATGCTAGCCCTCACTTTGATACTTCTATTTATGTTTTTGGATGTCATTTCTACATATACAGTGAGTCCATACTGACTATGATTTCTTATTCCGTCCCTGAAGGTGCAAGTGAAGGATATTTTGAGGAAGAAGAAGAAAAAAAAAGAAGAAAAAAAAAAAGAAGAAAAAAGAAAAAGAAGATGGAGATGGAGATGAAGATTCATCTTTTGAGTTCTGAAACTTTTTATATTAATTTGGAAGTAATATTTGAATTGCAATATGGTCCTGAATATTTGTTGGTCTTGGCGGTCAAACTAAATTTTGTGTTTAAAATATTGTAAGAGTAAACTTTTTGCTTGTACTAAGCACCGTTGCAGTGCATGGTTCGTAATTTATTTGAAAAATATAATATGGTCTTAAATTTAGAGTAGATATGATATTTGTTTATATTATTGTATTATGAATTATGCAGGTTCTATGTTGAATTACTAACTTGGATTGGACAGATTATTGTAACGTGGATTATGCAGTTTATTGGACTTGGAATGAAGTATACTTAATTTGATTATGATTTGTTTGGTTGAAGCATTTATTTGATTTGCAGTTGGCCTTCACAGATGATTTTGATTTTTAGTGTATACCTTTGATTTGCAGATGGCGTTCACAGATTTCATGAGTCCTGGGTGCATTCATAGGGTTTACAGCTGGCCTCATTCTAGATGTATTTCTGGGATCACTAAAACTTTATTTGATTGGAATGTGTTTCGCTTTCTGTAAATAATTAGTACATCGATGCCATCAGTATGAATTCGATGTCAGTGTAATACATAATGTAATCCTGTCTGTTCATCCCTTGTTATTGCTGAAGCAAAGTATGTAATGTAAGAAAAATTTTCTTGGATAGTAGGTTACTTATATTTAAACACTCGCAAGAAATTTTTTTCGTCACCCTATTTTGTGTAGCCATACAGTGGAAGCCTGATAAATTTTCTTCAACATGCTTTAATATTAAATGAACATACTTTGATAAATGATATTAAAAATACTGTAAATATTTGATGAAAAATGAATGAGATACTTGAACATTTTCTGTCCTAAATGTGCCATACTTTGTTAAAAGCGCGGAGAGTGGCCATTCTCCGCGTTGAAAGCACGGAGAATGGCCATTCCCCATCATAAATGTACCATACTTTGTTAACGTAAAAATTCGAATATACTTTGGTAAATGATATTAAAAATACTGTAAATATTATAAAGATTGTTAATATGACAAAATGTCACAATACAAAAATTCGTTCTCTTCGAAAATATTATCATTAGAAAAGTAAAAAATATTATCGTTAAAAAATAAAAATAGATTTCTTTTTTTTTAAAATATGTGAGAAAATGATCCGTCCGACCTTAGAAGCAGGTTTTCTCCGTTCACCACCACCACCATGGCCTAGAGCTTTATAACCAAAATATTAAATTGTTAGATAAAAAATAAAATTTCTAAAAATGGCATGGACAATAAAATTTACTAAACCGAAAGCCTGCAGGAGCGACGTCGCTGGTACTCATCGTTCGAGGAGGACTCGACGACGTCCGACGCGAACCAGACCAATTCTTTTTTTCTTCTTCATCTCTGTTTCTCCTTCCACCACCACCACCACCACCACGACCTGTAGTTTTATAACCCAAAAAAACAAATTATGGAATTTATACGTTGATACATAATTATTTTTACTGAATTTATATGTAGATGCACAAAATTTTAAATTGGGTGGGCGAAAGAAAGATTAAATATGAGTTAATTTAGGATGTTCATTGAAAAAATTAAAGTGAAGAATGACCTGCTATAGCAAGTTACCAAGAGGTAAAGAGTCAAAATCAGCATTAAATGATGTTTCTACTCTATTATTCAATCCGAACCATTGGATCAATATCCAATGGTTCAGATTTGAGATGTTTTGATACATCCTTTTCCATGGAATGTGTTGTAGAACAACCCATATATATATATATATATATATATATATATATATATATATATATATATATATATATATTCTACAAATTGCTTTTTTTTTTGGTTTCATGAGTCCCACAGTGCTTCAGCCCCACCATAGTCTAACCTAGCCCACCCTGTCTTGTTGGTAAAAAAAAAAGACCCACCTTAGTATGTGTCTTCGGCTTGGGCCGTTGGGAGATCTGTCTGTATTAGGGATTTGGCGACGTCGGAACTGTGGACGCTTATATTCCGATGAAGTGGTCGGTGATCTTATGGCGTGTTTACAAGGACAAACTGCCTATGGATCATGGGGTTCAAAAGATCGATTTTCAGCTTGCTTCTAAATGCTCAAGCTTTGCACTTCTTCCCCAAGAAGAATCCATTTCGCATCACTTGTCTCAAGGGGAATTAGCCTCTCAGATCTGGGCTTTTTTTGCCGACAAGACGGACATTCTATACTCGGGCGGGGAGTTCATGCCTAGGCTTGCCTGCTGGTGGAACGGTAACCATCGTCTCGACCGGCGGGTTATTGTTGCGGCTATCATCTGAATAATTTCGAAGAATCGCAACAAATCAAGGTACAAAGAACATGGGTGGTCAGCACCCAAACTCATTGCGGAGGCAGCTGGTTAAGGCTCTTCGCTCCCCGCGATCTCGGTCTCCGGGGGATCATTTTCACCGGTTGACGCTTCTTCAGCAGATTGCCTCGGCTGTCCCTTAGCCTGGCCTCCCATTTTTGCTGCTTTTTGTTTTTTGTGTGGTTGTTTTGCGCTTCCGGTATATATATATACTAGCATATGTGCACGTGCCTTGCACGTATTTTAACATTATTTTAATTAACTTAGGAAGATTTTTTAGGAAGATCAAGGGGTAGTCATCGTAATTACTAAGTTGTCCTTATTAAAATTAATGAACCATTTTTAATTAGTATAGACATCTAAGGGTATTTTCGGAATTCAAAAGTTTCACCATCAAGTTTTCTTATTATATAGTAGAATATATATATATATATATATATATATATATATATATATATATATATAAGAAAGGATCAAGATCCCCACACTTTTTGCATACCATGCATCCTCCTATTTACACCGTTGGTTGGTGTTTTAAGTCATTTAATCTTAACCGTTGATTTACCAATGGTTAAGATTAGATGACTTAAAGTACATCCAACGGATGTGAACATAGGGATGCATGGGAATGCAAAAGTTTGGGGATTCCTATCCTTCCTCTCTCTCTCTCTCTATATATATATATATATATATATATATATATATATATATAAAATGCAAAAGTTTGGGGGTTCCTATCCTTCCTCTCTCTCTCTCTCTCTCTCTCTCTCTCTCTCTATATATATATATAATATATATATAATACAAAAATATATATATATATATATATATATATATATATATATATATATATATATATACATTTTTATATATATATATAATATATTTTTTTTAATATATTTTTATATTATATATATATATATATATATATATATATATATATATATATATATATATATATATATATATATATATATATGCAAATGATCCCTAGCCTAGTGGTTAAGAGAGATGCATGCGGCCCGAATGGTCAGGAGATCGATTCCCGGTGGAAGCGTTCGTCACAATTATCTTCTTTCAAATATATATATAAGCGTTCGTCACAAATATATACTTCCTCAAGAAAAACATTTAATTTAAAATATGCACGTACACAGTCATTTCCAATTACAAAGAAACCGAATTAGTAAGTCGAAAGTTTCTTGACATAACAATTACGCAAATACTCTTGCAAGATTGGTGAAACTAACTTTTTTCCCATCACTTGCATATACATAGCGAGAAGGCTGAAAATATGTGTAGTTACTCAAGGTTGTCTCCATAGTGATATCGAGAATATTGGTTAACTCCACCAGCACCACACTTATCCATGTCTTCCGGCCAGCTAGGAACCATCTTCTTCTTCCCCAATGATAATCCTCCAAATCTGCACTCACGTACATATAAAGATCAACCATTATCACGTCATGCATATTCCTAGTAAAGTTATTCGTCCTAGTTATGTTAATCATCACAGTTTCATACTTGGTATATGTGTCAAAAAATTCACAAAGAAACCAATTAAGTAGCCAACTTCACAAAGAAACCAAGCAGCTAGCTGTTTGTTCGAACGACCGTGCCTCTTGGTTCGTAAAGAAATCGCTCAGTACTCGCACGAGCCGACTAGGCACAGCGGAACGGTGGCTCGTGCATTATACTGTGCGAGCCACTGCCCATTTTGTTGTTTGAAGATCTAGCAGAACTTGATATCCTGAGAAACCTGTACGTTGACTGGCAGAAGTAGTTAGTTATACCAAAAAATCAACAGTAACGTACTTTCTTATTTTATCATCTCCGTACAATTCCAGCACCTGAAGGGGAGAGAGAAAAGGAAGATAACAAACACCAATTGTCAATAGAAAATGAAAGAAAGAAAAAACCACCTGCACTGTACTCGAGTTTTCCCCAAAGAAAAAAAGAGAGGGAAAAAGCAACACTGCCCACCAAAGAAAAATTAGCTCACACGCCATGCAATGGAATGGACGTGGAGTTTGGTGGTGGGTGACAGAGAGAGAAGTGAGCACGCATAGCTTCACGCATGTAATTATATCTTCATTCTTCTGATCTTGTTCTTCTTCATGCAAGAAAACAACAATGTGTGCTCACTCTCTTCTGTCAACCTCCATGAAGCTCTAGAGCTAGCTAGCTCATGATTCCCCCGTTTAAACTATATACACAACAATGTGTGCTCACTATTTATTGACTTCACTATATGAGAGTGTGTGTGTGAATGAGTGAGTGACCATTGGATGATGAAGGCTTAGGTCTTTATATAGGGAAGAAGAAAGAAGAAGAAGATGGCTCCCGTTTGAATGGAATAAATGAATTAGCTCCTCCGTCATTCTCCCAATATAATAAACAAATTTCCACATGACCTATTCCTATCAACTCTTTTCTACGATTCACTTTCCCAATGCACCTCTTGTAATTCTAAATCAAAATCCTTCCAATGCCCACCTCCACAACATCCAATCATCTCTCTCTTTGTGGTCTGTCTAGCTAGAATGAATGAGTGCAAGGAATAATGTTATCATCAAAATGAGGAGAAAAGTGTGTATTCCTGATGAACATTATGATGTATTATATTGCGAAAAGTCTGCGTCTCATGCTTTCTACCCTATACCATCCTGCTGCTGCTCTGTCGTCCAGTTATGGGAGCGAGAATGATGTAAAGAGAAAAATTAAGGAAAAAGTGAAGGAGAATTTCTTTCTCCAGAGTAGATTTTTTTTTTTTTTTTTTTTTTGGAAGAAGGTAATTCCATTCATAAAAGAAATAGTACAGATACAAAAAATATTTAATCCCCCATCAACATTTTGACATCATTATCTATGTTGTGGCTAACACCAATCTCAGACGTGAAAATGTTTTCAAATATGCGCCTGTTTCGCTCTTTCCAAATATGCCATACAGTCGAGGCCAGTCTGCGTCTAGCTTCTTTGAACCATAGGCTGCCATTTTTGTGAAGTCTCTGAAAGGTCTCAATAATATCCTCAAGACTCCTCGTTTACCCATTTGTTATCAACAGCTTGTGAGTTTGTATCATCCAGATTCTCCATGACACAGCGCACTGAAAGAACAAGTGTTTAATGTTTTCTTCTTCCTGGCGGCATAGCACACATTCAGCACTTGGGATGCTGACCCCAAAGCGTCGCAACCGGTCTCTGGTGGCCAACCGTCCCTTCATAACTTTATACATGCAATATTGTATTTTGCGCGAAACACCTTTCACCCTAATGAACTCAGTGTGATCAGCTTTGGGGTGAATGGCTCGAGATATGTTATATGCCAGTCGGTGTTGAAACTCCCCATTAGAAGAACCCAGCCACTTCCATCTGTCCTTCGCAATCGATACGTCTATTGTTGTACGTTTGATAGCCGTACTAAATAGCCTAGCAACACCATGTTTCTCCGGCCGCCAATGCCCATCTTCGATGATGGTACTCACCGGAGTACCAACCCGAGCTCTAACCAGAACAGTACTACTGCCCAGATCCGCAAGACTCTTGCGTTCAATCCAAGGATCAAACCATAGATCCGTTGAATTCCCGTCTTTCATAATCCGCTCAATGTGAGGCAACACCTTCTCCCGATATAACAGGATAGTCTTGAATGTCACTGAGGCATTACTTTTAGATTGCATAGCCCAAAAATTGATATCTTTCACATATTTGGCCGCCGTCCACCTTGCCCATAGCGACTTGCCAGAAATGAACTTCCAGACGAGTCTCATGGCCGCAACTTCTCTAAGTGTCCAAATAGAGTATAACACAACTCCTCCTTCTTCTTTAGGTAGACATAGTATTTCCATTTTAATTCCATGTATTCCCCCATGCCATTTGAAATCAGCACAAATTTTTTCCAGTTTCCGAATAGTGGAATTCGGCAATAAAATAGCTTGAAGCCAGAAAGAAGCTATTGCAAGAACTACGGATCGAACCAACTCTATACGACCTCCAAATGACGGATTTTGTGCATGCCATCCTTCCGTGCGTCGCTGGACATACTCTATCATACTCTGACAGGTTGAATCTCTGGCATAGTTAATGCTGAGTGGTAATCCCAAGTATCGCACCGGAAGCTCGCCTTTGTCCACCCCTATAATAGCAGCTTTAGCTTCTTTGTTTGAACATAATTTATTGAAATAAATTCTGCTTTTGTTTTTTATTGATCTCGAGGCCGGTTAACTTCCCGAACTCTGTCAGAAGCTGCTCCAACGTCGCCAGGCCCCTATTTGAAGGCACAATGAATAAAAGCAAATCATCAGCATATATCATATGGGTGATACTAGGTTTGATATGCTTCTGAATTGGTGTAATCCTCCCTTGTACTTCCGCAATCTCCAATAGTTGAGAAAAGTACTACATAACAATAGTAAACAGATATGGAGAAAGCGGGAGAATCATCCAAAGAATTAGGGTGACTTCCCAAGAATCATTCAAAGTAACAAATATATATATATATATATATATATATATATATATATATATATATATATATATATATATATATATATATATATATATATATGAAGTATACAGTTATGTGACAGCTGTCAAATGATTCCATACTGTTTTATATATGGTGTTTCAAATTTGATATTTAGCATTTTTTCACCTTCTGTTATGTCTGTTTGTATTTACTCATTACAAAAACAAGCATGTTATACATTATTGAAGTACTCTCAAGTTAAGATTGTAAGCTTTGTATTAATTAATTTGATCCTTGCCACCAAAATGCTCATTTGTGTTCTTATTTTATTTTATGATACATGAGGAATAGAGTAAATCCTATTTCATCTACTCTTTTACATGCATGTATATATGATTTTGTTAGAATAATATTTTTCTAGTATACTTGGAACGCTGCATATATATCTATGATTTAAATTGAAAGTAAATTTCTATAAGACAACTATAACATCAACCAATATTTATTGGCTGTAATGGGCTACAAATCCACAACTGAAATTCATCAAGGATGACTGGCCTGGTGCAAAAAATAATTGAATGTATATTCTCATATAAAAATATCTAATAAAATAAATTCAAAAATTAAATTATCCAAATTTAACATGAACTAAGGAATATCATTCAACTACAATATCTTTCAATTAGAATAATATTCGACTAAATGAGATAAGAACAATATCTTCTAACATATCTAGCTACAAAATTATTAATAAATCGTTCATAATCAACACCTTTCAAGAACTCATTTTAAATAAAAATTAGAGCTAGCACATTTAATCTTTCTTGCGAACGCCTTACAGAATATGGCCCAAGAGATCGGCATGTACAGATTGGTTATCGCGTCGGATCGATATCTTGTGTATAGTCCACCAGTCGTGCACGTTCAAACGAAGTACTTGAAGTTGAGCGCATGCGACTTTATTGAACTCTTCAATGCCAAGGAGCTTGAAGTGGTCTTCCAACTCTTCTATCCAATCGATCGCCAAGGTAGGATCTTCCATACAACTGAAGGAAGTGCGACAAGCTTTCTTAAATTTAGATACCAAGAAGTCCATTATATCATGCCCCAATCCTATATAATCGATAGTCATCACACGGATGCGTTGCTGTGCGAATCTAAGTTGAACTCGCACAAGGCAGGGTCATAAAGTTATCTGAAACACAACAACAAATAGAGTATGTAGAGAAATTGAGCACTTGCATAGAAGAAAACTTTTTTTTATTGATAACGAACATCGTTTACAAGACTTGATTACATAGGTTTCCGTGCGGGCTTACAAAGTGACTCAAAATGATGCTGATGAGATAGTCGTTCCAAGCATTCCACCCCTTTATACAACCAGAATATCAAAACACTTGGAATCGAAAAGGGTTGGGTCATCTTCGTTGTACTAATGCGGGTTCTTCAAAAGTTGAGCAAGCCTCCATATTGGAGTAAGGCTGCAAAAGGTTCGAGCGTCGCCTTCAATGAGATGGAATGTCCTTCTTGGTTCGCAACACCTGTTGAGAGCGAGTGTACGACCCAAGCCCGCATGCAGGTACCAGTGTATAGATACGTACAGCATACGCTGCAATATCATCGGTAGTTAGCTGTCTAAACTTTGATAATCATAAAACGATCATGGTAATAATCTTTGCTCAATCACAGAACAAGTAAACGAAAAATAAACCCAGCACACTCATAGGATCACCCAATCCACTGTCATCTTTAGTACATAATACAAGATTAATCCCCGGAGACAAATCCGATAGTTATCATCACCAACAATATAAATCTGTAATATCAAAACATCTGATACATTCGAAATTTTTATTCCAATCTTCTAGAGTCTTCCAAAAGTCTCTCATTCCACGTGCTATCTCTATTACCTAATATGTCAACTGTACTGTTAGGACGGGAGCAAACTACATCCAAATAATATGTCGCACAATACAAAATAAAATAGCAAATAAAATATAAAAAATGAACCAGACAATGCAACTGAACCATGTCATCGACATATAATATAAAACATGAGGAACTATGAGAATCAGCATGAACATGATAGACACGACTAGCCACAGAAATAGACAATGAACAAGACATGACTAACCATCTACGTGATTTGAAATACTGTTTTGATATGTAGCTGTCTAAGATTTAGATTCGAACTGGTCAGTACGCTTGAGCATACGTGTCGTGTATGTCAAACTATGATTCAGAATATAATGGGTTGACCACATATCTACTTGGTATTTTCCATTTTTATGAGATTCAAAAATTAATATCAAGCAAGATTAAGAACTTGATATCATTTGATGCAAAATTAAGTCACATATCATTGATACGGAATTACGTGTCAGATTCATATCCAAGCAAGATTTAGGAATCATGCATTATCTAGCAAGATTTGAAACTTGATCTCAATTGATACAGAATCATGAGTCATATCAATGATACAAATCACGTTGTGTCAGAATTGTGTCGCAAAATGAGACATGACAAATTAAGAATAATATACAACATTTATAATGTAGAGAAACATCTTGTAAGGAGTACTTGTCTCGGGTCCAAATCACTGATGATCCTTAGTCCAACTTATTAAAAATCGAATCCCTATTAGGTTCTAAAACCTTGTAAAAGTCTTGGCCTAATGTTGCTCCCAAAGAAATAACCTCTACTACTTAACTTAAGTTACTCCATGACCCAAACTACTTCCTGGCCCAATTTCTCAATTTTTATTTTAAAGACCCAAAGCCCAATACTAAAACCCGTAGAATACTTAAAAACCCAAACCCTGAAAGTCATCAAGTAAGCTTTAAAATAAATTCAATAATAGCTAAGTCAAAGCCAAATTAAAACACACTTCCTATTTATCAACGGCCTTGGGCATATATATATATATATATATATATATATATATATATATATATATATATATATATATATATATATATATATATTTTGGCCTTGGGCATATATATATATATATATATATATATATATATATATATATATATATATATATATATATATATATATATATATATATATATATATATATATATATTTTAGATTTTTATTAAAATTAGGGCCCAAACTATATTTCTAAAATAAAACCTAATAAATACCCAAACATTCGAGCCCCCCCCCCCCCCCCCCCCCCCACACACACACACACACACACACACACACACACCAAAAGAAAAACTTATTTTATATTAACCAGCCCAAAATAGGGTTAAAGCTTAAGTACCTATTTATTTTTCTAGTTAGGCCCAATAACTGAAACACGATCTCCACCTATTTAAAGCCCATCAGCCAAATCAAACATTTTTCATTTCTTTTTCTTTTTTTTTTCTTTTCTTTCTTAGCCTACTCGCTCATCCAGAGCCCAACCCAATAACCCCGTATACTCTTCTCTGCTAGTGAAAAAAGAGTAAGGAGCATCAAGTAGAAATAGTAGAAGAAGAAGAGTTGAGAAAGAAGCAGTCGGGTAGACCTCGGTCACCGTGCGACTGGTGGTCTGCGGCCAAGATGGCTCCAGCGTGGGCCGATGGCTGCGGGTTCGGGGAGGAGCGCACGTGACGGCAGTCCGCTATCCATGAAGTACGGCGGTTGGATCTGGAAGGAGGCGAAGGATCTCTGGAGGACAGAGCGGGGGAGAGGTCAGCGGTGTTTGGAAGCTTCGAGCGGCAATCTCGAGGTCTGGAGGCGAAGGATACGCTAGCAACGCTCGATCGAGATAGTGGCGCCGGAAGGAAGACAAGGTCGGGTCATGGCTCTGATCAAGTTCATATCCGACGAGAAGAGGCCCAGATGGTGGCATAGCCGACGGCGGGATAAGCAGAGATTAGGGTTTGGGTTTAGGTGGTTGGATTATGTCGTGTCCACAGGACACGAAGACACAGAGAACTGGTGGTCGTGTTCTTGGGATTGGACACAACAATAGATTTAGTGATGGTGTTAAATCGATGGGTGTGTCCGTGTCCTTAGGGTCATACCCGTAGTACGAGAAATGAGTATAGATTGTTGATTATGGATTGTGTCATTTTGGACACAAATTGTAAAATGTAATACTAGAATATTATGTGATGGAAATGCCGAAACAGCTAGACATGACATTATGGCTAGGTAAGAAAATTGGAAAGGTTAGTGTTAACCATAATTTGGGGTATTTATAGGTGTAGTTAAGATTGATTTAGAACAATTAGCACATGGTTTACGAAGAAATATTCCAAGAATATTCTTAGGAAGATGCTAAATTCCAAAAAATATTTCTTGAGATTAATTAGCTCTAATCCATAATTAGTTAAAAAATTTGTAAGGTCACTCTAATCATTATCACTTATTACTAATCATGTCACTCCCTAATCATGAGCTTCTAGGTATTTACCAATGTTGCCACTCCAACTTAAATAATTATGACTTTGCCACTCCTTTTCCATAATTAGCCAAAAATACTAATTCAGAAAATAGAAAGCCGGGAAATTTGAGAAATTTTGGAACATGGAGTAAAAACGAGGGTTAGTACATTATCGTGTAATGGTGAATGACGAACTAAATCCACGCTCCCATTTGTTTCAAAAAGTTATATGAATAGGTGATCTTTCTAAGCATCCTTGTCATTTGTATGTAAACATTTGATAGGCATAATGAAATAAACTACGTTACAACTTACTCAAGGTAGAGTTTGTCATTACAGTATAAAGCTTACCATGTCCTTCCCAGTCAGTTTGATATCATTAGCTAAAGTAGTGCGTATTTATGGAGGTCACTGGCATGACAAGCCATTCTGAACATATAACTTGGTTTAGATAGCGATTCTTTTAGCATGGGTAGCGAGCCCTATTGAAAGTCCCTGAATAGTCGAGATACAAATCCAGCATAGCTATCGTATTCTCTCCTAAAATGAATCGGTCCTATGGTCCCGGGATACCGTCCGAAAAAATATTGTCCTTGTGCACAAGTTGTCCATGATCGTGCTAGGCTAAAACTAGTTACTCAAGCATGGTCTACAAATTCATAAAAACTTAGCAAAATTTAGTGTTCTGCCTTATCGTTGCAACATTCATTCATCGATTCATTCTTTACTTATCACTGTTTTACAACATGACATAACATTAGTAAACATATAGCGGCTTCATAATATAACAGTTCTATAGTAGATATACATAAGTACATATGCAACAATTCTACTATTTACAGTTATATGGAAACCAGCATGCAACATTGTTTCCACTCCTCTATATCTAGTATTCATGTTTTGGTATCGTTGATTGATTAGGGAACAAAAGGGTCAAGAAGAAAAAGATCAAGCCACTCACCGTTGATTGAATGGACGAGAGAATAAGGTCGTCTACACTATGCGCCGCCTACGCGATTACTTGCACCGCATAAGCAGAGGATTAATACTCGTTCCTTTCTCTCCGAATTCGATATGAAGTATGAAGTTCAAAAAACACAAGCAATAAAATCCATCAAAATATTCTAAAAAATATATTCAAGAAAACCAACGCGAAAGAGACAAGTGCCGCATCAAAACTAAAGCAACGGAGAGGTCTCTTACGACTCAGCCACATAGTTTTTCTTGAAAGGCAACCCGCTAAGTATGGAACTTGATTCTGAAGAAGTCGATCAATAACTGATCCAAATTCAATCTACCCCGATCAATCGATATGTTAACCTCGCTCCCCATGAACGAGGAACAAGGCACAATATTGAGACAGGGCACTACACAAAATGTGCCTTAATTATTTGACCTAGGAAAGCGTATGATATGGTTAATCGGGACTTCTTGTGCTACATTATGATTTGCATGAGTTTTGACAAATGGTAGGTAGACATGTTGAGGGAATGTGTCTGCACTCCCTCTTTGTAGATGTTGATTTGGGATAAATCGAAAGGATTCTTCAAGAGCTCCAGGGGCATTAGATAGGGTGACCCGCATTGACAATATCTTTTTGCTATTGTGATGGATTACCTCAAGTGTTGATGGATGAGGCAATTATGCATGGAGAAGTCACTCCTCTATTTAGAAAGACGGGTCCGATGGTCTCTCACCTTATTTATGCAGAAATTTGCTAGCAATTTTGTGGAACATTCGAATAGATCGCTTGATGCTCTTAAGAGTTTTTCGACTAGCTAGAAAGGTGGTCGGGCTTACAATTCAACAATAACAAGAGCCAAATATTTCTTAACTGGATCACCGGTGGGCAAAAGGAGACATGGTGAGAAGATCGATGGATGTTACTGAGGGCACACTTTCAGTCAAATATTTAGGATTGCCTGTGTCTATCAACTATGGTAATTCAAATTGTGAGGGCATCCTCAACTACACTCAAGCTAGACTGCCGGACTAGCAAAACCAGATCCTATCTCTCTTTTTGTGGGGGGCGAATTGAGCTTATATATTAGAGCTGTTATTTTGTCTATTATGCTATACTGGTTTCAGGTTATCGTGATCCCTAAAGGCACTATTATTAAGATTGAACGAATGTGTGTTGACTTTTTATGGAAAGGAGGAATACATGCGATTAGTTGAGAAGAGTTCTGTCGGCCTAAGAAAGAGGGAGGTGTGGTCAGGTATCGCTTATTGTTCTTAGAAATACGGCCTCCTACAAATTGTTCTGGAGATTTCTCATTAACAAGTCATTATGGGCTGAATGGATCAAAGGTAGGTACTTCCCTAAGGGTGATTTCTGGTCAGCCAAGACGAAGAACAACTTCTAGATGACGATGAAACTGAAACTAGCTTTCAGAAACTCGACTAAAAATAGAATGTCTAGGGTTATTTGCTCTAGAAACCATATTAGCTTGTGGCATGATCCTTGGTTCAATCACAACAGTATGATCGAAAGGGAGGGATAATATGGTTATAAGCTAAGGGGTCACTTAGATGGTCAATTGCCTTATCCAGGAAGGTGAGTGAAACTTTCAGGATTGTTTGATAGAGGCAGCTCCTGCAGTTGATATTCGTGCGGTAGACATTGATAGGACGGACACAAAGGATTACTAGGTGTGGGAGGACATAGAAAATACACTTTCATCAATCGGATGACCCAAAACAAATCAAGAGCAGAACTGAGGAGCTAACTGGACGGAAGTTGTCTGGACAAAAAGAGGGACGGTCAAGACTTTCTTATATATATACAAGATGAATCGTAATCGACAGCTGTAAGCCTACTTTCCAAATTATTAAAATTTTATTTATTTTTAGTTTTAAATATTTTTCGAGTTAGAAAATATTTTATTATTATTTTTAGTTCTATAAATTTTTCTGAATGACAAATATTTGCCAAATTATTTTTAAGCTTTGAGTTTATAAAATAAGTTTTAAATATTATTTATTAATATTGAATATTATTTTGAATTATTATTGTAATCAAATATTAGAGTTAGATTTGATTAATTTAGTTTTAAAATTAATGACTATTATCTTTGACAAATAAAAAGATTTGCTAAGTTATTTTTATAAGATTTGGATTTATGCAAATGTATTTTAAATTTTATTGATAATATTGAATATTATTTTAATGATCAATTATGGATTAAGATTTGATCCATATAGTTTTGAGATTGATTTAATTTTGATTTAATGGAAAGATTTATTCATTAGATTTTTGACCCTTTCAAATTAGAAAATTGAGCCAATTTTCATCTATTTAAAGAGTCCTTATTCTTCTCCTACAACCAAAATCCTTTAAAGTGAATCCTAATTATGTAATGGCTATCCATTATATATGCCTATTGAACCTATGTCATCTCCTTTTTTTTCAAAAATTTCTCTCTTTTTCATCCAAAATAGGCCAAATTTCATCATAAATTCAGCCTCATTTTTTTCGAAGCTATAACAACTTCGATAGGTCGTTGCGACCAACTCCGGACTCTGTTTCACCTCCAATTTTTTTTGTTAGAACCATATCAAGGTTAGCTTACCAATATAAATTTATTTTCTTTAATTATGAACATGAATTTCTAAAAAATTGTTTGAGCGTTAGTTGTCTAAAATATCGACATGTCGTACTGTTTTCGAGATTTCGGGAGATCCGAAACTCCGTTTTGTGAACCGTTTAATATTTTGGAAAGCTGACACATAGATCTATAGCATATTAATTTTTTAAAAATTAATAAAATAGTTTAGTATTTTTTTATTTATAGAACCCATAGATGCCCGATGAGTCGTCGAATTAGTAGCGGTTAGCCATAATTACAACAACTTTTAACCAAATTCAGATTGTGTCACACAAGTCAACTGCAACTTAACTAGAGGCAAGTATACTATTGCTCTATGTGCTTGTCACATTATAATATTATCTTTCATCATATTTTATTAAGTATCCTGTTGAGACACGATTGTGACACGATTGGCTTGAATGTATTATTACTCATTTATTGACTGTTTAGTGAGTCGGAAGAAAAAAAAATACTTGATAGGTATGTGAACAATCCAACTATTGTTATTGAATGATAGCAAAGTCATACACATCACATATGGATTAGCCTACCAATATTGAATGATAGTCATCGTATGATGTACCGTATTAGCCCAGCCGTTCACATGTGATCAAAAAATATTTCAAATACACTATGTGTTTATTGTACATGTTCATTTCTAGTTTTCTTGTCCATCCATGTTCTTGCTAGTAGTTTCTTGTACATATTTATTGTTTTCAGTTCATCTACATATTTTTTTTATTTTCTACTACATCTCTACTGTCTAGCTTATTTTGTATTAAGTTACATAAATGCAATAGGGTTGTACTTTGCTCCTTTCCTGACTGGACCATTGCAGGTGACTTGTCGTGCTTCTTATTTTTGCGCTATGGACCATATAGGGGAGATGAGGTCGACCTTAGATTCTAAAAAGAATATTTAGTTTCTTTTATTTAAATTTTTAGCAGATTTATTCCTAAAAATTATTTATGTTGTATTATCAGATTTGTAAGTAAAATAGTTATTGTGAATGAGCAAATAGATGTAATTTTTTTATTTTGAGATTGACATTGAGACCTAAACAGCGTACTACAGCCGATGTTGCGGCGTAAGCTGGACTTGGCTACGTACTCGTATCATAAAAAGTGGGTGCGGATCGTGACAAATTTTTGTGTGGCTCATTCAGATATGTTTTTGCAAAAATATACAAACTCGTGATAGTATTTATGTTAGTCGTACTATTGTAAACCTGCGACTAGGAAGTGCTCATTCACAAGTAGGATTGATTTGATTTTTATTTTAGGAGGATGACTAGGACTAGGAGATCCTTATTCAATTTGACTTTGATTAGTTAACGTTGCTACATAGCCTGTGTGATTTGCGACGGTATTTATTGAATTCTAAACCCTATTAGATATTTGATACGTTGGTAGGATCAAAGGTGGGTAGACTATTCACTGGTAAATTAGGACTTTCCTGGATTCAAGTCTGAATCTTGATAATTGTTCAAATTTTTATTTCCTGCCATCTCTAAACATCGTCATATTGTACTGTCCATATTGCTTATTTATTTTTCATTGGCCATAAGCAATTATTTTTTCTAAGAGTTGATATTTTATTTCATCCATTGAGTTTGAACCTAACATGATCCAATTATCCATATATTTATTTTGACTCAGTTTTGTTAAAATTCAAGATATATATATGTTTTCTCTCGATATTTGAATATTGGAGGAATAGAAATTAAATTTGTATTTATCTTGTCTTCGATCATTTTTCTTTCTAATCAATCGTCTGATTTTTAAAAATTGATACTTTCACTTCAAGGACAAGATACTTACACTTTTTTTTTATCATGATCGACTTGTTTGAATTTCTAGAAGCTTCTTTAAAATTCTTATGGATATAGTTGAAATAATTTTCGATGACTTATAATTGCAAGACTGATGTGCATTGTTACTATTTATCTAAATTATCGAGACTACAGGTTCATTGCCGCCAGCAGCACACTGGCAAGGCATGACCCTTGTTAGCAATTCGGCAAGCAAAAAAAATTCGGAACGGCAAAAGTACGAGTATAAATCGGCACAATATAAGTAAAATACGGTCAAAAATTTGGTCAAAAATCCGTCTAACGAAAAACATTCGGATCAGATTTAATTCGTGTTTAGTATGTTTCATATGAACCAATTCGGCACTAAAAATTTGGCATATATATAGGGCCCATCCACCTCTACTCCTTCATAAACAAGGGTTCATTGTGAGAATAAGAAGAGGTTAGATGATGGAAAACCGAAAGATTTTTCTTTGATTGTTGAAGCAACATGTGCAAAGACTCTTGGGTTTCTTTTTTTGGTTACTGTGAGACTTTTTCTTCTTTTCTTTTGATAATTTTTTATAATTATGCCGGTCTTAATATCTAATAGCTGCAAGAGTCAAGAAAGTCATGACTGTTGGGTTTCTTGGTCACATTTTTTGGCCAATTTTTTTTAAAAATCGAATGGTACGTGTTTAAAATGCCACAGGCTTAAAATTTACGTCCAAATTCAAATTTTTCAAAAATACGTAAGTATTATACGTTTATGTAAGAAACGAAAAAATTCGCGTATAATACGCGTTTTATTCGGGTGATTGCTAACAAGGGGCATGACCTCGTAAGTTGAAGTAATTTCAGGTATGTATAGGTGTAAGACCCAGTTTTCTGAAATTAGGATTTTTTGAAAATTTATTATTTTTATTAATGGTGATTTAGTCATGTTATGAATTTTGGTGATTTTTAGTTAGATTAAAATTATTTTCTAAGTCATGGCTTATGACTTTGTGGTTTTACTAGTGTAACCCTAGTGTAAACCCTAGAGATTTTATAACCTAGAGACTAACCATGATCATGTGAGCCTAACCATAGGTTTAGAATATCAAATTAGGATTTTTTAGTCAAAAGGGTATTTTGGTAATTTTCTAGGATTTATTTGGAATTATTTGAATTTAAGTGTTTTTATTATTATTTAATTATTGATTATTGTTATGTTAGTCCCTAAGCTAGTTTACCCTAATCTAGGGATTAGTCACTAACCTAGAAGACTAAGTGTAGATATTTACTTTATGTGTAAATATCTAGGTTGATAAATATCTAGATATTTAACTTTCTAGGATATTTTAGAAACCTAGAATATCTAACCCCTAGTCAAAGCCTTAGAGACTAAGTCTTGCAAGGTGGAAGGGGACCCTATAGCCTACCCCTACCCCCCCATGGCAGCCAAGAACACCCCCCCTCCATATGTGTACACCCTTCACAAGAAAGGCTTCATTTTCAATACATTGGAGTTTAGGTTTTCCCTCAACTTCACACCTCCATAACTTGACCATTTCTCCACCAAATTGAGCCCCGTTTCTTGCGTTGGAACCCCCTACTACTGAGGATACCAAGGAAGGCTAGCTAGCAAGGATACCCTAGCTGTGGGCACCCCCAAGGACAGTGAACAACCCCCCCCAAGAAGTTGTTTTCTTGAGTTTTCACTCAATAGGTATTTTCTCACAAACCTAGTCAAATTCCTGTTTTCCTTTCATAAATGCATTCATATAGGGATAACAATACTGTGGGTAAAGTTTGGTGGGATTTTGATGTGTTTTGGTGTCCGTATCGGACACGTGTCTGTGTCTTAATTTCAGTGTTTGTGTAAATGCCACTTAGGACTAAACCTTGTGTTTTTGTGAAACAAATTATATTTTTGGGTAGCCCTAGACATATAGGACACGAAACCCTAGGACTGAGCACGTTATCGTGTCGTGTCCGTGTCCAAATTGGACACGAACACACTGTTAAGAACTGCACTGCACTGCACTGCACACTGATTAAACCCCACTGTTCGACACTTCGTGTCATGACCACACGTGTCGTGGACACAAAGTGTCATGCCTAATCCCTAGTCCTAGACCTAGGCTACCCACTGACACGAGCACGAGGCCCTACGTGCCACGTGTGGAGCACACGACCCCTCGACACGCGTGCACGAGGCTGTGCAGCCTCCCCTGCTACTCGACACTTAGCACGGATACTGTAGGACACGAGGACACGGGAAATTTGACACAGAGGAGGGGCAACCTCTGTCATGCCCCCCCTCGAGTTTGAGATACGTTGGTGTCGTGTCGAGAGAGCACGGACACGTGCACTGGTCGTGCACTGACAGTGCACGCACACACAGACACTTGACTTTGAGCGTGTCGTGTTCACTGTACACGACACGTGGACACTTCATAGTATCATGGACACGAAGCCTATCCATAGGCGAACACATTGGACACAACCACGTGGTGTCACGTGTCCCGTGTCGCGAATACGAGACACGCGAAATCACTGACACGCGGTCTAAAACACGTATTTTAGGGCTTCTGATACGCGTGTCGTGTCCACTCTACACGACACGTGGACGCGTATCAGGGTCATGGACACGAAGTCCAACCCTAGGCGCACCTTCGGGCACGAGCACGAGGCCTGTGTCGCTTTGTGTCGTGTCCTAGAACGATTTGAAATCGTGTGTGATACGCACTGTATCAGTGTATTTCCAGTTTACCCGAGTGACTTTAGACCCTCGTGGACACGCCGTGTCGTGTCGTGACACCGTGTCAGGCCATTAGGATCCTAGACTAACCTAGGGGCTTCAATTACCAACCAAGATTAGGTTGTCTTAGCTCGGTTTAGTTGGAGTTTGGTTTAACCTAAGATCAGGGTTTACAGTCCTAAAGCCAGTCTCCTGTTATTTCCCAATTCTTTAAAATCGAATTTTGAATGTTTTTAATTTATGATTTTTACATATAATGCTATGTTATTATTAGGTTAACATGTTGAGTATGTGTTAGTGTATGTGTGGGTCAATTTTGGGCTTGATTGGGTTAGTTTTCATGTGTTTTTACACATGTGTAGAGGAGGGGGGCTGTTTAGTGTTATTTGTGTGTGTGTGTTCCTGTGTGTGTGTGTGTGTTTCTTGGGAGTGTTCAGTCACTGTTAAGTGACCGAACAGGGACCCCCCCCAGACCAGTTTTCCCTCTCTCTCTCTAAGATTCCCTCTCTCTACACTCTCTTTCCCTCTCTCTCTATATATATATATATTGTATATATGTATTAGGTAATATACATATACATTTTGTATGTATATATATATGTTATAGATATATATTAGTGTATATATATGTTTATATATATATGTGGGGTTATGGGTATATTACAAAGTGACCCTTTATATATAGGTTATATATATATTTGTATAGATTCTATTGTAGGTATAAACCTATGAACCCTATGACCATTGACCTAGGTTACTAGCCTATGGGCTATAGAGTTAGCCTATGGCCCATGACCCATGAGTCTAGACTTGACCTTAGGCCTATTGGGCCTAGTTTGACTACAAGTTTGACCATGGTTGACCAAAGTCAACTATAGGTCAAACCTTAACCAAATTGACCTAGAAATAGTTTGGATGGACTCTAAATGACTTGGTGACCTAAGTTTGACTAAACCCTAGACTATTGACTAGTTGGTTTAGACTTTGACCTATATAAGGGTATTATTTATGACTTGGTTATATAGATAGCCCTATGTAGAGTGAAGATATGTATGGGGTTAAGTAGGATACTTAGAGTTGAGTCTTGATTGAGTTAGACTATGGTTTAGCTTGATTATAAGATTAAGTTTGGTGTTGTACTATATATTTATATGTGATGTACTTGTATAGGGAGTTGGTTATACCTTAGCTTTGTAGAATGGTATCTTAGGTATCCTAAGACAGGTTAGCCTATGGTTAGTTAAGTAACCTTATAGAGTTTGACTTAAATAGTTGACCCCTGGCTTAATTACCTGACTGACTAGTCTTTGTTTGACTAATACCTTAGTTGGTCTAAGTTTAACCTAGATTTGACTAATCTTGACTTGTTGACCTTGTTTGACCTTGTATGACTTAGTTTAACTTCTTGTGACCTAGTATGATTTGATTTGACTTAGTTTGACTGTAGAGTTGACCAAGTTTGACTTTGACCTAGATTGGCTTAGAATTCATATAGATTGCATTGCAGATTTCATTTACCTTCATTTTGGACATGTCATAACTGTATTACTCTATTTTAGGACATTGTGACCCTGGTACAGACATCTGATATTACACTACTCTTTCTAGAGTGTCAGGCAAGTACATTCTCTGATAATTCTCTCATTTATTTGTCGATTACTGTATTTCAGTTCTAGTTAGTTCTATGTGATTCTCTGTATCAACACGTATAGATATTTCTGGATTCATGTATGCGACACATACCTTACTTACTGATCTCTATTACTGGAATCACTGGAATCATTCCGGAATCATTTCTGGAATCATCATGTATTGGCCGGACTTATCTTGATTTTTGTGTCTTGTACTGGATTCACTTGCTGGGCGGGGAAATATTGAGTAAGACATGTAGACATACCCCAAATCTGGAATCTCCAACTGGAATCTACTGGAAGCATAGCTATCTCTTGCCTGATCAGTGAGAGATGTGCCTGATACCTACAGCCGTTTACATGTCGACCTCGATATTTTAAAACACACTGTTAGATCATAGTTGGACTCATCCTGGTTTCATTGATCACTGTTGGACTCATCCTGTACTGGAAATTATCTGGTATCAGATTATATGGACTGGACTCACACTGGGATTATATTAGACTTATATCGTACTGTCTGGACTCATACATGATATTCTAGTTCAGTTAGCTTTTATTACAGTCTTCATTGCCATGATTGTTCTCTTGTTTTAGTTACCTTTCTTTTCTTGTATCTTACTGTGTCTCTGTGCCATCATTACCTGCATAGAACTGCCATGCTCATCAATAAAACTGTCTATAACTGCTTTATAGTTCTTTGTCATTTACTTGGGTTTTTCTTGATGAGTTGTACTCGTTCCCGTCCTGATTGGACCTGTTGAAAATATTACAGATGATATTCCTGAGGACACATGCCCTGCTTACCATGGACCTGGCGAGGGATTAGCTACCTTTGGTTCTGACTCTCAGGAGTGATTCAGGAGATTAGCTAGTAGACTACTTTAGCTTTCATGTTTTGGCTTGATGTATTAAAGTTAAGATATTGAGTCTGTATTAAGTTGGTTTGAGATATTGGAGTATTATTTTAGCAGTTTGTTGTTGTTGTCTTTAATTCCTTAGGTATAACTTCTGTGTTATCTTTTCGTGCTTAGACTGTGTTTGAGTAGATCATACCCTTTACTTGCCCTCCATTCGGAGCTGATATCTGGACAAGTACTTTTTATATTCACTGCATGAGATTAGTTAGCAATCTAGAACCGCTTACTACCGCCGACACTGCGGCGTAGGCTGGACGTAACCACTTCTCGTGCCCCTATACAGGGTGCGGGTCGTGACACATTTTTAGTGGTAGCCCATGCAGGTCTGTCGACTAAATTGTTTGGTTACGTTATTGTACCAAGCATGCCTGCGATAGGAATTAAGGAGTAGGTTTTAGTCGAGAGTCGCATTTGTGCGATTTCGTAGTAGCACGACGACTTAGTTGTTCTGCTACGAGCCTGCGATAGAATATAGGAATTAAGGTATTAGGATGAGAGTATACCCAATCACTGTTAGGATTTCATGAGAGATTCCGGGACGACCCTTGAGAATCTTATTTTGAACTTCGATATTGAAAACCCTTTTCCTCTTGTTTTAATTCACCCTCACACCTTGATGTTTAAGGGATCTTGGACTATTTAACCTTATTCATCATTACCTCCCTTATATTTTGACCTTATTTACTGCTAATTTAGCCTTAGTTTTGCAAGCTTATATTTTATCGAGCTTGATCACGACATATTTTATTGGGGGCTAGTACCCACTAACATATTGTCTAATCAGGGCCGGTGCAAGATGGTCTGATCAACCTATTGCACTTTGGTTCGCTTTCATATATTATTCTACATGGATGGAGCCACTTGCAGGTTCTGTTCTTTCAAATCCATTCCCATCTTGTTGTATGATTCCATTAGTACCTGTCAGGATATGCTTGTGATATACTAGATAGTGTAGTTACCCTGTTCAAGACTGTGAAATCACGACCAGTAGGGCTATGATTGCATGTTATCTTTTTGACTCTGATTGACTGGGGGTTTGACCTAGTAGGAGTACGACTATCTTAATTTCGAGGACGAAATTTCTCTAAGGAGGGTAGACTTGTAAGACCCAGTTTTCTGAAATTGGGATTTTTTGAAAATTTATTATTTTTATTAATGGTGATTTAGTCATGTTATGAATTTTGGTGATTTTTAGTTAGATTAAAATTATTTTCTAAGTCATGGCTTATGACTTTGTGGTTTTACTAGTGTAACCCTAGTGTAAACCCTAGAGATTTTATAACCTAGAGACTAACCATGATCATGTGAGCCTAACCATAGGTTTAGAATATCAAATTAGGACTTTTTAGTCAAAAGGGTATTTTGGTAATTTTCTAGGATTTATTTGGAATTATTTGAATTTATGTGTTTTTATTATTATTTAATTATTGATTATTGTTATGTTAGTCCCTAAGCTAGTTTACCCTAATCTAGGGGTTAGTCACTAACCTAGAAGACTAAGTGTAGATATTTACTTTATGTGTAAATATCTAGGTTGATAAATATCTAGATATTTAACTTTCTAGGATATTTTAGAAACCTAGAATATCTAACCCCTAGTCAAAGCCTTAGAGACTAAGTCTTGCAAGGTGGAAGGGGACCCTATAGCCTACCCCTACCCCCCCCCCCATGGCAGCCAAGAACACCCCCCCCCTCCATATGTGTACACCCTTCACAAGAAAGGCTTCATTTTCAATACATTGGAGTTTAGGTTTTCCCTCAACTTCACACCTCCATAACTTGACCATTTCTCCACCAAATTGAGCCCCGTTTCTTGCGTTGGAACCCCCTACTAGTGAGGATACCAAGGAAGGCTAGCTAGCAAGGATACCCTAGCTGTGGGCACCCCCAAGGACAGTGAACAACCCCCCCCCCAAGAAGTTGTTTTCTTGAGTTTTCACTCAATAGGTATTTTCTCACAAACCTAGTCAAATTCCTGTTTTTCTTTCATAAATGCATTCATATAGGGATAACAATACTGTGGGTAAAGTTTGGTGGGATTTTGATGTGTTTTGGTGTCCGTATCGGACACGTGTCTGTGTCTTAATTTCAGTGTTTGTGTAAATGCCACTTAGGACTAAACCTTGTGTTTTTGTGAAACAAATTATATTTTTGGGTAGCCCTAGACATGTAGGACACGAAACCCTAGGACTGAGCACGTTATCGTGTCGTATCCGTGTCCAAATTGGACACGAACACACTGTTAAGCACTGCACTGCACTGCACTGCACACTGATTAAACCCCACTGTTCGACACTTCGTGTCATGACCACACGTGTCGTGGACACAAAGTGTCATGCCTAATCCCTAGTCCTAGACCTAGGCTACCCACTGACACGAGCACGAGGCCCTACGTGCCACGTGTAGAGCACACGACCCCTCGACACGCGTGCACGAGGCTGTGCAGCCTCCCCTGCTACTCGACACTTAGCACGGACACTGTAGGACACGAGGACACGGGAAATTTGACACAGAGGAGGGGGCAACCTCTGTCATGCCCCCCCTCGAGTTTGAGACACGTTGGTGTTGTGTCGAGAGAGCACGGACACGTGCACTGGTCGTGCACTGACAGTGCACGCACACACAGACACTTGACTTTGAGCGTGTCGTGTTCACTGTACACGACACGTGGACACTTCGTAGTGTCATGGACACGAAGCCTATTCATAGGCGAACACATTGGACACAACCACGTGGTGTCACGTGTCCCGTGTCGCGAATACGAGACACGCGAAATCACTGACACGTGGTCTAAAACACGTATTTTAGGGCTTCTGATACGCGTGTCGTGTCCACTCTACATGACACATGGACGCGTATCAGGGTCATGGACACGAAGCCCAACCCTAGGCGCACCTTCGGGCACGAGCACGAGGCCTGTGTCGCTTTGTGTCGTGTCCTAGAACGATTTGAAATCGTGTGTGATACGCACTGTATCAGTGTATTTCCAGTTTACCCGAGTGACTTTAGACCCTCGTGGACACGCCGTGTCGTGTCGTGACACCGTGTCAGGCCATTAGGATCCTAGACTAACCTAGGGGCTTCAATTACCAACCAAGATTAGGTTGTCTTAGCTCGGTTTAGTTGGAGTTTGGTTTAACCTAAGATCAGGGTTTACAGTCCTAAACCCAGTCTCCTGTTATTTCCCAATTCTTTAAAATCAAATTTTGAATGTTTTTAATTTATGATTTTTATATATAATGCTATGTTATTATTAGGTTAACATGTTGAGTATGTGTTAGTGTATGTGTGGGTCAATTTTGGGCTTGATTGGGTTAGTTTTCATGTGTTTTTACACATGTGTAGAGGAGGGGGGCTGTTTAGTGTTATTTGTGTGTGTGTGTTCCTGTGTGTGTGTGTGTGTTTCTTGGGAGTGTTCAGTCACTGTTAAGTGACCGAACAGGGACCCCCCCAAACCAGTTTTCCCTCTCTCTCACTAAGATTCCCCCTCTCTACACTCTCTTTCCCTCTCTCTATATATATATATATTGTATATATGTATTAGGTAATATACATATACATTTTGTATGTATATATATATGCTATAGATATATATTAGTGTATATATATGTTTATATATATATGTGGGGTTATGGGTATATTACATAGTAACCCTTTATATATAGGTTATATATATATTTGTATAGATTCTATTGTAGGTATAAACCTATGAACCCTATGACCATTGACCTAGGTTACTAGCCTATGGGCTATAGAGTTAGCCTATGGCCCATGACCCATGAGTCTAGACTTGACCTTAGGCGTATTGGGCCTAGTTTGACTACAAGTTTGACCATGGTTGACCAAAGTCAACTATAGGTCAAACCTTAACCAAATTGACCTAGAAATAGTTTGGATGGACTCTAAATGACTTGGTGACCTAAGTTTGACAAAACCCTAGACTATTGACTAGTTGGTTTAGACTTTGACCTATATAAGGGTATTATTTATGACTTGGTTATATAGATAGCCCTATGTAGAGTGAAGATATGTATGGGGTTAAGTAGGATACTTAGAGTTGAGTCTTGATTGAGTTAGACTATGGTTTAGCTTGATTATAAGATTAAGTTTGGTGTTGTACTATATATTTATATGTGATGTACTTGTATAGGGAGTTGGTTATACCTTAGCTTTGTAGAATGGTATCTTAGGTATCCTAAGACAGGTTAGCCTATGGTTAGTTAAGTAACCTTATAGAGTTTGACTTAAATAGTTGACCCCTGGCTTAATTACCTGACTGACTAGTCTTTGTTTGACCAATACCTTAGTTGGTCTAAGTTTAACCTAGATTTGACTAATCTTGACTTGTTGACCTTGTTTGACCTTGTATGACTTAGTTTAACTTCTTGTGACCTAGTATGATTTGATTTGACTTAGTTTGACTGTAGAGTTGACCAAGTTTGACTTTGACCTAGATTGGCTTAGAATTCATATAGATTGCATTGCAGATTTTATTTACCTTCATTTTGGACATGTCATAACTGTATTACTCTATTTTAGGACATTGTGACCCTGGTACAGACATCTGATATTACACTACTCTTTCCAGAGTGTCAGGCGAGTACATTCTCTGATAATTCTCTCATTTATTTGTCGATTACTGTATTTCAGTTCTAGTTAGTTCTATGTGATTCTCTGTATCAACACGTATGGATATTTCTGGATTCATGTATGCGACACATACCTTACTTACTGATCTCTATTACTGGAATCACTGGAATCATTCTGGAATCATTTCTGGAATCATCATGTATTGGCCGGACTCATCTCGATTTTTGTGTCTTGTACTGGATTCACTTGCTGGGCGGGGAAATATTGAGTAAGACATGTAGACATACCCCAAATCTGGAATCTCCAACTGGAATCTACTGGAAGCATAGCCATCTCTTGCCTGATCAGTGAGAGATGTGCCTGATACCTACAGCCGTTTACATGTCGACCTCGATATTTTAAAACACACTGTTAGATCATAGTTGGACTCACCCTGGTTTCATTGATCACTGTTGGACTCATCCTGTACTGGAAATTATCTGGTATCAGATTATATGGACTGGACTCACACTGGGATTATATTAGACTTATATCGTACTGTCTGGACTCACACATGATATTCTAGTTCAGTTAGCTTTTATTACAGTCTTCATTGCCATGATTCTTCTCTTGTTTTAGTTACCTTTCTTTTCTTGTATCTTACTGTGTCTCTGTGCCATCATTACCTGCATAGAACTGCCATGCTCATCAATAAAACTGTCTATAACTGCTTTATAGTTCTTTGTCATTTACTTGGGTTTTTCTTGATGAGTTGTACTCGTTCCCGTCCTGATTGGACCTGTTGAAAATATTACAGATGATATTCCTGAGGACACATGCCCTGCTTACCATGGACCTGGCGAGGGATTAGCTACCTTTGGTTCTAACTCTCAGGAGTGATTCAGGAGATTAGCTAGTAGACTACTTTAGCTTTCATGTTTTGGCTTGATGTATTAAAGTTAAGATATTGAGTCTGTATTAAGTTGGTTTGAGATATTGGAGTATTATTTTAGCAGTTAGTTGTTGTTGTCTTTAATTCCTTAGGTATAACTTCTGTGTTATCTTTTCGTGCTTAGACTGTGTTTGAGTAGATCATACCCTTTACTTGCCCTCCATTCGGAGCTGATATCTGGACAAGTACTTTTTATATTCACTGCATGAGATTAGTTAGCAACCTAGAACAGCTTACTATCGCCGACACTGCGGCGTAGGCTGGACGTAACCACTTCTCGTGCCCCTATACAGGGTACGGGTCGTGACAATAGGTTATCGAATAATTATTAAAACTATGTCCTAGTTGTCCTATTCAATTTTTGAGTTATTATGTCTATATTGGATAAAGTTAATAGAATATTCGATACCATATCATTATTTGAGTCATGATACCAAGAGTTTACTGCAGTCAAATGTAAACTGGCGAGGCATAAGTTCTCGATAAAATGACTTCATATATACATACATTTTTCGAATACTATAGAGACAATATCCTTTTTGGCAAATGACTATAGATTTTTAAGGTTTCATGCACTCTCACCTAAACTTGATTTAGTTCTTATCCTTAAATTTTTGAACTTTTTTTTTCTTATCTTTCTATTTTTGAATCGTTATTTGGTTTCCTAGTAATCATTTAGAACCAATCACTATATTTGATTCTCTTCCATTAGATTCATAATCATACTTAAATTTTGAATATATGATTGTGTCTAAACAATTTTAATTTAGTAAAGGATCGTGCCGAAATAATTTTGATTTGATCATTTTTAAACAATTTTGATCGTGTCTAGACCATTTTGACAAGAATCTTAATCGTGCCAAATCATATTTTTAGATTTTGATTCTATCCATGGTTATATCTAACTAATTTGATCATGAATTATATCATTTTATTGATTATATCATGTCCTGCTTATTCGTATCGATTGATTTTTTGTCTCTTGATTATATTCTTAGCCGTACCTACTTGTATTCATTGAAATTTCGAGAACAAAATTTTTCTAAAGTGGACAGATTTGTAAGCCAATTTTTAAAAATTTTAAAACTTTATTTTTTTTTAGTTTTAAATATTTTTCGAGTTAGAAAATATATTTTTATTATTTTTAATTCTATAAATATTTTTGAATGACAAAATATTTGCCAAATTATCTTTAAGATTTGAGTTTATAAAATATGTTATAAATATTATTTGATAATATTGAATATTATTTTGAATCATTATTGTAATCAAATATTAGAGTTAGATTTGATTAATTTAGTTTTAAAATTAATGACTATTATCTTTGACTTTTTATAAGATTGGATTTATGCAAAATACTTTAAATTTTATTTGATAATATTGGATATTATTTTTAAATTATTATTGTGGTCAATTATGGATTGAGATTTGATCCATATAGTTCTGAAATTGATTTGATTTGAATTTAATGGAAAGATTTATTCATTAGATTCTTGACCCTTCTAAATTAGAAAATTGAGTCAATATCCATCTATTTAAGGAGTCCTTATCCTTCTCCTACAACCAAATTATGAAATTACTAGAGACCGCTCAAGCACGTTTGGTGTGTACTGAACAAATTAGAAGTGCTGCATGTGTGGACATATGATTGAGTCAATGGACCATTTTATCTGATGTGACTTTGTTTGGAAGATTTTGACTATTTTTTCGTGCGATTGTTTGGCATGTCTGGAGAGAAAGAAACTGATATCGTTGTTGGTCTGGCCACCAGCAAATATGTTATACAAAGAAACATAGATGTTTATTTATATATCCTTGATCCTACGTGATTAGATTTTGTGCCTTGGGCGGGATTGTAGTTTCTTCTATATTTGGTTTTATCAATATAATTTACCTTTTTCGTAAAAAAGAAAAAAAATTATTCGACAAAGTTTTATTTAACTTGCCTAACGCAACTTTTTTTCTTTTACTCGACTAAGACCAGGTTTGGTTTGAGGAATCAACACAGCCTTGAAAAAGGAAGGTCATTTATTTTCTTTTATTTGGATGCCAAAAAATGAGCTGAAAAGAAACATAAATCTCAAGGAAAAGAATATAAAGGAAAAATAGTTCTCCCACTCACCCATGGATTCACTTTCCCACCTCAAATCATTCACTTTCCCACCTCAAATCATTCACTTTTACTTTCAATTTTCTGGACCTTTCCCATCCAAATAAAGGAAAGAAAAATTAATAAGAATTATAATTTTCAAAAAAAAAAGAATTAAATAAAGAATTAATTTCCTTTCCCATCAAATGCAGTCTAAGACCTTGTTAGCACTCACCCGAAGAAAAATTGTATTGTACGCCATTTTTTTCGTCTCTTTCAAAAACGTATAACACTACTAAAATATGCTAAATTAGCGACGGAAAGAAATTACGTCGCTAGATATGTAATATAGCGACTCCTTTCTATAGACATCGCAAAACATCGCTGAATAGCGACGTCCAGCGACATTAGATAGATTACGTCGCTGAATAGCGACGTTCAGCGACATATTATTAAAATATATCGCCATATATTAAAATGTTTGCGACGTTTAGCAACGTCTACTCTTGACGTCGCTAACTTTTTTACTTAGGGCACGCTGCTTCCTTTTTTCCCCTCACTCGAAAATTAGAAATTTCGAGCTCTTCCCCCCGGCGACAAATCCCCCCCCCCCCGACGACTCCCTCTCCCCCCCCCCCGGCGACTCCCTCCACCCCCGGTGACCCCTACCCCCCCCCCCCCCCGTTGAGGTCCTCCTCCCCCAATCCGAGCTACTCCTGCTCTTCCTCAGGTAAACCCTAACCTAACTCCTCTCTTTCTACCTCCTTCTCCTCCCACGGACACACACACACACACACACACACACACACACACACACACACACACGGACACACGGACACACACACACGTCCACCGGCGATGTTTGGACTCCTCCATGTCGCGTCCAATACAGTCGACCTCCAACAGTATAGAAAATGGTTGTCTCTCTAATATAGGTGATGGGTATGTAGAGGTATGCGGAAACGGAAGAGAGGATCATATTCTCTTGCTCTGTGTGTGTGAGAGAGTGAAGAATAAGGAGGAAGAACTGGAAAGTTTGTGTGAAATGAGTATGTATAGTAATGTAGTTAATCACCATCGGGTGCGGTTACCCTCCTTTTTATACCTCCTGTGGTGATGTGATCGTTAGTACAAAATGGGTGAAGGGCTAAAGTTTTAATGAATGGAAAATATATTGATAATAAATACGTTTTTTGGTGTATAAGAATGAAATGAATATGATGAGAAGGGGAAGAGTTGTGATTGAACTCATTAGAGGCAACAAAGACCTTGGGGAATCTAGTGGCTGTTCGTGTGCATGTGGTGCACATGAATGTTTAAAAAGGACATGAGAGGGAGAGAGAGCTAAGGAGGATAGTGATGATAATGTATATAGTATTTGAGAAATAAGAGAGATGCATTGAACAATACGAGTAATTACAAGGGAATCGAGATAGAGAGTTAGATGATATAAATCAAAATTTCTTGTTGGTCTTGTGTGTGAATGTTTATCAACATTGTCTTGTAAAAAAAATTTGGAATGAAATAGTTTATACTATAAAGAAAAATTATTAACAGGGACGGGAACAAAAAATCCACTCCCAAAAGTGTTAATGGGGCAGGTTGCGGGGACGGGGACGGGGAGTACATTGTTAAACGGGGACGGGGATGGGGATAAAAATTTAAACCCGATCGGGGATGGAGTACATTGTTAGATCATTAGCTAGTATTAGAGAGAGAATTATTGTAATTGCCAAGTGTAGGTAAGGATTGGGTATCTCAAGATACTAAGTTATAAGGTAAATATAGCTACACACATATATGTGTGTGTGTGTGTGTGTGTGTGTGTGTAGAGTTGAGAGTAATTGATTAGTGTGTGATACTAAATGTATATGGGAGTATAGATATTAGTGTGTGTATGCATTAGCTATAGGTTTGTGTAGTTTTTGAGAGTGTGTTAGTGTGTGTAATATATATATATATATATATATATATATATATATATATAAAAATATATATATATATATATATATATATATATATATTTTATATATATATATATATATATATATATATATATATATATATATATATATATATATATATATATATATATATATATATATATATATTATATATATATATATATATATATATATATATATATATATATATATATAAATATATATATATATATATATATATATATATATATATATATATATATATATATATATATATATATATAATAAGGTAACAATTATGTGTGTCTATGTGAGTATAGTAGAGTGGTGTGTGAGTGTGTAGTATAGGCTTGAGTATGTGTCCAGAGGGTGTTCAGTCGAGTGTCAGTCAATCTAGTATATTATTTATTTACCTCTATATCATACTAGGAGACTTATTTAGTACTAGTTGTGGTTGTAATTAGTTGATATTATATTCAAGTCTTGTCAATAATGTCTTTGACTTTGTCATGGGGTCTTAGATATCGGTTGTAGGTGACATTATATATATATGGTCTGGCGATATCGAAATGAATCTAGTGTGTCTGAATGAGATATCGGTTGTAGGTGACATTATATTCATGGGGTCTTTAACTTTGTCATGGGATCTTAGATATCGGTTGTAGGTGACATTATATTCAAGTCTTGAAAATTGATGTTAAGACAATTTTCTTGACCCTGGCGATATCGAAATGAATCTAGTATGTCTGAATGAGATTGGCATCAGTAAGAATCGATAGCGTATGTGTACACGTTGGATCCACAAGAACTTATGTGCAATATAGCATGGTTATTAGTAACTGTCCGCTACTAATGTGTGTCCCATAATAAGACATAATATACGAATTTGTGCCTATTGGATAATGTGTGTCCGTCTTTACAGAATTATTTCCAAATGGATATGAATTACTACTTGCAGAATCGTTCATGGATGTACAATCATCGTCCTGATGATATATGTGGTGTGCGGGATGAAACATAGCGGGAGTAGAGCAGTTCCTGCTGTTTGCTAAGGCGTTCCCTCAGTACATGGACGGCACCAAAATTAAGTGTCCGTGTGTGAAATGTCATAACGTAAAATATTATCCAGAAGTGGAAGTGACATATCATTTGTACTCGAGGGGTTTTACGCCTAATTACTATCAGTGGACCGCACACGGAGAACTTGTGTCTTTAGCATCAGAGCCGGAGCCTTATGTTGAGCCGTATATGCATGCGGGACCTAATTTTGTTTCAAATAATCATGCATACGACAATGGGTGCGTGAACATAGTTTTTGACGCTGCGGGGCCTAGTTTCGTTCATGATACAGCTGAGGAGGCATCGAATGTCGATGCTGCAAAGTTCATAGAGTTGCTGGAGAATACAAGGACTCCATTGTATCCTGGTTGTGAGGATCATTCACCGCTGAAGGTGGTTACAAGACTGTTGAGCATTAAGTCAGATTTTAACATGTCGCAAGAATGCTACAACCGAGTGTTGGAGTTGATTATAGAGATCTTATCGGCGGGTGCTAAGTTACCTAAAGACTTCTATCGGTCTAAGAGGATGGTGAGATCGCTCTGGATGGGATACGAGAAAATCGATTCTTGTCGCAATGGGTGCATGCTGTACTATAAAGACGACAAGGACGCATATGTTTACAGATTTTGTAGTACTGATCGCTATAAGACAACTAGTACAGGAAGGTCTACCGGTGCAAGAAGATCGACCAATTCAATGTACTACTTGCCTTTAACGCCGCGGTTGCAAAGATTATTTATGGTGAAAGAGACGGCCGAAAATATAAGTTGGCACATGCGAGAACAGATTGAAAGAGTGTTGGATCACCCATCCGATAGAGAAGCGTGGAAGCACTTTGATCGAGTGTATCCTGATTTTGTTTCAGATCCGCGTAATGTCAGGTTGGGGCTATCTTTTGACAGTTTTACTCCTTTTGGTCTTTTGGGATCCCAATATTCGTGCTGGCCTGTGATTGTCACTCCGTATAAACTACCGCCTTGGATGTGCATGAAGACTCAGTACATGATTCTAACCGTTATAATTTCTGGTCTGAATAATCCCAAGAGAAACATTGATGTGTACTTACAGCCTTTGATAGATGAGTTGAATCACTTATGGGAAGTAGGCGCTAACACGTACGATGTTTCTAGGAAGCAGAAATTTCAGATGAAGGCAACCCTTATATGGACCATCAACGACTTTTCGGCCTATAAAATATTATTTGGATGGAGCACTCATGGCCGTCTCTCATATCCGTATTGCATGGACCGTATTAAGGCTTTCCGCTTGAAATACGAAGGAAAACCGTGCTTCTTTGATTGTCATCGGCAATTTCTGCCAAAAGATCATCCGTTCAGAAGGAACAGGAATGCATTCCGTGCCGGCGTTGTAGAGAAGGGTGATCCACCGCCAAGGTGGTACGGAGCCACGATATGGAAGGAGGTTAGAGATTTTTCAAGTGCTATCGAAGATCCTACAACTGGGTACAAGTGCGATAGATTTGGTAGAGATCATAACTGGACAAAGAGGAGCATATTTTGGGATCTGCCATATTGGAGTACCAATCTGATCAGACATAATCTTGATGTAATGCATATTGAGAAGAATGTGTTTGATAACATAATTAATACTGTGATGGACGTAAAGGAAAAAACGAAAGACAATCCCAAGGCCAGGTTGGACTTAGAAGAAATATGCAAACGCCCTGCGTTGCATTTGATAGAGGAGAATGGAAAACAGTTCCTGCCGAAGTCAATTTTCTCACTGGACAAGGAGGATAAAGTGAGACTTTGTCGGAGGATCCAGGGCCTAAAATTTCCAGACGGATATGTGTCAAATCTGAGAAGATGTGTCGATCCGAAGGAAAATAAATTGACGGGTATGAAGAGCCACGATTGTCACGTATTCATGGAGAGGTTAATTCCAATTGTATTTCGAGAATTCTTACTGCAGGCAGTTTGGGATCCATTGACGGAGCTTAGCATATTCTTCAGGGATCTTTGTTATAAGAAATTGCTCGTTGATCGTCTAAAAAAGCAAGAGAATGACATTGCGGTAACACTGTGCAAGCTAGAGAGGGTGTTTCCTCCTGGATTCTTCGACTCTATAGAGCATTTGTCGAATCATCTATTCTATGAGGCACGTGTTGGTAGACCCATCGAATATCGATGGATGTACCCGTTCGAGCGACATTTGAATCACCTAAAAAGAAAGGTAAAAAATAAGGCACAGGTTGAGGGTTCTATTTGTGAAGCCTATGTTCTCGAGGAGATTACAAACTTTTGTTCGATATATTTCAAGCCTCATGTTGCAACTAATAGAACGAGAGCTTCCAGAAACGACGACGGAGATCATGAATGTAATGATACAATGCTGAAGGTATTCAATGCCCAGGAAAGCCATTGGGTAAAATAAAGAAGAGATATCTGAACGATGATGAGCTAAGGGCTGCTCAGGTGTATGTATTACTCAACTGCGACGATGATGAAGTAGAAAAGCTGGAGGGTTAAGTAATTAATACGTCTACATTATTTTAATAGTATTGATTATTATACTATTACATAAATTGAACGATGTTATTTTCAGCATATTTAATGATGATGTGAGGTCAGGTAGGCCACACATAACAAAAGAAGAACTAGAGCAAGAAACGAGGCATTATTTTCCATCGTGGTTGAGTGCATATATAAGACTTGAGAACTCTGTAATTACCTTTCTGTATATGCACTTGAGAATGAGCTTAATTTATTTTTTTGTGGTATTTAGGTTGATCGTCCATACACAAGACTTGAGAATGAGTCTATTAAAACGCTAGCCAAGGGACCAATTTATGCTACAAAAATATGGCCAAGCTACTGTGTTAATAGGTTTAGGTTCAAGTCAATAACTTGCTCGATCAGAGACAACTTTGTGGATCTCGATTCCACCAAAAACAACTGTTTGTGTAACAGATCTTCGAACTACAAAGATGTTGATGCGGGCAACGATTTCTATGGCATCCTACGGGAGATTGTGGAGCTGACATATAGTTATGGAATAGAGCCTGCTAAGATTGTGTTATTCAGGTGTGATTGGTTCGATCCGATTGAAGGTCTAGGTTGAAAAGTAGACAAGCACGGTCTTGTGGATATAAACTATCGGCGTCGATATCAAGCCTATGAACCATTTGTCCTATCAAGTCACGCTCAGCTCGTGTACTTCCTAAGTTATCCTAAACGGAGAACAACAAGGTCGGACTGGTGGGCAGTATGCAAGACCAAAGCTAGAAATATCTTTGAGGTTGACGATATAGCTTATCAGGAGGATGAACTACCTCTTGTAACAAATATTATAGAAGTGGACACGACGGAAGTTCCTCATTACACATCTAATTGTGTAGAAGAAGTAGAATTATCTGAACAGGAAGATGCAGATGAAAGTGAAGATGTAGAGGAGGAAGAAGAAGAAGAAGAAGAAGAAGAAGAAGAAGAAGAAGAAGAAGAAGAAGAAGAAGAAGAAGAAGAGCTAAACGAACTAGATAAATTTTTAGAAGAGGATTAAATCTGTACGTTTGTTTTATCATCATATTTGACACTTTAGTGACACTTTTATCATATAAATCTGTGACACTTTAGTGACACTTTTATCTGTGACTATGATATTTTTCAAAAATCTGTGATGTCTATCATATAAATATGTATTTTGGTTTTATTGTCATATGTTATTATCATATATGACTAGACCATCTGGACGACGCGGAGGATTTTATATTAGGCAATCCCGTCTGCTTCGGGCTGGGGATGGAGATTTTGTACCCTCATCCTTATCTCCGAGTACGCCATTGTACCGTTCTGTTCCCGATCCATTACCGGGACAGGGCAGTTCCAGCAAGTTGGCGACTCCTCCCTCGTCGTCCAGCGTTCCTGATCCCGCATCTAGCATTCCTGATCCCACGTCCAGCATTCCTGATCCCGCGTCCAGCATTCCTCCTGACGACGGCTCCATGGGGGGAGCCGACGCCGAGCATATGGAGGACGACGATCAGATGAAAGTGAATATGTAGAGGAGAAAGAAGAAAAAGAAGACGAAGAAGATGAGCTAAACGAACTAGATGAATTTCACTACCAAAAAAACCAGCTTTAGCGACGGCCAGATCCGTCGCTTATCCGTCGGTAACATTTTTTACCGACGTAGTGGCGACGGATATTTGCTGAAAATGACCGTCGGGAAAAACGTCGTCGCTAAAAAATATCCGTCGCTAAGCCGTCGGACAAATAATTATCCGACGGACTAGCGACTGGTTAGCGACGGTTGTCTTTCACCTACTTAGCGACGGATTAGCGACATGTTCCCGTCGGTTTACATGCCATATAATATTAAAATATCCGTCGCTAATCCGTCGTCAATAGGTCGGTAAAAGCGTATCAGAGAGGTTCCTGATACGCAAAATCAGTCGCTATTCCGTCGCCATTCCATCGTTAACCTCGACGTGATAGCGACGTATTAGCGACGGGTAGGTCGTCGGCCTGGTTCTGGAAAGCTTCCATATTTCCAGAACCATGTCGACGGATAATTGGTCGCTCATCCGTCGCTAGTCCGTCGTCATCCTCGACCGATTAGCGACGGATTAGCGACCAACTATCCGTCGCTAAGTCTCTGGAAACCTACCATATTTCCAGAACCATGTCGACGGATTCGCCGTCGCTAGGTAGTCGCTCTTCCGTCGGTAACTGTAAAATATTTTATATCACCTAGTTAGCGACGGATATTCCGTCGCTCTTCCGTCGGTACCTGCAAAATATTTTATATCACCCAGTTAGCGACGGATATTCCGTCGCTCTTCCGTCGGTACCTGCAAATATTTATATAATCCGTCGCTAGTTAGTCGCTAGTCCGTCGCTAAATGTAACATCAATTAAAAAAAATTACAGAAACATTCTATTTCCTTTTCGTAAATATTACACATTCATAATATCCAATATCCAAACATCCATTTACGATCAACAAATATCCAAATATCCATCCAAACATTACATGATCAACAAATATCCAAATTCATGATATCCAATATCAAATATCCAATAACAAATATCCAAATATCCAAATTCATAATATCCAAATATCCAAATTCATAATATCAAAAATAGTATAAATATCATTTTCCCGGAGATGGATCGCGTGGTCGTCTCGACGCCGCCTCGGCTCTGCGGATGTACTCTTCCACCATGTACGCCGGCACCTGGGACAACACATGCTCTGGAAGGTTGCGGAGCTGCTCTGGCGACATCATGTCCATGAGCCCAATGAGCGCAGTATCCGGTACCAGGCGGACCTCGGCAGAACGGTCAAATGAATAACGTCCAGGGTCGGAAGGACCGGCAACCGCAGTAGACGGACCGGGAGCAGACGGATCTGGACCGGGAGCAGAAGAAGGACGCGGAAGGCGCTCCAGCACATCCGACATTAGACTCCGCATTTCCGACATATCGGAGGTGAGAGTCGCAAGCTGCGTCCTCATATCGTCCGACGGGGGCGCGGGAGGAGGCGGGGGCGGTGGATATCTCGGAGTCGCGCCCTGCAACGACGCCGCCAGGGAACCTACGCCGTAGACGCGCCCTTTATTAAAGCCGCCGACAGACTCTACGAACACGTCGTCGTAGCGAGCGGCCATAGAAGAGGGCGTCTGGGTGGGCGTCGTTTCGCCGACAACCTCGGCAGGGGGCTCAATCTGACTAAGGGCCTCACGATATGCAGCCTATCCAATGAATGTGTTTATACTATAAGTTTTCCTAAGTTATAATCTAAATCCTATGTTTCCCTAAGTTATAATTTGAATCCTACGTTCACCTAATTAAGTTAACAATAATTATATTTCTAATATAAATCTCATAAACGTAATTACTTACATCAGTCGCCTGGGCCCTCGCGTCGACGAAGCTCCCGTCTGCCCGCCTCTTGTGTGTATGCAGGAATACATCGTAGGCGGTGACCGACTCCGGCTCTCTCCCCTCCTTTACCGCCCGTTTTGCCTGCATACGAAATATACGTCGAATTTAATTAACTACGTATATTAATAGTACCGAATTTAATAGTGAAATGAATTTGCGGTATCTCACCAAATCTGCACGCGTCGCTGCGTGGGGCTTTGAACCTCCCGTATGCAGACCAGCGGCCTGTCTGCTCGCCTTCGCTTTCTCTGATTTCTCCCTGTACTGAGCAGTATTCATCTTATCCAACATCTGCTCGTAGTACTCCTCCCGGAGCCACTTCTTCCTCGAATGCGCCGTACGAACGTCGTACACCGCATCCCGTATCTTCTTTCCGGCGGCGGCTTTGTAGGCCTTGCGAATCAACTCATCGCGATGGGGGGGGCCACCAGAACGTCGTCTGACATACAAATTAAATTATCACGTAATTAAAAAATTAGTGGATTAAAGAATAATTAATAATTAACCAAAAGATATATATATACCTTCATCTCCTCGAGCCAGACGTACTGCATGTTCTGAGGCACCTCAGAAAAATTGAGGTAGGGGCCATGGTAGTTTTTTCGGATAATTTGCCCGAGTATCCGGGCAGCATCATACGGGAAAAACCTACAAAGAAGCAAAGACTGGATTATTAACTTGAATAAATGAAACAAATTTAATAAATTAACTTAAATTTACTTACGTATCACCCGCGGGCCATAGCTCTCGTCGGTTCTCGCCTATCGGCCTCTCTGGAGGCGTCGGAGGATCCGCGGGTCCGCGGATGTACTCACCGGTAGCAGGATGAAGCTAAATCCGGGGGTACTCCGGAGCCCACCCTGCAGTAACTGATGGTGTACCCGCTGGTGCATCCGGGGGCGGAACGGATCCGCTAGCGGATGGAGTCTCAGGCCTCGATGAAGATGAAGGATGGGTCGCAGAGATAGATCGACGGCGGGAAGAGTCTGTGGCCGGGCTCTCCAGGTCGGGATCGGAGGACTCTATATCCGGTGTATGTGGAAGGCGACCACGACCGCTACCACCACGGCCGCTACCATCACGTCCACGGCCGCTACCATCACGTCCACGGCCACCGCTACCACCACGCCCACCACGGCCAGTACCGCCACCACCAGCACCACCACGGCTACCAGCAGCACGAGTGGTAGTGACCATGACCTGTAAATAGAACACATAAATATAATTAACAATATAGAAGTATAAATGAATATAAAACTGAACTAAAATATATATACCAGCAGCAGGGCGGCGAGTGCCGTCAAGACAATGAGAACTAAGAGTGCCATCTGTAAAAAGAAAATCATACAATAAGTAGATGATCGAACGACAAAAACATAAACTGAAATAAGAATGTGTCCGTCTAAACTGAATTCACTAAGTTAGTTGTAAGTGCTTCTAATATATACCGATATTTAATCTAATCATCGTTATCGTCCTCGTCCTCATCGTCATCGTCATCGTTCTCATCCTCATTCTCATCGTCGACTTCATCTATATCATCATCCTCATCGTCGACTTCATCTGTATCATCATCCTCATCCTCATCCTCATCCTCATCCTCTTCTTCTTCTTCTTCTTCTTCAGGCTCAATACTTGGGACAAGACGCCTCTTTCTCCCCTGGTTGACAGCTAAGTCTTGTATATCAACCTCTTTCTCCCCTCTATTTTCCTCAGCATGAGGTATATCGACATCTTCCACGTCCATGGTATCCGACTGTTGTCCCATGTATTGGGGCTTCTCGATCTGGTCCTCTTGGTATGCTGGGTCTCCAACGTTAAATGTATTTCTAGATTTAATCTTGCATACTGCCCACCAGTCAAATCGATCTCTACGACGCCTTGGGTAGCTTGTATAGTAGACTTGAACAGCCTGACTTGCTATCGCAAACGTGTCGGACCCTCTATACCTCCTGCGATGATTTATATCGACGAATCCAAATTGTTTATCGATTCTCCAACCGATATTTGGTCTCGTATCGAACCACTCACATTTGAACATCACAATATGCATATCATATGGGCCACTATATTGTAAATCTACAATCTCCCGAAGCACTCCATAATAGTCAAAGTCCGGCTCGTCGTCATAGATGGTGCCTCTTATGCAAACACCAGAATTCTTGGTATCGAAGCCGTCATTGAGAAATTCGGCATTTATAGCATGCTGAGTTGACTTAAACTTGAAGCCATTAACGACATAGCCTGACAAAGTCTTTGCATGCTTCTTCGGTCCCAATGCCAAATAACGAATGCTCTCATTTATGAGTGTTGTTTCAGGCAATAAAACCTGTAAACATGTATTGATAATTTAAATATTTTAGCTGCATATATTTTAATGGTAGCCGCATAACATATTATCTCAGTTACTTACGTATTTACGAAACCAGGACGGAAAGGTACAATCAACCTCTCTTTGAAGTCCCTCATCTGTAATATATGGTGTCCTCATTTTGACTTCACCTCTAAATACACTGTTAGAGAGAATAAAAATAAGTGTAGTCACTTAATTCACCAAATTAGAGATTATAACGAGGCGTAGTCACTTACTTCTCCAAATCTCTCACTTCTTGTATGTCACAATTTAATACGACATATCGGTGAGCGGTATCATACTCATCGTCGGTCAACCACCGTTTCTTACTAGCCCCAATAGGCTTGCCCCTTAAATTGAATATACCTCCATCCTCAACGTCTTCTTCATTCCTTTGAGGTCTATTTCGATTTGTCTCGACATGAGTATCGAAATAAATGGAGCAGAAATTTGACACCTCCTCGATAAGATATGATTCGCATATCGAAGCCTCTATATGAGCCTTGTTGCCAACTTTCTTCTTTAGATGGTGTTGGTACCTAAAGAGACAAATTATCTTGAGAATTAACAATGAATTGTAAAATCCACTTAAATTTCACTTAAATTATATCGGTTTTTATTTACCTTTCAAAGGGGTACATCCATCGATAATGAACAGATGCACCGACACGGGCTTCGTATGCTAGATGAATCGGTAGATGCTCCATGCTGTCGAAAAAGCCCGGTGGAAATATTTTCTCTAACTTGCAGATTGTTAAGACAATCTTCTCCTCAAGTTGTACCATATGTTGCACCGTCAGCTTAGTTGAACAGATATCCCTGAAGAATGTAGACAGCTCGGCCAACGGAACCCATACAGCAGAAGGCAACAACTCTCTCAAAGCAATGGGCAGTAATCTTTCCATAAACACGTGGCAGTCGTGACTCTTCATTCCCGTTAGCTTGCGTTCATTGAGATCAACGCATCTAGACAAATTCGAAACATAGCCGTCGGGAAATCTTAAATTAGATATCCACTTGCAGATTATTAATCTATCTTCCTTGCTCAATGTGTATGGCGCTATAGGCTTACTTAATTGTCCACCAGCACCCCTTTGTATCAAGTTCAGATGAGGACGCTTGCATATCTCGGCTATGTCTTGTCTTGCTTTTGGATTGTCCTTCGTCTTTCCTTTAATATCCATTACGGTATTGAAGACATTATCGAACACGTTCTTTTCGATATGCATGACATCAAGATTATGCCTTATAAGATTATCTTTCCAATAAGGCAAGTCCCAGAAGATACTCCGTTTGGTCCAGTTATGGCTTTGTCCGAACCCCTCGACACGATGGTTCGATGGATCTTCCATTGCGGTGGGCAATTCCTTTACAGCTTCCCAAATATCGTATCCCGAAAATCTGGCAGGAGGTTGAGAAAATTCTTGTTTTCCATATCTGAACGCGTCCTTATTCTTTCTCCAAGGATGGGCCGCGGGCAGAAATTGACGGTGACAGTCAAAGAAAGAAGTTTTTCCTCCATGCCTAAGGCGGAACGCCTTACTATTCCATGCATATCGGACAAGACATGTTGCCGTGCGTACTCCATCCCGACAGCATACCGTATGCTGGAAAATCATTGATTGTCCACATGAGTGAAGCTCTCATCTGAAAGTTCTGTTTCCTGGAAATATCATAGGTCGTGACGCCGATCTCCCACAGCTGTTTCAGCTCATCCACCAACGGCTGTAAATATATATCGATGTTATTCGTCGGATTTTTAGGACCGGGTATGATAGCTGTCAGAAACATATAAGGAGTCTTCATACACATCCATGGTGGCAGATTGTAAGGGTAAGAATGACCGGCCAGCATGAGTACTGAGATTCCGACTGTCCGAAAGGGGCGAAGCCATCAGCACATAGCGCCAGGCGTACATTTCTAGGCTCTGCAGCAAAATCTGGATGACACAAATCAAAATGTTTCCACGCCTCTCCATCCGAAGGATGTGACAATTCTCCTTCGTCCTTTATGCGTTCTTCGCTGTGCCACGTCATATGTTCTGCTGTATTTAGAGACATATACATCCTCTGCAAGCGCTTCGTGATCGACAAGTAATGCATATACTTGTAAGGACGTCGTTTTCTAGTCGACTTTCCTTTTCCCTGTACTGGCTTGTAACGATCCGTATTACAGAAGCTGCAACTTTCTGATACGCAATTCTCTTTGTAGTACAACATGCATCCGTTGCGACAACAATCTATCTTCTCGTACCCCAGTCCCAGTTGTCGGACCATCATCTTTGACTTGTAGAAGTTTCTTGGTAGCTCTTTTGATTCCTTCGGTAACACCTCCTTGATTACTTCTGTGATCCGATTATAGCAAGCTTGTGGCAAGTTAAAATCAGACTTTATGTTCAACAACCGCATCGTCACTGACAGTGCGGAATGAGTCTCACAACCAGGATATAGAGAAGTATCTGCGTCCTGAAACATGTCATAGAACTCCTTCGCCTCGGGATTAGGATCCTCCGGATCAAAATTAGGCCCTGCCGCATCATACACCATATCTCGTGCAAGGTTCTGCAGATCTCCATAATCAACAGAGCATCCGTGGTCTTCGATGACATCCGTTGCAGCATTATCATCAAAAGCATAAGTAGCAGCTTCCGCAGCCTGTCTTTCCGAATATAGTTCACCTTGCGATGACCACAGGCCGTAATTACGTACGAAACCCTTACGGGTCAAATGATCTCTCACAGTCACCACTTCTTCGTAACGTCTATTGTGACATTTAACACATGGACACTTAATTTTGTTACCGTCCATGTACTGAGCTTTGCTCATTGCATAATTAAGAAATACTTCCACGCCTGCCTGAAAATCGTCACTCACACCAATTCTACTCTCGTGTTGCCGTTTGTACATCCATGTACGATCAACAAAATAACGACTCATCCTCAATTTGGATGTGAAAATCTGTATCGTAAGACAAACTAAACATAAGAATAGCCCGATACCGATACTCATAAATTTGGATTAGGGTTAGGATGTTAGATATAAGTGAACTAGGTGATGTAGAGTACAATATAGGGAACTGTGAATGGACTAAAAGTTGCACATGAGAAGGTTCAATGAAGGGCCCATAAATGGGTTCACATGATAAGTTAGTAAGAATCCACATCACTATACATACTCCCCCGTCTCAGGAGTGTGTCTGGCTCCTATTTAGAACAGCACAGGTCACAACATGTCCAGAATAGCAAAACAGAGCTCTACAATGTATATCGGTATCGGACTATTCCTACGAGTATTGGTATCGGCGATATCAATACTCGTGTGAATAGGAGATTGCAATATAAGTCTAAGCTATCTAGCTAACATGTATACTTGCATTTACATTGTATCATAACTTGTATCTAGTTACCTTGCTAATCATGTATATACTCTTAACATATATGTGAAGACACTATACTAACATGTATTTAAATCAAGGTTCAAAGTATCGGTATCGGAATCGGTAGTATCGGCGGTATCGGTAGTATCGGCGATATCGGTAGTATCGGTAGTATCGGCGCGCGATATCGGTAGTATCGGCGGTATCGGTAGTATCGGCGGTATCGGTAGTATCGGCGATATCGGTAGTATTGGTATCGGCGATATCGGTAGTATCGGCGGTATCGGATGTTTAGTGCAGGGTACGTGACATTGTGAAAGCAATACAAAGTAGCAGTAGGTCTAATAAGTCTCAGTAGGCCTAACCAAGCCTAGTCTAGCAATCACACACACCATCACAAGCCATAGAGAACACATATTACATATATATACATGTTGACATTACATTCTCATATTATCCAACATTGCATTTATAACTTGCATATATATACCACTCATTAACTTACACTATCACATGCATTGTACACTACATTATATTTTATATCATTGCCTACCTACATGCATTCCTATATACTAGCATATATATACATGGCCTATATTTCATAATCTCATGCTTGCCTACACATATATATGTATAGACATGGGTTAAAAATCAATTAGATACATTATACATACATGTCAATATTCTACATTACCAACGTGTATTCCTACATTACATATATTCAGATTTTGTGTGTTTGTGTGACAGTGTGTGTGTATGTGTAGATACCTAGGACAGTGTGTCAAAGGAAATTCAACACCCCCCCCCCCCGACCCCCCTGCCCTCTCCACCCCCCACCCCCCGACCCCCCTGCCCCCATTCAACACCCCCCCCCCCCGACCCCCCTGCCCTCTCCACCCCCCACCCCCCCGACCCCCCTGCCCCCATTCCCCACCACCCCCCCGACCCCCCGACCCTCATTCCCCACCACCCCCCCACCCCCTGCCCCCATTCCCCACACCCCCCCGACCCCCTGACCCCATTCACCACCCCCCCCCCGCCCTCTCCACCCCCCGCGAAGCCGACCCCCCCCCACTCCCCCCCCCTCCGGCCCCAAAACACAAAATTAGAGAAAATTAGAGAGAGAGAGAGAGAGAGAGAGAGAGAGAGAGAGACCTGGTATAGAGAGAGAGAGAGCCGCGAGAGAGAGAGAGAGAGAGCCGCGCGCGAGAGAGGGAGAGCCGCGAGAGAGAGAGAGAGAGTTTTGGGGGGAATGAAAAATTCCCCCCCGTCGGTTCAATTTAAGTTAGGGCACAGAATCTAGCGACGGAATAGCGACGGAAAAAGTAGTCGCTACACCGTCGCCAATTAAAAGGTGTTTTCCGACGGCTATATCCGTCGCTAGATAGTCGCCAAAGTTCCCGCCAATGTTGTAAAGATTTTGCCGCCAACATTTGCGACGGATAAGCGACGAAACATAATCCGTCGCTAATGTTCGTCGACTTAGCGACGGAAACTCGACAAATTTTTACATTAAAATTGAAAAAAATTATGTTGTGTTGTCTGTCGCTAATCCGTCGCTAAGATGTCGGAAATTGGTCGCTATTAGCGACGGAATCCGTTCGTCGCTAAATGTCCGTCGGTAAAGTGGGGTGTTTTAGTAGTGTTTTCAGAAGAGGATTAAATCTGTACGTTTGTTTTATCATCATATTTGACACTTTAGTGACACTTTTATCATATAAATCTGTGACACTTTAGTGACACTTTTATCTGTGACTATGAGATTTTTCAAAAATTTGTGATGTCTATCATATAAATATGTATATTTGTTTTATTGTCATATGTTATTATCAGGTATGACTAGACCAGGAGGAGGATGACGCAGAGGATATTATATTAGGCAGTCCCGTCTGCCTCGGACTGGGGATGCAGATTTTATACCCTCATCCTCATCTCCGAGTATGTCAGTGTACCGTTCTGTTCCCGGTCCATTACCGGAACAAGGCAGTTCCAGCAGGTTGGCGACTCCTCCCTCGTCGTCCAGAATTCCTGATCCCACGTCCAGCAATCCTCCTGTCGATGGCTCCATGGGGAAAGCCGATGTCGAGCATATAGAGGACGACGATCAGACTGATCCTGTCCAGGCAAGAGGTGAGAGCGACCCTCCATGCGCTCCCCCGGACGAGACGAGTATGGAGATTTGGACGGACGGACCTACGAAGTAAGTTAATTTGTTAATATATATTTCTCAAATGATTATATGTACATATATATTCATGAAATTTATTATTGTATAGATATCGGCCTCCTGCAGTACAGAGACAGCTGGGGTTATTTCTGAGGCAGAACTATGGTGGGCCTTGGATTAACTACTCAGATGCTCCCGCAGATAGGAAGGCCTTTTGGTTGGCCCACTTCAAGGAAAAAAATTGTTTATTTTTAAATTTTAATAATCATTTTTGTATATTATATAACTTTTCTATTTTACTTCTTGTAGTGGACCTATTTCTATCCACCACACCGGGCGGCGAAAATCGAGGCCCAATTTTCTGTCATCGCAGGCAAGCTCATCCGTGATGCGATCCACGACCAGAAGTCTCGTGATCGCTCCGGAAAGCCGATCTATGGTTGGATCACGCCAGAGCAGTGGACTGCGATGAAGGCTAGATTCGGCGAGGCAAGGTACCAGGAGCTGTCTGACAAGGCCAAGGTGGCATGGTCGAGCGCCAGTAAGTGGTGTGGTGGCTCCATTTCGATGACGGAGCATTTTTGTCATCTGGTATATTTTATATGACGGACATCATTTTATATATAGTTGGATAGAATGTTTAATCCTAATAATAAATAATATATTTTAACATGTAAAAAAGGGTGAGGTCCCGAGCATGGTGACCGTCTTCCTGGTCACCCATCGGAGGGCTGGAAAGTTCATTGACGAGAGGGCGACGCAGGCATATGTACGTTCTATTCTTTATATTAATTTACTATAATTTAGAAAACAGGAAAATAGATATCAATATAGACTTTAGCAAACACTTACACGTTAGCAAACATTGTTCTAGGCCGAGTTTCTTCGGCTACAAGAGGAGGCGGCTGCTGCTGCTAGTGCGCCAGCAGAGGGAGGGGCTGGTACTTCCTTCCAGCCGCCTACAGTTCCATCGCAGGACGACCTCTGGATGACCGCCGTTGGTGGTCTTCAGAAGGGTACGTACTACGGTACGGGATCCTACGGCGCCTATTTGGCTTCAGAGTCATCCTGGGCCCCCTCTGTCAGTGCGCAGTCTCCAGCTTCGCAGGCGTCATCACGAGCTCAGGATATTGATCGTCAGATCGACAAGCTGCGTCGCGAGTTGCAGCAGCAGATTTCTGATCACTATACCGCAGAGCGACGATCCGACGAGACGATGATCACCAGACGATTTGATGCGGTCGAGCGCAGTATACAGGAGCTGATGAGTCTGCAGCAGACTACAGCTGTCAGCTTGCACACGCTCACCGAGTCTACGCAGCGCACAGAGCATAGACAGATCAAGCTGGAGGGATCGTAGAGGACCATGTCTACCTCACTCACTCAGGTACAAACTTCGATTGAGGAGAGTACTCAGAGGATGGTGAGTACCCTTGCTGCGCATGGTGAGCGATTGCGAGAGCTGGAGCAGATACGTTCTCCCGGTCCATCGACGGTGCCGACTCCAGACATTGTACTGCCTCCTACTGTCCCTACGGTACAGCTCACACAGGAGCAGTATGAGTACATGCTATCCCAGATGCGCGGCAGGGTTCCTCAGTGATCTAGTAGATTTTTTTTATCATCTTTGTATGTATTGGTCCTATGGGCCCATTGACCGTTCTGTACACTGATTTTCATTCTTATTTGCCCTCCATTATGGACATGTATGTTTGTTGGATATTACTTTGTGATATTTACTTTATTGGTATTTTCATTGTGATATTTACTTTATGATATTTACTTTGTGATATCTGCGACGGGGATGACAAATATACCTATGCTGGGTTATAAGCGATGATCTGATATACAGAGGAGGTGCTGTCCAATTTTTTAAAAAATATGTTTGGTATTTTTGTGATGATGTGTGTCTGTGTAAACATAGACACACAACATAACAAAATTACCAAACGTATTTTTTAAAAAAAATTTTCATAATATCTGCGACGTATAGCGACGTTCTGCGACGTATAGCGACGTAAACAGACATCGCTAATTAGCGCCATCACGTCGCTATCCGTCGCTCAGTAGTTGACGTGTCATAGAGATGACGTCGCTAATTTGGTCACCATACGTCGCTAAACTGTTGACGTGGCATGCATGACATGTCAGCACATAAAAAGGAACGACGTCGCTACGTAGTCGCACAACGTCGCTAATTTGGCGACGTTCCTATTCGCCGCCCTACGTCGCCAAATTTGCGACGACCCAGCGACATTGTGGTGACGTCGCAAACAGCGACGTAGGACGACGAATTTGTCATCTGCGACTAGCTTTTTCGCGACCTTCATTTTCCGTCGCTAAAGTCGTCGCTAATTACCTTTAGCGACGTATTTTCCTTAATTAGCGACGTATTTGGACGTCGCTAATTTGGCTTATTTTAATAGTGTAACACTTGCATACTTTTGAAGGATTCAGATTTATATGCAAATTTTTAAGCATGTGAAAATTTTAAACGTGTTTCGTACGAACTATTGATAAAATTGATATAAAAACTTTATGGTAACATGTTTAATTAACAAAATTTGACAACATATTCATGTATGTGCTAACCTCAATATTTTCGTTTGACGAATATTGGACCAATTTTTTTAACATATTTTTCTTCTACTCCTCCGATTTGTATTTGTACTTTTGGCGTCCAGAATTTTTTCGATTTGCCGAATTGCTAACCAGGGTCTAAGACCACTGTGAAAGTACATGTCATTAAGCAATGGAGTTAATTACTTGATACTTTAAGCCATTGTGAAGCATTAGAAAGTAAAACTTATGGACGCAATTTCTGGGTAACCACTGGTTGGAATTAATCCTAGGCATATTTTTTTAATTTGAAAGAGTTCGTTGTTATCCAACAAGATTGCTGCGCACAATAGAAAGAAAATGGGACGGGGGACAACTTGTTCTCGGGAGTGATCCTCTCTCTGAGCGCACCTCCTTAAACAACTAATCAAATCTATATTCTTCCTTTTCTTTAATCACCTAGGGAAGGACCACACCATATATCACTCTTCTTGCACACACTTGATCATATCTTTTCTATAATACAACAAAATTCCATCCCTAATGGAATCAACCAAATACGCATTCATGGACCAATTAATTGAAGTCGTTCATTCATTCTCCCTCCTTTTGTTCTTTCTAGAGAGAGAAGGCTAGAGAATCAATCCAACTTTATTTTAAAGATACATTTCCATAATAGGAAATATCATGCACGGAACTGACTGATGCTAATGGGGGCGCGAAAGAAGTGGCAAACCACGTGTCCGGACCCCATACTGCCCATGCGATCTGTACATAGAAAGTTTCCACTATTGATCATAAAACCAGCTCATGAAACGTAAACCAAATCCCAACCCTAAAGAGAGATCATCGGAGAAGATACATATATATTTGCATAATCATCAAATGATCACGTAAGGAGTGATGTATGTCTGTCTGTCGCTGTATCCTTATATCCCCAAATCCACTTAATTAGTTTATTGTAATAAACAATGCATTGATAATTAGCTGAAGAATGAAGAATCTCCTCCTGGAGAAAGAAATTCTCCTTCACTTTTTTTTTTTCCTTTCTTTTCTCTTTACTTCATTCTCGCTCCAATAACCGGACGACAGAGCAGCAGGGTGGTGTAGCGCAGAAAGCAGGAGACGCAGACTTTTCGCAATGCAATACATTATGATGTTCATCAGGAATACACACTTTTCTTGCAACTAACTATGTGACGATGGGGTAAGCTTTCTCCTCATTTTGAAGATAAACATTATTCCTTGCACTCATTCACTCTAGCTAGACAGACCACAAAATAAGAGAGAGATGATTGGATGTTATGGAGGTGGGCATTGGAAGGATTTTGATTTAGAATTACAAGGTGCATTGGGAAAGTGAAACGTAGAAAAGAGATTATAGGAATAGGTCATGTGGAAAATTGTTTATTATATTGGGAGAATGACCAATTGGGAGGAGCTAATTCATAATTCATTTATTCCATTCAACCGGGAGGTCTCTTCTTCTTCTTCTTCTTCCCTATATAAAGACCTAAGTCTTCATCATGCAATAGTCACTCACTAATTCATTCACACACACCCACACACATAGTGAAGTCAATAGTGAAGTAAGTCGTGTATGTAGTTTTAATGAGGGATGAGCTAGCTCTAGAGCTTAATGGAGGTTGACAGAAGAGAATGAGCACACACGGTTGTTTTCTTGCATGAAGAAGAATGTAGGAAATAATAATGCCTTGTTCTCATTGTTAGGATTTGTTACAATATATATAGTGTCTACATTTGGGCTTATGGTTATGGACCATATTTACATTACAAATATAATCTAACATCCCCCCTCAAGTTGGAGCATGGAAGTCACAAATGTCCAACTTGGGAAGGAAAGAATCAAACACTTGCTTTCCAAGGGACTTGGGGAATATGTCAGCCAGTTGAGAAGAAGTAGGAACATGCGAGGTTATTACCGTGCCATCTCTAATAGCATCGCGAACAAAATGCAAATCCACCTCAATATGCTTACTACGCTCATGAAATACTGGGTTCTGAGCCAGGTGCAGGGCTGACTCATTGTCACAATACACCGACATAGCAGACTCCTGGCGAACGTCCAAACACACCATAACTCCTTTAACAATTTCAACTCACAAACAAGCGCAGCAAGAGAACGGTATTCATCTTCAGCGGAAGATCGGAAAACAGTTGATTGCTTCTTGGTCTTCCAATAAATAGGAGACCCCCCCAGAAATACCAACCAGCCTGTAACAGAGCGGCGAGTCAAGGGACAACTTGCCCAGTCGGAGTCACACCAACCAGAAAGACAGAGATCACAATCAGCTTTCAAAAGAATACCCTGTCCTGGTGCATTTTTGAGATATCTGACAACTCTCAAAGCAGCATGCCAATGATCTTGTCGAGGCTCCTGTAAGAATTGAGACAAGATATGCACAACATAGGCCAAGTCAGGGCGAGTAAATGATAGATAAATCAACCTCCCAACCAGCCTCCGATAAGTCTCTGCATCCGCCATCCTTGTACTAGTCGATTCTGCCAGCTTGTGATTGGACTCCATGGGAAAACCAGCAGGGCGAGACCCCATCAAACCGCATTCTGAAATGATGTCCAAAGCATACTTCCTTTGACACAAGGAAATTCCTTCCGCACTCCGAGCCACCTCTATGCCAAGAAAGTACTTCAACACACCAAGGTCCTTCATGTGAAAACAAGAACTAAGGTACTTTTTGAAAGCATCTAAAGCACCTGTGTCATTACCAGACACAATCATATCATCCACATAGATCAAAACATACAACTCGACCTCCCTTAAAAAAAGAAAAGAGAATAATCGGAATATGATTGAATAAATCCATAGGATATCAGAGAAGCAGTAAGCTTAGCGAACCAACAACGTGGTGCCTGTTTCAATCCATATAGAGACTTACGCAGGCGACACACTTTGTTGGGTTCACTATGCGAAAAACCTGACGGCAACTTCATATATACTTCTTCTGTCAGATCTCCATGAAGAAAAGCATTGTGCACATCCATCTGGTACAAAATCCAGCCTTTCACAACTGCAACAGCCAAAAACGCCCGAACTGTAGGCATCTTAGCTAACGGGGTAAATGTTTTTGAATAGTCGATCTCCTCAACCTGATGGTTACCGAACACAACCAGCCATGCCTTTAAGCGCTCAACACTGCCGTCGAATTTGTACTTTATTTTGTACACCCATCTACTTTCCAATGCTTTCTTCCCAGGAGGCAAATCGACGAGACTCCATGTCCCATTATCTTCCAGAGCCTGTATTTCAGTTTGTATAGCTGCGCACCAGCCTGAATCTTGCGAGGCCTGGTGATATGAAGTAGGCTCAACACCGGCAGTGATAGCTGCAAGAAAATCTCTGTGTCCAGCAGTAAATATGTCATAACTTAGAAATTGCGTTAGAGGATACGAAGTACCTAAGGAAGTGACGGGAACAGATGAACTGTGGTGAAGGGAGGGCTTTTACTTCGAACAACATTCGTCACAAAATCCTGTAATCGCACTGACCGTGATTTCTTTCTCATTTCTCTTCCCAATACCACCTCATCGGGCACCTCTGGCAACACTATATCCCCTGTATCATTAGTAGTATCCGCATCACCCCCAGCGGACTCTCCTGTCAATACTTCTTCATCTACCTGTGCATCATTGCCACTCGGTACTGAGCCACCAGCAACCACTCCAGCCTCAGTAACCGTAGCCGGCACCATCCCAAAAGCCTCTATATCGTCTCCCAGTACCTCAACAGATGTATGACGTATCGCAGAAGACATCTCGCTAGCAGAGCCACACCTAGAAAATTCTTTTTCATAAAAAGTAACATCACGGGACACAAAAAATTCACCAGTCTCCAAATCATACAGTTTACATCCCTTTTTATCAAGTGGATACCCAACAAAGATACATTTTCTGCTCATGCTAGCAAATTTATCATGTCGGGACGTCAAATCATACGCATAGCACAGACAACCAAAGATACGTAGATGATCATACGAAGGAGCCGAACCATATAAAACTTCATAAGGAGATTTAAAATGTAAGATACTAGAAGGGGTTCTATTTATCAAATAACATGCACCCAGAACACATTCTCCCCAAAAATCTACGAAAAAAGAATCCTGAAATCTCAATGCCCTGGCTATATTTAAAATATGTCGATGTTTTCTTTCCACCCTTCCATTCTGTTGTGGTGTCCCAACACAGGATGTTTGGAACAATACACCTTGAGATAAAAAATAATCTCGTAAATAATTAAATTCAGTGCCAGTGTCACTCCGCACCCGACGGATATCAGCCCCAAACAGACGCTTCACCATAGCAATGAATTTAAGAAATGCAGAATATGTAGTGCCCCGTCCCGCTCAGTCAATCGAAGGAAATCGAAACGCCGACGACGTTCGGCCTTAGCCTTGCAACGGCTACTCGAAGACATCGCTCGGTCGAAGCGACCGCTCGTTCAGGTGGGGTAGTTTCGGTGAACTTGCCTCATCTTAGCCTTCACATAATAAATCGTGTGTATTCAACTTGCACAATAGGCTTGATAATAAAAGAGACGAATCCACATAGCTAAGGAAATATTCCCGACGGGTCAAAATGAGTTAGAACATGGAAAAAGGTCCAACGGTCGGCTTAGAGTTGGTGCACGGCGTGCTTTGAAAATGACACTCGGTCCTTTGTCCCGTGGCTTGGGAGAAGGAAAGTTGGTCTTCGGTGCAAAAGCTAAGAGTTAGCCTAAGTCATAGGTGTCGCCCGCGTAAATGTTTGATAAAGCATGCACGCTTCCACTGCGCAAGGCTTGGCATAGCCTTTGCTCGTCCCTCAGGTTAAGTTGTAGGCTTGAGTAAGTTAGGCAAAGTTATGCCGGTCGACCTAAGTCATTCCAAGTGATGTCCCGCTCATTCTGCGGTTGTCAAGTTAAGTAGTCCCACGATCTCAAGGCCCGTCGACTTGGGCAGGAGTGTCATGCAGAGCACGATTGGCTTAAGGCACGATGCACGAGCTTAGTGTTTAAGGCAAGGATCACAATTGATTCAAAGTAAGTTTTGAGAAAGGACTATCAAATAGGCATTCATGAGTTGAACCAAATGATAGGATAACAAGGAAAGGAATGCTCGCGACCATGGGTCGTCGAGGGGTCTCAAGGAAAGGAATGCTCGCGAGCGTGGGTCGTCGAGGGGTCTCAAGGATAGAAGTCTTAGTTTTGGTAGAGGAATGACTGTGTGAGACGTCAGTTTGTGTCGAGTCTTGCATGGTCATTTGACAACTTATCGACAAGGCGATGAACCCTCGAGCGGTAACCCTGGACCATGGGGCCGACTCGGCCTAGGAGGGAACAGGGTATAGTCGTGCGTAAGGTTTTGGAACAGGTTAAGCGGGGACTTGCGACGGGGCTAGCTACTTGCGTCGAAAGGATCCCGATTAACAAAACTATACGTCAAGGTATAGCTTGTGATGCTAGTGACCAAGTTCATATAGATGTCGGCAAATAGCGGCTATCCGTATGTATGCCTTTGGATTTAGTTGAGTTGAAGGTGTGTACAGTTAGAACACAAAGTTTGGGCCTAAGATTGGGTTTCAACATAGGCGTCGTGCTTCGGCACGAGATGTGGCGTCAAGTCTTGAGTTGTCGGCATATAAGCTGCTTAAGTTGGTTGAGTTGTTTGAGTTTAAGTCGAAAAACCGCCGCAAGGTAAAGTTGGTTGAGTGATACTAACATTCACAAGTCTTGATTGGGTCCGTTGGTGGTCAAAGTAGCAAGGGCCGCTAGGCGGCAAGGGCCGCTAGGCGGCAAGGGCCGCTAGGCGGCAAGGCCGCGAGGCGGCGATATGGTTAAGTCTTACTAAATTGCGAGGTACGGCCTCAGCAAGGATTTATAGCACGGTCACACGGAAAATGGAGCTTAATCGCGTAGTTGCGTCTCTGATTTTAAGCCGTAAGGCAAACACGACTCGATAGGTTAACGTTGTTGGCACGAGAAGGGTCTTGAGGCAAGGTATGTAGTTAACATTATCGTTGCAAGCACGAGATGGTCTAGAGACACGGAATAGGCCAAGGCGTCAGTCCTAAAACTGATCCTAAGGCAAGAGTAGAAAGAAAATCATAAAGGGGACTAAGTTGCACAAAAGTAAATCAAATGTGTCGGGTTTGTATGGGTGGGCGAGGAGCTCATTCCACTAGTACAGTTGAGTACTGACACCCACATAGTTTTCATGTGCAGGCACAGGTAGAAGCTCGTGGCGCAGAGTTCGCTTGGATACGTCGAGGTACGGAGTCCTTGGCGATTCGAAGCGTGCGGCCGCATGGAGTAAAGACTTATACGGAACATAATGTATGGACGTCGCCTTTCGAAGCTTCCGCTGGCTCAAGCAAATATACTTTGAGAGATGAGAGAGAGCTGAGTGATTGTAATGTGAGATGAGTGGATTTGAGTGATTGTAATCTTGGTCTTGTGCCCCATTATAACCTTGTCCCAATATCAATAAAGAGCTTCTTTGAATAACTTATGTTTTATTCTAAATTTTCGCTGCATGTTCAATGTCTCTGCATGGGACTTCTGTGCGACGACCCCGTCGCAGCCGTCGAAGTCGGCCGTTATGGAACCCGCCTTGTACGAGCGCAATCTAGGCTCGTACGGCTTCACGCCTTAGCGAGGACGATCGCTCCTACGGGAGCGGGGCGTGACAGAATAAACATCACACTTATCCGTTAATAAAATAACCCAAACAGCTCTAGAAAAATCATCCACCAAAGTCAAAAAATATCGTACCCCATTAGATGACGAAACACTATATGGTCCCCACAGATCACAGTGTGTAAGGTCAAAGCATCTCAAAGCACGACTACTACTATCAGGAAAGGCATCACGAGTCTGTTTAGCTTGATGACAAATATCACAAGCCTTATGAGAAAATACACTACTACCAGAGAGAAAAGGTAAAGTCTGTATTACTTTATCTGAAGGATGCCCCAGTCTACTATGCCAAACCTCGAAATCATTCTCTTTACATGCCAGGATCACCGAAGCCAAAGAAGCTGGAACCTCCTCCAAGAAGTAAAGTCCACCCCTTTGTTCACCTGCTCCAATCACCATCCTCGTACTTCAGTCCTGAACAAAACACAAATCAGGAGTAAATAACATATCACAATTTCTGGCACCAATCAATTGGGAGATAGAGATCAAATTGCAAGTCAATGTCGGAACATAAAGAACATCCGTCAACACCAACGAAGCAGTCAAAAATACTTTACCTTTCAGAACAGCCTCAATAGTGCTCCCATCAGGCAAAATCACAGGACAGACAGGGCCCTCAAAGCAATCAACTAAACAATTGTTATTTCCTATAAGGCATTATTATTATAAAGAACAATAGTGCTCCCAGAACATAAAGAACAAGGCATTATTATTTTCTACATGGTATCAGAGCCTCCCGAAAAACCCTAGCCGTCATCTCCCAAAAAAAAAACCTGGCCGCCTTCTCCCGAAGAAGGCATCACCTACTCCCGCGCCGACCGCGCCTGACGTGGGGGCTTCTTCAACGATTCTCTTTGCTAGGAGCCTGCTGAAACCTGCTCCCGAAGAAGGCTTCTTCAACGTTGCCGCTCATTTCAACGTGGGGTCCACTTCAACGTGGCCGGAGTGGGGGCTTATTCAACGTTGCCGAAAAGCATTAGGAAGTTGCCGCTCACTTACCAGAAGGATTCTTCAACGTGGATCCTTCACGTGGTGTAGTTCCGAAAAACATTTTTTTTCTTTGTTCTTGGCTTTCGTTGGTTGGTAGTACTTTGGTGGTTGTATTGATTTTCTCCTATTTTGTTGTTGACAAAAAAAACATCTCTTTCTTCTTTTCTTTGGCTGTGGATTTCGTGGAAGAAATCGACCGCTCCCGTAAGCTGAACCCTACGCGCCAGATCCGGTGCCCCTGATCGTGGCTGATTCACCGTCGACCCCGTCCACCAGCGACAGATTCGTCGGAGTTGTACGAATTTTTGTACATCCAACATTCGCTCGCCCCTACGCGCCAGATCCGGTGCCCCTGATCGCGGCTGATTTGCCGTCGACCCTGTCCATCAGCGGCCGATTCGTCGGAGTTGTACAAAATTTTTGTACACCCGACATCCGCGATGGCAGATGATGATGCGTCCAGCTACTCCGTCGCGACTGGCGGTGGCGGTGCACACAACCTAAATTATCCTAATCTGAAGGATCCATATTTTCTGAGTTCTGCTGATCAACCAGGAAATATCATTACTTCTATTATTTTCCGTGAACCGAACTATGCTGAGTGTTCTCGATCGATACGTCTCTCCCTGATTTCTAGGCGAAAGATCACTTTTCTGGAAGGTACTGAAGTCAAACCTGTTAATGATGCTAGTAAATTGCTTGATTGGAGATGCGTGCAAGCACTATTGGTTCAATGTGTTCTTAATACCATTGATCCGTCTCTAAAGAAATCTTTGCCGTACTTTGAGGAGGTTTATCCGTTGTGGAACTTGTTGGAAAAAAGATTTGTTGTTAGCAATGGCACTCGAAAGCAACAAATTAAGGTGGCTTTGGCCGAGTGCAAACAAACGGCGTCGATGTCTGTGGAAACCTACTTTGGAAATTTACAGTCTTTGTGGGATAAACAAGCTGCTTATTTTCCATTACCTACTTGTACCTGTGGTGAACTTGCTACAAAGCTACAGGCTATGAGGGATGAAGACCACTTTCAGGATTTTATGTATGGGTTGAATGCTGAGTTGTATGGTCATACCCGATCTAATCTCCTGGCTCAGGATCCTCAGCCAAGTTTAGATCGGGCATACCAGGCAGTCCGTGAGGAGGTAGATATGCGTAAATCTCAATCCGCTACTGAGGAGGTGATGGCGCTGGCTTTCAAGACTTCACCTCATTATTCAACTACTTCTAATAGTAGAACCTCAGATTCCAGGGACAAATCAGGTATGATCTGTACTTATTACAAGAAAACAGGTCATGATGTTGCAACTTGCTTTGCCAAGATTGGCTATCCCGAGTGGTAGGAGACTCGTCCTCGGCGTGAGGGCGGCCGTGGTACTGGTTGTGGCAGAGGTCCGGTACCACCGCAGAGACGTGATGGGGGACGTGGTGTTGGTGGCGCAGGGGTTGTTCATCATGTCGCCGCTTGCTGGTCATGGAGGGTATCCTTCACCACTCTCAGGTGAACAATGGCAGAAACTGATGAGCTTGCTGGGTAACGACAATTCTTCCAACCCTGGTTCTTCAAACTCTGATCGTCTGATGGATAAGAATTCTTATGTCCCTTGGATATTCGATACTGGGGCTACTCTTCATGCGACATGCTCTCGTGACTGTTTAGTTGATTGATTTGATACCATGTAGGAAATAATAATGTCTTGTTTTCATTGCTAGGATTTGTTACAATATATATAGTGTCTACATTTGGGCTTATGGGTATGGGCCATATTTACATTACAAATATAATCTAACAAAGAAGAATGAAAAATTAAGACATAATGACATGCTTGAAGCTATACGTGCTCACTTCTTTCTCTGTCACCCACCACCAAACTCCACGTCCATTCCATTGCATGGCGTGTGAGCTATTTTATCTTGAGAAAATTGTTAAAAAAGTATCAAAGTTTGCTACAATGGTAAAAAAAAGTATTAAGCTTGGAAAATTTACAATTTGAGTATCCAACCGGACTTTAAAAGTCTGGTTGGTGACGTCACTTGTAGATTATTTTTTTTTGGTTAACGAAGTGGGTTAGCAGGGTGGGAGGATCTTGCTATTAGCCGGACTTTAAAAGTCCGTGTGATGATGTCAGGTGACCCTCACGACCGGACTTTTAAAGTCCGATCTCTGCTTTTCAACGGTAAAATGGTAACGGCTATTTGCAACGGCTATTTTATTAGGAGGCTGAATTTGCAACGGCTATTTTTATAAACCTATATATACTCTTTATATACACATTCTTTCACTCATCTTCCAAATTTTATCCTTCAAATTTATCTCCTAAATTTCATCCGGCATTCTTCTACAACAGCAGCCTACTTCCAATCTGAACAACGAAGACGTCAGTTTAAACCTATTTTCAACTTGCGGATCGACGATATACTTTTCAGGCTACTTCTTCTAGAGCAACAATAGTAAAATTTTAGTCTTTTTTTTTAATTATTGATATATCAAAAAAAATTCATGAATCAAACACTGACATTAATCTGCTATCACGGAGGTACTCTTAACAGATTATCGTACGAAGGCGGCACAACTAATCTTATTTCTACTTATCAAAGTATTTTATTTGAAAATATAAAAAATATTATTATAAAACGTTATTCTATTAACTATTCTTTCGTAATAAGCTTTTTTTTTCCGATACCTATTTAGTAATAAATAGTGAAGAATCTTGGAGATTTATTATTCAAAATAATGTAGATGCATCTTGTATAAAAATTTATATTACCGCAGCATTGACGAATATTAGCACAATTATTACTCATACTAGTGCACCTATTTTTAATAGCCAAAATTTACTTTATGGAGCTAGTACTTCGAACCAAATAAATGTTGACAATGAAACTAGTGATGATAGTGCCGACCTAGTAGAAGATCTAGACTATCATTTATAGAAAGACGATGATCCTTCACAAGGTAGTACTCCTGAATTATTTTTGCATAGAGAGTTTTCTTTCTCTTATGAATTTAGAAATTTTGTTCGAGATCTTGCAATTCGTCATAATTTTAGTGTTAGAAGTAACCATAACAATTCGACAAGAATTGTATACAAATACAAATCTCCAGATTGTTCTTGGAGAGCATACGCTAAAGCAGTTGGTCAAAGCGACACTTTTTAATTGAGACATTTATATCACAACATTCTTCCACAGGTATGTTATCGCAAGGACAACATCGACAGGCTACTGCTAAATGGATTTGTAAAAAAATATAGGTAAAATTAGAGACAATAATTCTTATAGCGCTTGTAATATTGTAAAGGATATTCTTAGAGAATTTCAAGTATGCGTTACGTATTCAAAAGTTTGGAGAGCAAAAAAACTTACATTATTCAAAATTAATGGTAGTTATATTGATGCATACCGTAGTCTTGAAAATTACGATTTTATAATTATAGAAAAAATTCTGGATCGAAGTATTTTTAAACAAATCGTAGGAAATAATATTTTTCAAAGACTTTATTTGTTGGAAGGCATGTATAGATGGTGTAACGACCATAGTTTGTATTACGTATTTTGGTATACGTGTACGTATTTTTTCATGTCTCATTTGTATGGTTTATTGTCGGCATTTCACTTGCTTGGCTTGGTTCGGCTTGGTTCGATTTTGCATGTGGACCAACCCACTCTCTTCCTTTATTTGCCACCCACCCTTTCTCTCTCCTCATTAATCCCATTTATTTCTTCTTCTTCTTCCTCCATTAACTCTCCACCTACCAGAAGGAGAGGCTTAGGCAAGTACAACTTGCTTCATGGAGGAACTCAGTTTTTATTGTTTCATTGTCTTCTCCACGACATTCTAAGACACTTTAGTACTTAGTATTTTTAATTTCCATGGTTTATTTTATGTAGATCTAAGCTTGTTGTATTTTTAGATTTCTTGGGTTTTGATCTATCAAATCATGTTATTTTCAAGTTTTGATGGTTCCATGTTGTAGGAAATTTTTTTCTGACCCATTTTGACCTATGTAAGTCTGGATTCTGACCCTAAGTGAAAGGTTAGTGGAGCTTAGAAGCCATGGATTCCATGGTTCTTCTTCTCAAAAAAGTGGAAAGAAGAACAGTGGTTGGCCGCATGGCCTTTCATGCGACAAGTTCTCTCTGTTCGTATGGCTCGTGGCAGTCTCGACCGCATGGCTCGATTGGTGCTTGCCGCATAGGCCATGGTTCTAGTGCCGCATGGCTTGAGTTGACCCTTAGCCGCATGGATCTGCACGACTCCAACCGCATGAGCCCATCTCTCCATTGCCGCATATGCATCCTTTCAGCCGCATGAGCCCATCTCTCCATTGTCGCATGGCTCTGGTTGGCCCATTGTAACCACCACTTTTCTAAAATGAGGATAATTTTAAACTTTTATAAAATTGATTATTTAATAATAGGTTTAAATCATGTTATTGATTTATTGGTAAATTTTAATTATTTTAATATTATTAAATTAGTATTTTATGATTTTGTTCTTTGGCTAGTGTAACCTTAGAGCTGCTTAGCATAGAGACTAATATGACCTTGGAGGCCTAACCCATGTGATTAGATTAGCTAATTACCACTTTTTACGCTAAGGGTATTTTGGTCATTTTGTGACTTTTGAATTATTTAGGATTTTGATTAATTGGTTAATTTTAGATTATTTTAAAAATATTTAAATTGATATATTATGATTTTGCTCATTTTTTATATTTTAATATTTTAGGAATTTTTATATTTTAATATTGATTTTACGGGATTTGTTAAATCGGGTTCGATTTTCATCTCGTTCCGACTTGTGTTAGTGACCCGGGTAGCTTAGACTCTAGTCGGGACCCCAAGATTAGTTAGGCATGGCCAGTAAATCCTACTAATTAAGTTAGTGTCATTAGACTAATTCTACTTGCTTAGAATGGTTAAATTAGAGACTTAAACTTGACCTTTTTGACCATAAACCTTGTCATGACTTAAGTTGACCCAAAGAAGACTTGTAGGGTCATCTTGGACATTTCACATAGGCCCATTAGGGCATGTATGACCAGCCACCTATAGGGGGAGAGGTGTCCCTCTCTTTCATTTCACACTTGCCTTCTTTTTTTTTTTTCCAAATTTGTTCTTCCCCAAACTTTAGAGCTTCCCTCTTGATTTTGATCTCCAAATCCCTCCATGCTTCTTCCAATCTTCCATCATTTATTCTCATTCAACCAAGGAGGAGGTGCTAGCAAGGATTGGGAGCAAGGAGCAAGGAAGGGTGTCCATTTTGGAGGAGCTTTCGTGTCGGAACCGTGTTCTTTGAGTGTATCATTGGGATCCTACTTACAATAGGAATAACCATCTCTCTATTTCAATTTCTCTTGCATTTTAATTAGATTTGAATCCATAGGATCCACCCCCATGCATGTACAAGCATTAGATTTTAATTTGAGGCTCTTTGGAGTCCTCTTTAGGAAGTTTGAATAGGTTTGGTGTCCTACTTGTAGAGTTTCCAATATAGGACACCCCATGTGTTTGTGTTTATGCAAATAGGCTATTTTATGTTTTAATTTCACTTTTAGGATGGTTAGAGAGTGGATTGATCTTAGTTAGGATGGTTAGAATAAGTTCTATTTAGATAGCTATGTTGGTATCCAAGTATCTTGGCCTACATGTGTTTCTTTTGTCCAAAACAACCCAAATTCGTCATAATTTTTATCTACATTTTTTTGTAGCTAGAGCAACTTAGAAATGCCATAACTTTTAGCTCAAGACTCCGATTAATCTCCCGTTTTTCTAAAAGAAGCATATCGGAGTTAGCTTTCCAAATATATATTTTAATAAGCTAAATTCGTTCTAGAACTTTCTGTAGAATTGTTTGAGTGTCAGCGGTACGAAAGACAAACGCGTTTCGGTGTTTTCGCAATTTTGAGAGCTTTCGGACACGAAAATATGATCCGTTTGAAGTTTCGGAAAGCTAACACGAAGACCTACAACATAGTTTAATCCTATAATTTAGTGAAGGACCAATTGGTACAGTATTGGTTTTAAGTAGAAGAGTGACTATACGACATAGACATTTTGTGTATCCTATGAGCCTATGTAGTATGGATATCATGTGAATGTAGGTATCATAGATTGTCAAAAATATGTATGATATAGTACATATATGTGTATATATATATATTATTGTTATGTAATATATGTTAGTATAGTATGTGTGTTTGAATGATGTGTGTGGTTAGTAGAGAGAAGTAAGATTGATAGAGGATATGTGCTAGTATGTGTTTGATGTTGTATAGATGGTAGTATAATGTGTGTGTGTTGTGAAGGTGAGAGAGTTGGGAGGATTTATGCCATCCTAATTGACTTGAGGCTAGTGTGTTTTGTTGAGTGATTTGTGTTTTGGTTGAGTGGTAGTGTGTTTGTATATAGATGTGTGTAGGTGTGTTAGAAGAGAAGGGGGGTGGATTTGGTATATATGTTTGTGTGTGTGTTAGTATTGGAGTGGAGAGGAATTTAAATATTGTATGTATGGATATGTTAGTGGTTATGTTAGAATCTATGTAGAGCTTAGAGATATCTTAAAAGTTAGATAGTGATATCTTGTATAAGTTAGATAATTAGTTGTGTTAGTCTATGTTATTGTTAGTTAGAGATGACATATGTTAGTTTGTTATAGTTAGAGATGGATATATATACATATATTTTATGGTTAGATATTAGTTAGTGGATGTTAGTTGTGTTAGGTTTCTAAGTTAGAATAGATGGTTAGAAGTTATATGTTAGAGTTGGTTCGTATCTTGTATTAGAGGTATAAGTTAGGATATATAGTGATATCTTGAGATACCATAGTGGTATCTTAGGATATTTTGGGTATTTGCCTAGTGCCTTAAGGTAATGTATTTACCTACAAGGTAGAGGGGGTTACTTTATACTAAGGTATTAGCTACTAAGGTATTGTCTATCTAATATTTAGGTTGAATGGTTAGAGGCTAGATATTTAAGGTATTAGTATTAGAGGTTAAGGTTTTAGTTTCCAACCAAGGTAATAGTTTATCTTACCTTAAGTTAATGGGTTTACCTTATTACAAGGTAAGGTATTGGATTTACCTAGATACCTAAGGTTAGATATCTAAGTTATTGGTTAGCTAGTAGCTTATGATAGATATTATATATCTAAGATTGGTATCTTGGTAGTTAAGGTATTTATACCTAGACTAAGGTATTGGGTTTTCAACTAAGGTATTGATATTAGGATATCAATAGGGCTAAGGTATATGGTATCTTGGGATAAGATATAGGTTGGTATCTTACTAGTATCTAGTATCTACGTTAGTTGTCTTAGGATGTAGATGAGTGGGTATCCTAAGATACAAATCAGTATCTTAGAGGGTAAAAGTAGGATTTTGGGTTAAAGTCTAAGAATAGATTTTGATTGTTAAGATGGGGGTTAGATAGATGATGTTTGTGAGGGAGAGTGAGTGTGGTTTAGAAGAATGGGTTATGTTAGATGTGGTATCTTGATATCTCAAGATTACCTTAAGGTAATGTGTAGGGATGTAACATATTAGAAAAGATAGTTTTGATGTCCAAGATAGTAAGAATTTATGATTGGTAATAGTTAGATAGGTTAGTGTCTAGCAACCCTAAGAAGCCCAGGTTAGTATTCCAAGGTATAGATGGGTTACCGTTATATTGGGGCAAGGTAATGGAAATTACCTTGGTAAGGTAAGTTAAGGTAATGGAGTAATTGTAAGTTTTGAGTTAGATAGTTTAAGATATGGCTAGAAATAGGTTCTTTTGGTTGGTAATGGTTAGGATTAGTGTCCTTGGACTAGTTTTGACCCCGGTTGACCGTTTTGACAAAAAGTCAAAGAAAGTCAAACTTAGCCTAATAATGACTAAAATTGAACCAAAACCAAACAAGAGTTGACCAGTTGACTGAAAATCAACAGTTAGTCAACATTTGACTAGTTTGACCTAGGGTTGATCCAGGGTTGACTCAGTGTTGATCAGAGTTGACTTTTTGACCAAAAGTCAACTTTAAGTCAACCCTTGACCCAGATTGACCCAGTTTTGACTTAGACTTGCATATCATGACTATATTAGCTTTTCTTACATTATTAAACCCTATTTTGACTTTTAGTATCTCATCTTTAGGTCTGTGATTACTCTGATCATCTGTTCACCTTATCAGCTCAGGACCACATGCGAGTACATTCACTAATAGTTTTTATTGTCTTGATATCTGCTATATTCGATTCAGTTGTAGTGTCTTACTTGATTTCCAGACATGATAGTTCACGGACTAGTATTTGTCGGATCCTGTCATGAGATGTTGTTCCCAGATTACTTGGTATATTGGTACATGACTCGACTTGTTACTTGTACTTGTATAGACATGGACTTGGGAGTAGGCTGATCACCTGCTTTTGAATCCCGTGTCATAACGTGTTATGTCCGAATCCTTTATACTATTCGGGGGATGGGGAATTATTAGTGGTTGTGTGATCAAATTTCTACTAGTTCTTCACACTTGTACTTGTTACTTGTTCATAGCTATACCCTCGCCTCACGACGGGTAAAGCCTTATCCTACTTGTTCATAACTTTCCATGGTGACCGGCCTTATTCTTCACACTTGTACTTGTTACTTGTTTATAGCCGGTCAGATGGAAAGCCTGATCATATTTTCCCAAGCCGATCACATAACGCACTAATAATTCAAATCTTCTTTTATATTTATTTATCATAGGAGGCTAAGTTCTGTTCGGGAGAAGGGTTATAACCCCGGTCCTTGTTTGGTTTAAGGGTTGTAACTCGGATTTCGGATAATTCCCAAGTCATTATATATATATATATATATATATATATATATATATATATATATATATATATATATATATATATTGTCGTCCTATTCAGTACTCACATCTTGATATATATTTCCTGTTGATTTTGTCTTATATTTCATTATACTGTCTCTTATAGAATTTGTCAATTCATATGGAACTGCTGTTAGTGTTTGTACTTGCTCATTTTCCTGACAGGATAACCGTTGATGTTTACAGAGTACATGTTAGCTGATTGCTCTACCTTTTACGGGTATGGCCAGAATAGAGTTTGATGAGACATTACCCCTGGATCTCCAGCGGGATCCATTAGCAGTGGATGAGACACCATTAGTTTAGATTAGTCATTTTCAGTTGTATTTATTCTCTGGATTACTGTATTTGAGATTTGGGATGTTTCTGGATTTGTGTTATCTTAGACACTTAGAACTCTATCTGGTTGTACCTCTGTGGTTTCATTTCATTTCATATCTATCTATCTTTTATCATATTCTATCTTAGATGTGATTGAGACTGTATTTGCTATGTAACCTCCATTCGGAGTATATATACTGTACAGGTACCTTATATATTGTTAGATGATTGACCTAGGACAGCGTTCTACCGTCGACACTGCGACGTAGGCTGGACGTACCCATTTCTTGTGTCCTTACTCTAGGGTGCGGGTCGTGACACATTTTTGTGGTGGCCCATGCAGGTCAGAAGTCGCAATTAGTGCGATGTCGTAGTGGTGCTCGACTTAGAGTGCTGCTACGAGCCTGCTATAGGTTTAGAAGATATAGGCTATAGGCTAAGGTTACTCAATCATAGTTAGGACTACTTGAAAAGATTCCTGGGATGACCCTTGAGAATCTTATTATAAAATATCTCGAAATTCGATTCCGACAGTTTCTGTCTACTTCTTTGTTCATCGTTGAATTTGATTCTTGGTATTCATTATTGACTTGATTTTCTACCAAGATAACATTATGGGCTAGGTTGCCTCAGTCATGGAATCTAGAGTCTTCTACAGCTAGCTGGTTTGGCGATGAGATAGAGTCTGATTTTGGTTGTATTTCTTGGGTGTGGGAATTTAAAGTTTTCGCAGCCAAGCTAGCGGCAATGCAAAATTTTTAAATACCATGATTCTAGAGGTATGTACATTAGTTGCAGACTCTATGGATTATCGTAGCCATACTTACTGGTGTAACGAGGATTCTGGTAACATGGTTCTGCATAGACGGGTATGATTATCAGATTGCAGAATAGATACCATATAGATGGTGCCCTAGTATAATGGAGTAGAATATCAGTATGGATATTACTTGAGTATCCTAGATTAGATAGAGGGAGCTAGGCCACCAGTAGCGCAGCACCGTGCCCCGCACCATCAGAGGGATATACCCCAGAGGGGCAGGGCTTTTGCGCTGACAGTCGAGTAGACCGACGCTACGGGTGACGGGTTAGCAGGTCTGTCTTTTCTATTCTTCTTTCCATCTTGTTGTATGATTCCATTAGTACCTGTCAGGATGTTTTGTGCTGTGATAGATAGTATAGTGACCCTGATCAAGAATGTGATATCACGACCAGTAGGACCACAATTTGCATATTTTAGAAATAGTTTTCTTGACCTTGATTGTTGGGGGTTTAACCTAGAAGGAGTACGACCATCTTAATTTCGAGGACGAAGTTTTTCGAAGGAGGGTAGATTTGTAACCACCACTTTTCTTAAATAAGGATAATTTTGAACTTTTATAAAATTGATTATTTAATAATAGGTTTAAATCATGTTATTGATTTATTGGTAAATTTTAATTATTTTAATATCATTAAATTAGTGTTTTGTGATTTTTTTCTTTGGCTAGTGTAACCTTAGAGCTACTTAGCATAGAGACTAACCACGACCTTGGAGGCCTAACCCATGTGATTAGATTAGCTAATTACCACTTTTTAGGCTAAGGATATTTTGGTCATTTTGTGACTTTTAAATTATTTAAGATTTTGATTAATTGGTTAATTTTAGATTATTTTAAAAATATTTAAATTGATGTATTATGATTTTGTTCATTTTTCGTATTTTAATATTTTGGAATTTTTTATATTTTAATATTGATTTTACGGGATTTGTTAAATCGGGTTCGATTTTTATCTTGTTCCGACTTGTGTTAGTGATAGCTTAGACTCTAGTCGGGACCCCAAGATTAGTTAGGCATGGTCTGCAAACCCTACTAATTAAGTTAGTGTCATTAGACTAATTCTACTAGCTTAGAATGGTTAAATTAGAGACTTAAACTTGACCTTTTTGACCACAAACCTTGTCATGACTTAAGTTGACCCAAAGGAGACATATAGGGTCATCTTAGACATTTCACATAGGCCCATTAGGGTATGTATGACCAGCCACCTATAGGGGGAGAGGTGTCCCTCTCTTTCATTTCACACTTGTCTCTCTTTTTTTTTTTCCAAATTTGTTCTTCCCCAAACTTGAAAGCTTTCCTCTTGATTTTGATCTCCAAATTCCACCATTCTTCTTCCAATCTTCCATCATTTCTTCTCATTCGAACAAGGAGGAGGTGCTAGCAAGAATTGAGAGCAAGGAGCAAGGAAGGGTACTGTCCATTTTGGAGGAGCTTTCGTGTCGGAACCGTGTCCTTTGAGTGTATCATTGGGATCCTACTTACAATAGGTATAACCATCTCTCTATTTCAATTTCTCTTGTATTTTAGTTAGATTTGAATCCATAGGATCCACCCCCATGCATGTACAACCATTAGATTTTAATTTGAGGCTCTTTGGAGTCCTCTTTAGAAAGTTTGAATAGATTTGGTGTCCTACTTGTAGAGTTTCCAATATAGGACACCCCATGTGTTTGTGTTTATGCAAGTAGGCTATTTTGTGTTTTAATTTCACTTTTAGGATGGTTAGAGAGTGGATTGATCTTAGCTAGGATGGTTAGAATAAGTTCTATTTAGATAGCTATGTTGGTATCCAAGTATCTTGGCCTACATGTGTTTCTTTTGTCCAAAACAACCCAAATTTGTCATAATTTTTATCCACGTTTTTTTGTAGCTAGAACAACTTAGAAATGCCATAACTTTTAGTTCAAGACTCCGATTAATCTTCCGTTTTTTTTAAAGAAGCGTATCGGAGTTAGCTTACCAAATATATATTTTAATAAGCCAAATTCGTTCTAGAACTTTTTGTAGAATTATTTGAGTGTCAGTTGTACGAATGACAAACGCGTTTCGGTATTTTTGCGATTCCGGGAGCTTTCGGACACGAAAATGCGATCCGTTTGAAGTTTCGGAAAGCTAACACGAAGACCTACAACGTACTTTAATCCTAGAATTTAGTGAAGGCCCAATTGGTACATTATTGGTTTTAAGTAGAAGAGTGACTATACGATATAGACATTTTGTGTATCCTATGAGCCTATGTAGTATGGATATCATGTGAATATAGGTATCATAGGTTGTCAAAAATATGTATGATATAGTACATATATGTATATATATATATATATTATTGTTATGTAATATATGTTAGTATAGTGTGTGTGTTTGAATGAGATAAGGATATGTGTGGTTAGTAGAGAGAAGTAAGATTGATAGAGGATATGTGCTAGTATGTGTTTGATGTTGTATAGATGGTAGTGTAGTATGTGTGTGTGTTGTGAGGTGAGAGAGTTGGGAGGATTCATGCCATCCTAATTGACTTGAGACTAGTGTGGTTTGTTGAGTGTCACTCCCCGTTCCCAGAATGCATATTTTTATACATATACAACTCATATATATTTATTTAATATTTATCATGTATTATCCTGTATTTAAATTCCTATAATTTCATGTTAACTAATTATCTGCTCTTTAATTTTCATGTTAATTTAATTTCCTGCAATTTTATTATCTGCATTTTTATTCTATATTTTATTTTCTGCTTTTAACCTCTCTGCTTTGCTTTCGGGTTAGCCTTGGTTGGATCCGAATACAATCCGACCCAATATAACCCCACCTACCACCACCCTTCCTATTTAAAGCCCCCATCTCCTTCTCTCTCCTCATAACTCTCATTCTTCTCCATTACTTCTTCTTCTTCCTCACCACTCTCTTCCACCAACCAACAGCAGGCAAGTACATCTTGCTTCTTGTGTCCACTTGGAGAACCATTTTTATGGTTCATTTGTCTTCCTCTCATGATCCTGAGAGAGTTTAGTACTTAGCATTTTTTATTTCTTTGGCTTGTTTCTTCTAGATCTAAATTGTTGTATTCTCGGTTGTTCATGGGTTTTGATCTCCCAACTTGGCGTGCATTCTCGGTTGTCCATGGGTTCTGAACCATGGGAACCTCATTCCTGGCTTGGAATGAAGGTTCAGTCACGCACACGTCTTTATGTATCTGCGTGAATTTTTAGTCACGCACACGTCTTTACGTGTCTGCGTGAATTTTGAGTCACGCTCACGTTCTTACATGAGTGCGTGAATTTTTAGTCACGCACACGTCCTTACGTGTTTGCGTGGATTTTTAGTCGCGCACACGTCCGTACGTGTTTGCGTGAATTTTAGTCACGCTCATGTCTTTATGTGCGTGCGTGTATTATTTTTCACGCTCACTCTGTGCGTACGTGTATTATTTTTCACACTCACTCTGTGCGTGCGTGTATTATTTTTCATGCTCACTCTGCGCGTGCGTGTATTATTTTTCACGCTCACTCTGTGCGTGCGTGTATTATTTTTCACGCTCATTCTGCGCGTGCGTGTATTATTTTTCACGCTCAGTCTGTGCGTGCGTTTATTATTTTTCACGCTCACTCTGTGCGTGCGTGTATTATTTTTCACGCTCACTCTGTGCGTGCGTGTATTATTTTTCACGCTCACTCTGTGCGTGCGTGAATTTCTTATCCAGCTTTTCACGCTCACGCTTGCCAGCGTGAATCATTTTATACGTTCACTCCTTAGCCTAGACTTGGCATAACTTGTTAGCCTTAGCATAGACTGGTTGGCGTGACTTCCTGACCTAGGTGTTTTTATTTGTTCTATAATTCATTCATTTAATGGTAGCATGATAATTCTCCTATCATATCCTTACGCCTTTTTGCATGAACTCGATAATCTTAGCATGTTAATATTTTTAATACATATGGTTGTATAGAACGTGCCATGTATCTTGATTGATTGATAGATACCCAGTAAGACTGGAACTTGACCTTGAGAGTTATAGACTCGACCCATTTAATGCTAATTGACTTTCATGCCTTGTCACCATTGATGACGATGGTTATCTTGACTAAATTGATCATGCGTTCCTAGTTGGAACTAAGAGACTGGCCAGTCGTCTTATTGAATTGAATGAATGAGACACGTTCATGTAATAAACTATTGAAATCGACTGGCTGATCCCAAATATTGACATACAGGCACATGCAGGCTTCAAATAATTTATTTATTTATTTATTTTACAAAAGCAGCATGTGTACTTTATGGTCAAGGCATGATTACTCCGTGGTTAGATTTGATTGTTGCATTACGCTATGTAAGACCTACAACCTAGCCGCACGGGTATCGTTGTAGAGTTGCGCATATCGTACCCCGTACGAAAGTACTCATTTGAATGACCATCATCCACGGCATGGGATTTTACTCAACGTAGCGACTATTAAGTTAAATAAAAATAATGATTGCATTGAGAGAATGGATCTCCGAGTTCTTACATGGCAGCCCTCTTGGGACTAGTAGTGCCCGACAGGCCGGCTGGTTCCCACAGATACTGTAAATCTGCCACACGGGCAGGGAGCGGTATCTGCTTATATTATTATTGTATATTGTATATTGATGACGGACGTCCTGCTGGGACTCGTCTAATTCATGATTGGCGCAATTGATTGACTGGATAGACTAGCCTTGCTCGCACATAGTAAGAACTGAGGAATCTTTATTACATAATTCCAGGATAACTTGGGACTCACAATAGCAAGCCGTAGGAGTTGATTGGCTGTTCAAGATGATTTGTTTGTGTACTGTACCTACTCTGTTGCATAACTGAGATGATCAGAATGTCAGGACATGACGGGCCAACTTCTGTCCTTGTTTGGTTGGGAGGTTGGTTCGAAGTGTCGTGATGTTATGTGAATCCTAGTAGAAAGCAGAGATCTATTATTATATTCTCTTACTTACTGGTTTAATCCTTCATATCGTCCTTCCTTGTGGTACTTGCTATTAGAGGTCTAACCTCTCTGGTTTTGCATGGCCAAATTTAGAGCCGGTTCTCGAGGACTCAGCTTACTTCCATCTCCAAGATGGTCAATACTAGGGGAATGATCGCAGGAGGACTCGAGTGGGTCCCTTACTTCACCGTTCGTTTTGTTATTTACTTTATACTTAGCCATTTGGCACCGACATGTTAGTCGGATAGTCTTGCACTTGCTTTTACATAATTGTAATTAAGTCAGACTGCAGCTGATAATAATTGTGTATATGTTACTATATCATCTGGCTATGTTTTGTAAAGCCAGATCTCAAGAACATTTTGACTAAGCGTTTGGGACGCCTTACTGCTTTATCTTACATGTTCTCTATTACTGTTTCTTGCTTAAATGATTGAGACAATAGATGTGAAGTGACCATAGAAAGACTTTTATGTAGTATGTACCCCCTCGTCTGGTTAGACAGCATTGATCGTATTATACGGTATTCTTCTACCCGTAATACGTAGCTGGCTGAGTCATTCTCCCGCTCTCCAGTATTCTGGTTCTGGGGCGTGACAAGGTTTTAGTGGTGGCCCATACAGGTCTGATTTCAGACTTGTGGGGTGTTTTTGATTTATAGGATGTCTCAATCACATGTGTTCCCCCTTGATCTCATGATTCGTTGTTCTCAACCCTTGCTTGACATTCCGGTATCCTTTGACTTTATTGATCCTTCATGTCCGGTTGTTTGATTGTTCTCTTGTCCCTTTTCTTAGGGGCACTTCGTCCGCATCGGTCAGAGCTGGGCAGCAATAACAAGGGCAACATGGACAACCTGACCAGGTTGGTCAGCAACAAGGGCCAGTCTCACCTCAGAAGACTATTCAAGAAGAAGTGATAGTAGAACCAGCAGCTGAACCGCGGTATTCGGAAGTTCCAACACCACCCATAGTTCCACCTACTCCTGTAGAAGTGGACACACCAGCCCTTCTGGAGATCATGAGAGGAATGATGGCTGCTCAGCAACATCAGATGTTGGCCCAGCAGCGCATGCACACTCAGCTACAAGAGCAGAATGTGTTGCTCAACCAAGGATTGCAGACGGCTTTGAAAAGAGGAGCGAGGACTGATTCAGGAGCATCAGCCAGGTTTTGCAAGTACAACCCCCGCCGTTTTGAGGGCACAGAGGATGCCATCTCAGCAGATGCATGGCTTAAGGATATGGAGGCTATTCTGACAGCAGCTAAGGTACCGGCACAAGAACGTGTGGATCTAGTGAAGTTGTTACTTCAGGATCTCGTACGTGATTGGTGGGAATCAGAGGAAGTAGGCATCAGACTTCCTGTTGCTTGGGACGATTTCACTGCAAGATTTAAGACCAAGTACTATGAAGTTGTGGCACGGTTGAGCTACAACAGAAGTTTATCAGCCTCAGGCAGGCTGGCAAGACTGTAGATGCTTATGCAGCGGAGTTCTGCAGATTGAGTAGGTTCGCCCCAGAGATGGTAGCAACAGAGAGCCAGAGGGCCATGAGGTTTCAGCAAGGGTTTCATCTTGAACTCTTGCAGTTGATAGAGGGGCACAATTACCAAACTTTTGATAAAGTATTGACGGCAACTCGAAGGCATGAGATCACCATTCAGAGGCTTGCGACAAGGACTGGGGGTCAGAAGAGATCCCACAGTCAGATTGAAGGAGGAGGGGGAGCAGCGCCCCGAACAACAGCACCATCCACTGGCATTCGTATCCACGATGTGGCGATACGAGGACCAGCACTACCCAGGCAGCAGCAACAGCAACAGAGGAAGAACCAGCAACCCCCGGCGGGCTGCACTTATTGTGGGAAGATGGGACACACTAGAGATGTGTTTCAGACATTGAATGGACTGTGTCTGATATGTAGAAATCCAGACCATCGGGTTACTATATGTCCCATGAATTCGAGGTCAGGAGGACCAGGGCAACAGTTTCCTGCTCTGCCAGCACCAGGGGCAGGCCAGTATCGAGGACCAGCGGTGGCAGTAAGGCCATTGGCACAGCGTCCGTTGATGCCGTAGGCTCAGATTTTTTGGCAGCAGGGGCCGCCGATGCAGCAACACCAGCATAGACCACCCCAGCATCATCAAGGAAGGGGCCAGCAACAACATCAGGCTAGGCGGCGGCATGGGAACCAGTAAGGAGGTCGAGGGCAAACATTCACTCTGTCCTTGGAGGAGGCATGTCTTAGAAGACCTTCAGGAGATGGGCATCGAAGTTATACTTCCTAGTGATGTAGGAGTTCTAACAAGTCTGCAAGTTCAATCCGACTTGGTAGGCAGGATCAAGGCAGCTCAGGCACAGGACCCAAGGATTCAGAAGCTTAGGACAGAATGTGAGTCAGAACTCAGGAAGGAGATGAGAATTCATGAAGATGGTACACTTAGGTTTGGATCACGTCTATGTGTGCCTAGTGGAGATATCAGACAGGAGGTTATGGCAGAAGCTCACAGTTCTCAGTATTCTATTCATCCTGGAGGGACCAAGATGTACCAAGATATCAAGCAGCATTTCTGGTGGAACGGGATAAAGAGGGAGATAGCTAGATTTGTTTCCCGTTGCTTGGTATGTCAGCAAGTGAAGGCAGAACAACAGAGGTCAGCTGGGTTATTACAACCGCTTCCTATCCCGAAATGGAAATGGGAGCATATTACAATGGACTTTGTGACCGGTTTACCGAGATCACCAAGTGGTAAGGACGCTATTTGGATAATAGTGGACCGACTTACGAAGGTAGCACATTTTCATCCTTTCAGAGTAGGGCAATCTACAGAAAAGTTGGCAGAGTTGTATATGCAACAGATAGTCAGGCAGCATGGAGTCCCTGTCAGTATTGTGTCGGATCGAGATACCCGTTTTACATCACATTTCTGGAAGAGCTTACATCATAGTCTGGGTACCAAGTTAAGATTTAGCACGGCTTACCATCCGCAGACGGATGGGCAATCAGAAAGAACGATTCAGACTTTAGAAGACATGTTGTGAGCTTGCACTCTAGATTTTGGAGGGTCTTGGGAGAGTCACCTGCACTTAGTCGAGTTCACATACAATAATAGTTATCAAGCCAGTATCCAGATGGCGCCATTCGAAGCACTATATGGTAAGAAGTGCAGGTCGCCGCTTGCATGGGATGATATCGGAGAGAGGAAGATGCTAGGCCCGAAAATGATTGTTCAGGCGGTTGAAGTGGTTAAGGGAATTAAAGAGCGACTTCGAGTTGTGCAGGACCGGCATCGTCATTGGGCGGACCAGCATCGTAGGCCGTTAGAATTCTCTATTGGGGACCACGTATTCTTGCGGATCTTACCTACTCGTGGGGTCATTAGATTTGGCGTTCACGGGAAATTGAGTCCGCGGTACGTGGGTCCATTCGTTATTCTTGATAGGATAGGCGATGTTGCTTATCGTTTATCCCTTCTACCTTCGTTACGAGGGGTGCATGACGTGTTTCATGTATCTCAATTACGTAGGTATGTATCGGACCCAAGCCATGTCCTCGATCATTCTGAGCTGGTTGTTGGTACCAACCTGTCTTACGAGGAGCAGCCTGTGTCCATTTTGGACCGAAGAGAGAAGATACTCAAGAACCGAACAATTAGTCTTGTCCGTGTTGCTTGGGGTCATCACTCCTTGGGAGAGTCAACGTGGGAACGTGAGGATGATATCCGATCACGGTATCCACACCTATTTGCCTTTATTTTTTCGGAGTCTATGTGGATTCTCTGGGCAGTAATGATAAAACCCAAGAACTTTCCGCTAGATACGCCTAAGAAGGATTTCGTGGGATTCATTTTCAAATTGTGCGCTCACATCAGGTCGAACATCATCCTCAGATCATGCAGGTGATCTTTTTTAGAGTAACTCTTGACGACGATGTCGTCGACGTAGCATTCCACTGTCTTGCGCAAGTGGTCTCTAAAGATGATGCCCATAGCTTTTTGATAGGTGGTGCCAGCATTCTTTAAACCGAAAGGCATGACTGTGTAGCAGTATGTGCCAATTGGTGTTCGGAATGATGTATGCTTTTCGTCATCAGGGAACATCTTGATTTGGTTGTACCCCGAGAAACCATCCATGAATGATATACGCTCAAAGTCGCAGGTGTTGTCAATCATGATGTCTGTAATGGGGAGGAAAAATTCATCCTTAGGACACACCTCATTCAGATTGCGAAAGTCGATGCAGATTCGAATCTTTCCATTCTTCTTGAGGACTGGTACTATGTTAGCGACCCAGTCTGGATGCTGTTCCTCGCGGATGAAGCTGCTGGCTATCAGTTTGTTGACCTCAGCTTTAATGGCATTCATGATGTCGGGGCAAAATCGTCGTTGCTGTTGCTTGACCGGTTTTGCGTCCGAACGGATGTTGAGTTTGTGAAGTGCAACCTCGGGGTTTAGTCCTGGCATGTCTTCGTAGCTCCAGGCAAACACGTCGATGTATTCTCTGACGAGTTATTGTAGCAATTCCCGCTCTTCGTCTGTCAGACTTTTGCTGACGAAGACGGGCTTTGGAGAAGACTCATCACCAAGATCGACTTGCACAACCTCATCTTCGGTGGGAGGCTCTCTTTGCTCGAACCGCTTCTCCCATTGTGCATCTGGCTGTTGTGTCCATGGCTCCAACTCAAGAAGTTCAGGAATGTCTTCATCTTCTTCGTAGGTGTCGGCAAATACCATATTGACGGACATGACTTGTCTGAATACTTCTCCGATGCTGACATTCGAATCAGAAGTTGGTGATCCGGTTGAGTGTGAATGCCAGTCGCATTCCTCATCCGAGCTTTCAGGGGTCATCGCGGGTGTAACATAACCTAGCCCACATCTGGTCTTGTTGTAGTAATCCCGTGGCTTTCCAGCCAGGACCGACAATTGTAAGGGTAATAACCCATATTTTTGCATGAGGTACTTGGATCGGGAACTATACAGATAAAGGGGCAATCTCCCGGTGTCGGGTTCGAGCTCAACTTCTTCTATCCTGAAGGGTTGTGGAACATTCTTCCGGCCGAAGATGATTGGATGATCCTCTCTCTTGATTATGCGGTAAGCGTCTTCTACTGGAGTAAGTTTGTCTTCGGTGTAGACATTTGTTACCTGTGTGTGCAGGTGGGTGCCTATACCGTGTTCCATAGCATACATTGTACAAAGCTTATTAAGCTCTAGGTAGTTCAAAGATAATCCTTTATTGATGAAATAAGGTATCTTTTCTAGTAGGATTACATCATCTGCGGATGGGACACCAGTGTGAACAGCCACATACTTGGCCAGCTCTGACTCTTCTTCAGCCACCCCCTGTGTCAATGAAGACTGAAAGGAAGACTTGGGCAGCTTAATCATCAGAGGCTCCATAGGTGGAGCAGAACTTGGAGTTATTGGTGTACTAGCGACCCCCAGTTTGGTGCTCGGAGCTAGGTAGAGAGTTGTTGGCTGGCTAGCAGTCCCCGGCTTAGCGCTCGGCTATCGATTTATTTTAGGAAGGCGAATTGTCATCGGCTTGATGGAGGGGTTGAGCTCCCATGTTTGTTGCTGGCTAGCTCTAGGCAGCTTGATTGTCAGTGGCTCTGTTGTGGGTCTTGGCACTTAGCCAGACCTTGGCAGCCGGATTATCATCTGCCCCTCTTGTGTAGAGAGGCTGATTGCATCCTTACGCAGAGTGGCTGTAAGTGGTACAGTTCTGCCAGGTTTGTGGGCTTGGAGGTGGATTGTCAAAGGTTCTTCCAATCCAGTTGCTGCCTCAGTTGGAGCTTGAGTATCTCCTTCGACAAGGTGCCTTTTCGACTTCTCGTACAAGCATGAGTCGGAGTAGTAGGATTCGACCCCTTTAAAGGGATCGATGTCGGCAAATTCTGTCCTCACGAAGCCGTGCTTGTCGACATACTTGAAGCACTGGTGCAGTGTGGAGGGCACGATCATGTAATCATGTATCTAAGGACGCCCCAGGAGAATATTGTAGGAAGTATCCGCATCTATGACATAACAGGTCACTTCTGACTGAAGGTCGCCGATTTGGCACTTCAAGCGAATCTTCCCGATCGGATAGCTTCTGCCTGAATTGAAACTGCTGATGGCGGTACTTATCGGCGTCAGGCGATGCAATGGGATGCACAGATGGTATCGTAAGCTCTTCGGGATGATGTTTATGGAAGAACCTGGATCAATATGCATTCGATCCACCTTGATATCGCCAATGTACCCAGTATAATACAGAGGACGATCGTGCAGGTTGGTCTTGATAAGCATATCCTGCGGAGTGAAGACGATATTGGGCATTGTGCCTGTACAAGCGCTGTCCTAGAGATCTGTAGGCGAGTTTTCCCCAGTGAAATTGGACTGAGCCAGATATGCGTCGGCATTCTAGAGTGCCTCGCTCAGTGCGACGCGAACATCTTTGGAGAGCTTCTGGAGCTCGTATAGCAATAATTTGGTCGGGGTGTTGGCCAATTGTGCCAATATGTCAAAGTTGTAGGGCCTCTCCAGCCCATGAGGCGTCTCTTTTCGGAGCGGTTTGTCGAAGCGAGTCTCCTTCGGCCTAGGCTTATCGGTCGTCGAAGGTTGCGAGGGTCCTGGAGCATCAGGAGCTGTCGGTTGATGATCTTCAGCCGAGTTACCCGGTGTAGGTTAGGATTGTGCACCCGACCGGGTGACGACAGCCGTAGCTTCCTCGACCTACGCGAAGATTGTGCGGCATGATTTGACTTTTCCACTCTTCTTTTTGCTGGTAGAGGGTGGTGCGGACTGAGTCACTTCAGGTACCAGGTCCGGATGGACCTACATAATCTTCCCCCGTGATGTGGTAAGGGGAACTAGACCAGCAGCCTAGTCTCGGGGAGGAGAAAGATTAGCGACCTCCATCTTTGCTTTGGAGACGGGTACTACTCCATCTTGAGTCTTTGTCGGAGGGAAGCTGCCGAATTATACTGACACCATGTTGGCTGCCACGGTCACCTCTTCAAAATCGATGGCTAGGGCCATAGAATCGATGAGATGCTGGATATATCGCTTCAGTTGGTAGCAGTCTTGTATAGCATGGTGGACATAGCGATGGTAGTGGCAGTATTTGGGGCTCTCCATCTCTGCAGGACGAGGTTCATGCCTTGGAGGAGGGAGCTGAATTCGGCCTCCTTGTATGAGCATGTCCAAGATGGGCTTGACATGGCCGTCCTCGAAGTAGTAGGTCATCTGAGGCCACTGGTTCTCTGCCGGCTTCGATTCCAGCTTTGGAGCTCTGTCGGCCACCATAGCTTGTTTGCCCTTGTTGTCTCGATTGTGGGAGGGGTTACCACCATTGTTGCTGTTGGTGTTAGGGCGTTTGCCCTTGTCCTCTCCTTCCGAGACGTGCAATCCCAGTTGGCGAGCTTTCTTCAACTTATCTTCTGCGCTAGTGGCACTGATGATGAACGTCTTCCAATCCTTAAACTGACTTTCGCCCATCCAGAGGCTGATCATGGGAAGCAGCCTCTTTTGGCAAATTTCAATTAAGGAGGAATCCGGGTTACCGGAAGGCAACTTCATTGCGGTTTGGCGAAACCGCTCGATATAGTTCCTTGTCAGCTCCTTTTCTCCCTGAACAATGTCCATGAGGGTGAACATTGTCACGTCTTGTCCTACTTTGTAGAACCTCTCCAGGAACATACGTTTGAAGCCAGCGAAGGAATGGATGCAGTTGTTCGGCAAGTTGCGGTACCAGTCGAAGGCAACCCCTTCCAATGCTCCAATGAACAACCGCGTAAGGATGGCGTCGTCATGAGGCAGATGGTTGGTTTTGACTTTGAAGTAGGTGACGTACCTGCTTACAGATGTCTTCCCATCATATAGATTGATGTTGAATGGTTTATATCTTGGTGGGAAGGGCATATCTCTCCATGCAGCAGGATATGGTTGTCGTATCCTGAGGTCTTGGCAGTTTTCTCGGGCGTAGAACATGGCCCAGAGCTCCTGGACCTATCTTCTTGCCTTCCTGGCCTCGTTTGCAACGGTGGGGGCCGATATTTAAGGAGGATTATCGCCCAGGTTTGGTACGGCTGAGTTCGAGTCCACATTGACCGCGGGTCCCATGTTTGTTTGGCCAAGTGTTCTTCCTTGCAGAGTTGGAAGGACCGCTTTGATCTCATCCACGGATTTGACCAAGGTAAGAAGTATGGCTTCCAGAGTGTCGATGCGTTGGTGATCACTGGGACCATCTTGGTTGCTGTCCGTCATGAACACCGTCCTTACATGAGGAGAGATGGAAGGAACGGTGGAGGAGGCGCCCTTCGAGTCATATTCTTGTACAGAGAAATCGTCTGGATATGTGAGAATGTTCTCCTATAGTTCGGACTCAGAAGGAGTGGTACCCCCAGCTTCAGAGCCTGCCTCGTCTTGAGAGTTGTGGACGTCCTCGGGGACGTCGGGATCTGCTGCATCTGTTGGGTGAACTGTTTCCCCTGGATTATCTTCTTGAAATACCGGATTGTCGTAGATATTTGGGGGAGTGCTACCCCCGGCTCCAGTGCCTCCCAGAGATGTGGACGACGAATCTCCAAGTGTGGAAAATTTTGTCTTTGAGCGAGTACCTTGGAAAACTCCTCCCGCAACGGTCGTGGACAACCGCTTGGTTGAGATTTTCGGGCCGTGACGTTTGTTTTCTTCCCTCTCCCGCTGCCAGAAATCTTCAGAGCATAATTACAGAAGGCGACGAGAATCGTCTCGTCTTCTGAGCTTGGGTGTCGCCGCCGTTGGAAGACGGATTGCCGGTCTTCTTGTACTGCATCCTTATTGCAGCAACAGTTGACAATGACTTGGGTACAGTGATGTCTCCGAAAGGACTCTCCGCACATCGAGTGTTCGTCTCTTTTCCTGCGTTTGTGAAGAATCACGTTGCGCAAGTCACCCATTTTATGGGCCCCGGAGTTCTGAGCATATGAGTGTGTTGGCCTCCTGCCTGTTCCCTGATGTGGGGGTAGTACGCGTACTTGCCCCTGATCATTGTTGGGAGATTCTTGGCAACTATTCCGTTCTTTGGCCGTCGGGGGCTGGACATGGATAGTTTTATACAACTTTCCATTAGAGGCCCGCGTAATAGTCAGCAGGACGCCCTGATAGTCAAAAGTTGGGACAGTTGTCTGAGCTCGACGAGCCCGTGCTGCCCGAGACTTCTTCCTTCTAGCACCTGACAGTGCATAGTAGGAAAGAGTCCACAGAGATTGGCACATGAGAGCATCTGGGTCAGGATCGCCTGAAAGGCGGTCGAAGACTGACCGTGAGCCGCATCGAGCAGATGGTATGCGGCTGGGTTTGGTGGCCGTGCAGGCTGTCTGTATGCGGCTGGCATGTGTGGCTGTATGACCCTTCTGTATGCGGCTAGGAACGGTGGCCTCATAAGCAGTCTATATGCGGCTGGCAGTCGTGGCCGCATGAGCAGTCTGTATGCGACTGGCAGTCGTGGCCGCATGAGCCTCCTTCATGCGGCTGGAAGTTCTGGCCACATGAGCCTCCTGTATGCTGCTGGCTTCTGTGGCCGTATGAGTTTTCATGTGGCTGGCACTCTTATACGACTTATTCTTGGACCGTACAGAGTTCTACTTTGCCCCTGCAAGTCCAGCATCGTTGTGTTTTCCTCTGCCGGACTTGGGGACAACAGAGTCCTCTGTGGCCTGAAGTGGGGCCGCATGAGAGTCTTCCCCGTTATCTTGGGCAACAGAGAGTGCTTCTTCGAGAGCTTGGGAAGGAGCGAATGATTTGGGCCTCCACTCCCTGCGGGCCTTCTTCGTGCGGGCTCGCCGCTGGACTGGGCCAGCACACCCGTCAGAGAGCATTTCTTCAAACGCCTGCTGGTCAAACCGGACGACCAGCATTTATTGAGTGGAGCCAAGTTTGGCTGCGTCCGATTACGTCACCAACTCCTCAGCCGTGGAGAAGTTAGTCCCCAGCAGAGTCGCCATCGTGTTTGCCATTGATTGTAAAAGTGCAGAACAATTTTATAGGAGGACTGAACTTAGACTCACAATACAAACTCGCTCGTACAAAGAAAGCCTAGGAATTAAAACCTAGGTACAACAATCTAAGTACGATTGTTTATTTTTTATTCTGGGGGTGACGATAGAGGCTCGGGAAAGCGACGGCAGCTCTGCCTTACTCCTTGGACGATCGGACGTAGCCTTGGCTCTGATAAAGAAATGCTCTCGGGATGTGTGGGAAGACTCTTCTGTGCGTGCCTTTGTCTCTCTGTGTGTCCAGCTGGGTCCTCTGGAATTCTCCTTCTTTGCAAGGGAATGGCACCTTGCTTTTTATAGGAGTGGGGTATGATCATTAGGGTTTATAATGATTGTCCCCTTGAAAAGTCGGCAGTTTGGGATTAATTACAATTTTTTTTGATCCTGTTTTGTTGACAATTAATCTGGGCCGTTAATCTTGATTGCAACAAATCTGGGCAGTTAATGTTGATTGTGCCAAATCCGTATGGGCAATTAATGCTGATTACCACAAATCTTTGTGATAAACTCGGATCTCCTGCCACATGTTCAATCTGCTTGATTGCCATAAATCTGATTTGATCCGAGTAATTATGATGATTGCACTAAATCTGGTTGTTGGGATTTGTTGATAAATCTTGATTGATTTGGTGCCACGTGTCCAACCATCATTATGCTACGAGCCGTAGGGATACGGGGGAGACTGATCTTCTGCCACGTGTCCTAACCGCGAGCCACAGGGACAGGGTGTCTTGACAGAGCCGCATGAGGGTGGCTTCTTAGGACACGGGGGAGACTGATCTTCTGCCACGTGTTTTAGGATCAACACACGACTAACTTCTATAAAAATTTTTAACGTCTAACATTGACTTATCTATAAAAAAATATTATTAAATATTAGCAACATTTATCGTGAATCGTTGTAAAAAAAGAGGTCCGCAAAATTTAAATATAAAACATTGTTTATCATCGATATTTTACAACGTTCTCACTAAAAAAGTTGTAAAAGATTTAACTTTTTACAATATTTTTAAAAAATAGTGTAAATAAAATGTTGTTAACAAAGTTTTTTTGTTGTAGTGTTAATTATCTCAAAAGTCTTCCATCGAGCCTGTGTCTAGTTCACGTTGGATAGGATTTATTTCGACCCAACCCTCTCTGTTTTGATAATATGGTTTAGTTTTGAGGTCCACAGTCTATCCACACAAATCAAGGGTCCGAATCCTGTTTGGATAAAAAGGATTGGGTCCGGATCTAAAATCCATATAACATAACAAATTAACTCATATCTAAATTCTGTACGGTGTGCACATATCCATGTGTCGTAAATAAGTTAGAAAGTTAATTTGCATAAACTTTGTGGAAAAGTTAATTTGAAAGGAGATTTTAGAGAAACAATTACTTAGGGAAAAGTTTCTCAGAAGAATCAATTGCACTATACACGGCGTGCACAAATGTATGCCATAAATGAGCTATCATTTACGGCACTCACAAGTGCATGCCGTCAATGAAAAATCATTCACGGCGTGCACAAATACATGCCGTAAATAAGTTATCATTCACGACGCACATACCTGCATGCCATAAATACGTTTACAATGACGGCTTGCATACCAAATACGCCGTAACAAAGACAAAAAATAATTCATTTACGGCACACAAATTTGCGTGCCGTAAAAGTGTGTTATTTACGGCACGCAGTTACCGCGTGCCATAAATTGCGCACCGTAAATGCTGTATTTTCTTGTAGTGAATTAGCCTATGGCATATGGAATATATATACATGAGTGGGGTTATGTCAACTTATGTGACTTGAATGGTGTGTACTTGCTAGGATAGTGTTGGTTAGGCCTACTGAGACTTGATTGGGCCTAGGTTGACCTAGTTGACCTAGCATTGACTAGTTAGTCGACTGAAGTTGACCAGGGTTGACTTTAGTCTAGATTTGACCCAACATCATGTAGAATGCATTGTAATGTTACAGTTTACCATTCTGGTCATGTTGTGACTTGTGTTGCTCTGATTAGGAGACAGACACCACTCCTCAGGCAGTATTTCATCCAGACACACAGTATATCACACGAGTACATTCTCTGACATTTTCATACTTGCTTGGACTATTTTCTTGCTCTAGATTACTTTACTTGATGCTGACACGATGAAAACACAGATTAGTACTATATGGATCTTTTCATACGATGTTATCCTCCTCGGGAGCATCAGATACATCATGTCATGTGCGTTTCACTTTTATCATGTATTCTTGTGCTTTCACCATTCATGTGCACTCTCGTTATTCATGTACTATCATGTTCACGGAACCCCCATGTTTACTTTCATGTGCACCCATTTATGGGCCCCCATGTGAATTATTGTACAATAACATAACTTGAACGGATCCTTGTGTATTGATTGGGGTACGGAGGAGTATAAATAGTCATATGGACAATTTCCAGTAGTGTAGCCATGTACAACCTCTCATGTTTATTATCAAGCCGTTCACATGTCTAGCTTGTACTCTAAATTACTAGTTCGCTGTAGCTCTTTACTTATAGTAGATATTTCATTACAGTCTTCTCTTTTACTCATGTATACTATTCAGTGTTTCATGTATCTTACTCTATTGCCTGTATTATATTCCTGTCATGATATGAACTACGTGAGATGCACTGTGCTCGCTCCAGTCCTGACTGGACCTGTTAAAATATTACAGATGATATGGAGGAGCTGTGTCCCACTTATTATGGAGCAGGCCTAGATGACACCTGCGAGCTGGACCCTCAGGAGGACCCAACACTTGCAGATGATATTACCCCAGTAGACTAGGCTAGTTAGCTAGGCTAGTTCCTATTTATCTACATGTCTTGTTGGATACACTTGTATATATTTGGAGATTGTATTCTGGATTTGTGGAGTTGTTTATCTTAGACTTTTAGCTATCTCTCTTTCTGTATTTATCATCTGTGGATTCTGTATTTTTATCTATTCTATCTTATTGTACTTTCTTCCTTAGTTGTGATTGAGTTGTACTTATTATGTCACCTCCATTCGGAGTGTATATATTGTACAGGTACCTTATAACTGTTAGATGTATGTGACCTAGGATAGCGTTCTACCACTGGTACTGCGGCATCGGCTAGACGTAACCACTTCTCGTGCCCTTACACTAGGTGCGGGTCGTGACACATTTTTCGTGGTGGCCCATATAGGTCCTAGTTTAGAATTGCAGTGGTATTCGAACTAGAATATCACTGCAGCCTGTAGTAGGATTAGGATATTTTTGAAGGTACTCAATCACATTAGGAAAAACTCCTTATCAGATTCCGTATATCTATATTTTGCTGCTATTTGTCTTCCTTTGAATATAAACTGTCCTTCTTTGCTATTTTGACTCATTCTCAGTAATTCTTTTCTTGTTTAATCTGTCTCTAGGATGGTCGAGACTAGATCACATCGCCCAGGTCAGGGGGACAATGATGAGAGGTCTGCCACCTCTCGTCCTTAGCAGCCAGCTTCCGGTACTGCAGCCCCAGTCATGCCAGCTGGGGTGGGTGTTTCAGCTGCTTTTGGAGGAGCCCCTCCACCAGCAGTGCAGAGGTCGATCCCGGTGGTTCCAGAAATGCTCCAGTAGATGCAGCTACCTTCAGGGACAGTTGACGCAGTTCAGCTGTTCATTTTCTTTCAGCAATTCATGGAGGCCCAGCAGGCCTAGCAGCAGCGACAGACTGCAGAGTTTAGTCGGGGCATTTTTCTGGTCCTGACTATAGTTGAGAGGGCAGCAGCTCAGCCCGCAGCAGTTCAACAGCCGCATCCGTCGAGGGAGAAGGGCGTCCAGGACTTCCAAAAGATGCACCCGGGGGATTTTCGGGGTACAGAGGGCATTTTATACGCTGATGAGTTGATAGAGCATATGGAGAAGATTTTCAGGCTGGCAGAGATTCCAACGAGACTTTAGATCGAGGCGGCGGCCAGCATGATACAGGATCTGGCCCGCACTTGGTACCAGACCGACTCGAGGGTTGGTATGCCAGGGCAGACTTGGGCAGCATTCAAGAAGCTGTTCAAGGAAAAGTTTTTCCCAGATACAGCGCTAGGAGCCCTCGAGACTCAGTTCGAGGCCTTAGTCCAGGGCAGTCAGTCCGTAGAGGAGTATGCTGGGGAATTCTACCGACTGGGCAGATTTGTCGAGGGATTGTCCGAGGCGACGAAGGCACGGAGGTTCAGAAAGGGATTGGTAAAGGAGGTGAAGTCCTATACCAAGAGTTCCCGCAGCGCTACTTTCGAGGAGATCTTGGTGGATGCCTTAGCCGCAGAGGATGATCTTGAGCTGAGGCTCAAGAAAGGGCGAGACATCCAGGGAGCTAGTGGTAGCGGAGGACCGGCCAAGAGGTCGCACTTTCAGCCGCAGCATCAGCACCAGCAGCAGCAGAGGTTTTAGCCGCAGCAGTTTTAGCAGCCGAGGCATCAGCCAGTGCAGCATCAGCAGCCGAGGCAGCAGCAGCAGGCCCCGAGGCAGCAGGTTACTAGTTGTACTTTCTGCAAGAAGTCGGGGAACGGATGGACTGGGTACAGAAAGAGGCTGGAGAAGTGTCTTCTTTGTGGATCGTCAGAGCACCAGTTGAGGGACTGTTCCCTCTTCGCAGGCAGGGCAGCTCAGGGAGCCGGAGCCAAGGCTCCATGGGGACCACAGAAGGGACCGTTGTGGACTCAGCAGCAGCAATTCGTGCAGCACCAGCAGCAGGCCAGGGAAGGCCAACAGGGGTGAGCTTTCGCCATGGCTGCCGAGGATGCAGAGGCCATTGGGGAGTTGATTGCAGGTTCAGTTTTTCTCGACTCCATTCCATCTTTCTCCCTATTTGATTTTGGAGCTTCCCACAGTTTTGTGTCGGTATTATTTGCTATTAGACACTGCCTAGTATCTGAATCATTGCCTATGACCTGTAAGATCACGACCGGGGGTGGTGTTATCCTCGTGAGTGATGTTTGCAGAGGGCGGAGTGTCATTTTAGGAGGTCGAGAGTTGGAGGTGAGTCTGCTCGTAATGCCACTACCTAACTACGATATCGTATTAGGTATAGATTGGTTGAGCAGGCATCACAGCAGCATAGATTGCCAAGGGAATAGAGTTATGTTTGGAGCACCATGAGAGCCAGAGTTCGAGTACACTCGACGGCAGGCGGAGCAGGACAGCCGACTTTTCTGCGGAGCATCAGTTGAGGTGTAGGCAGCTCCAAATCCTTTGATTGTAGAGTTCATGGACGTCTTCCCGGAGGAGTTGCCAGGGCTTTCACCAGATAGGGATGTTGAGTTCTCGTTAGACTTGGTTCCCGGCACGGAACTAATTTCTCAGCATGTCTATCGAGTGAACAATAGTGAGTTGATAAAACTGAAGAAGCCGGTGGATGAGTTGCAGGACAAGGGCTTCATCTGATCGAGTTCTTCACCTTGGGGTGCACCGGTAATCTTTGCACCCAAGAAGGATGGGTTGGTACGGATGTGTATCGACTACAGGGCACCAAACAACCTGACGATCAAGAACAGATATCCACTGCCACGGATCGATGATCTTTTTGATCAGTTGAGCGGAGCTCGACTTTTCTCCAAGATTGATTTAAGGTCAGGTTATCACCAGGTGAAGGTGAAGAGGGAGGATATTCCGAAGACCGCTTTCCGGACGCGGTATGGTCAGTTTGAGTCCTTGGTGATGCCGTTTGGGCTGACCAACGCCCCGACGGTATTTATGAACTTGATGAACAAGGTATTCCACCAGTACTTGGACAAGTTCGTGGTGGTGTTCATCGATGATATCTGGTGTATTCGAAGACTGAGAAGGAGCACGAGGAGCACTTGAGAGTGGTTCTGGAGACACTCAGGAGAGAGGGGCTGTATGGCAAGCTCTTGAAGTACGAGTTCTTCCTAGACAGAGTTGACTTCTTGGGTCATGTGGTGACTGGAGATGGGATCTCAGTAGACCCGAAGAAGATCACGGCAGTTGAGGCTTGGTCGGCACCGAGTTCAGTAGCAGAGATCAGGAGCTTCTTGGGGCTGACAAGATATTACAAAAGGTTCGTACAGGATTTCTTCCGGATTGCAGAGCCGTTAACCAGGCTGAACCGGAAGGATGCTGAGTTTGTTTGGTCAGAGGAGTGTCAGGCTACTTTCGATGAGTTGAAGAAGCGGCTTACGACAGCTCGGATTCTGACATTGTTGTCAGGTTCAGGAGGGTTCACTATCTATAGTGACGCTTCAGGAAAGGGTTTGGGTTGTGTCTTGCAGCAGCATGGGAAGGTGATTGCCTATGCTTCCAGACAGTTACGTCCCCATGAGAAGAACTATCCAACCCACGACCTGGAGTTTACAGCAGTGATTTTTGCTTTGAATTTGTGGAAGCACTACTTGTATGGAGAGAGGGTGGAGATCTTCACAGATCATAAGAGCTTGAAGTATGTGTTTACATAGAAGGAGCTCAACATGAGGCAGCGCAGGTGGTTAGAGCGGATTTCGACCTCTCACTTCAGTATCACCCAGGGAAGGCCAACGTGGTTGCCGATGCCTTGAGTAGGTATCCGACAACCATGTGTTTGACTATGGACCGTCACTTGCTTGCTGATTTGGAGAGCATGGAGATTGAGGTGATTGTGCCCGGAGTTCAGATGCAGATGTGGGGCCTTCAGATTCAGTCAGACTTGAAGGAAAGGATCAAGTCGACGCAGTTCGAGGATGTTGCTCTGCGGTGTATCCGAGAGCAGGTTTGAGCAGGGCTAGTGGATGGTGAGTTTTCTCTTGTAGAGGATGGCGCTTTGAGGCACGGTTCCAGGCTGTTTGTGCCTAGTAGAGAGCTCAGGGAGCAGGTCATGTAGGAGGCTCACAGATCTCAGTACTCTATACATCCTGGTGCCAACAAGATGTACATGGATCTAAGAGAGCATGCCGGGTGGTATAGGATGAAGCGGGAGGAAGCACGCTTCGTAGCTAGATGTTGGTCTGTCAGCAGGTCAAGACAGAGAGGCAGAGGCCAGAGGGATTATTGCAGCCATTGTCCATTACAGAGTGGAAGTGGGAGCATATCACGATGGATTTTGTATCTGGGTTGTCACGTACACCAGGAGGGAAGGACGCAATTTGGGTCATCGTTGACAGGTTGACCAAATCGGCATAGTTTTTGCCATTTAAAGTGGGTACGTCTACTGAGAGGCTTGTAGATATGTATATGCGGCAGATTGTCAGGATTCATGGGGTTCCAGTCAGCATTGTCTCGAATTGGGATAGTCGCTTTACTTCCTATTTCTGGAGGAGTCTGCAGACTAGCTTAGGCACTCAGCTCAAGTTTAGTACTGCATACCACCCCCAGACAGACGGACAGTCAGAGAGGACTATTCAGATGCTCGAGGACATGCTACGGACGTGCGTCTTGGATTTTGGAGGTTCCTGGAAGGATCACCTATACTTGGTGGAGTTTGCTTACAACAACAGTTATCAGGCCAGCATTGAGATATCACCTTTCGAGGCTCTGTACGGGCGTAGGTGTTGTACACCCTTATATTGGGATGATGTTCGTAAGAGAGCTTTATTGGGACCTGAGATGGTTGTTGACGCAGCCGAGAAGGTGAAGCTCATCAGGGACAGACTTCGTGTGGCGTAGGACAGACATCGGCACTAGGCCGATAGCCACCAGAGGCCTTTGGAGTTTGAGGTACAGATTAGAGATAGGATTAGAAGTAGGTTGTTTATTTTGTATTTATTTGATCATGTTTGATTATTTAGTAACTTGAGACCTTGTTTGTGTTTAGGTCGGAGACATGATTTTTCTGTGGATATCTCCGACTCGTGGTACCATAAGTTTTGGTGGAGATGGGAAGCTTAGCCCGTACTTCATCAGACCTTTCGTGATCGGCGGGAGAGTCGATGACATGGCATACAGGCTAGACTTTCCACCTGTACTAGTGGGTGTCCCCAACGTATTCTACGTATCACAGTTGAGACGGTACGTGGCTGACCCTAGCCATGTACTTGATCATTCGGAGATTGAGGTGGGACCTACTCTCAGTTATCCAGAGCAGCCAGTGGAGATTCTGGATCGTCGAGAGAAAGTACTGAGGAACCAGATGATACCCTTGGTTTGCGTCGCATGGAGGCATCATTCTCCAGGAGAGTCTACCTGGGAGCGGGAGGATGAGATGCGCGAGCGATACCCTTATCTTTTTGGTCCTTGAGGTATGATTGTCTATCCTTCTCATCAGTTAGTTTAGCCTTTTAATTTCGAGGACGAATTTTTTTTATGGAGGGTAGATTTGTCACTACTACATTTTAGATTGAGGGTATTTTGGTCATTTGGTAATTTTTGAATTTATTTTAAATTTATTTAGTTGGTGATTTTGATTTTGACTTTAAACTTATTGAGACTTTGTAGACTAGCCTAGAAGCTAATCCTAGCTATGGTGACCCTAGTCTAACTTAAGTTAACCACTATTTAGTCCTTGGGATCTAATTTTCAAATAGGATAAATAGATTAAGTGAAATGATTTCATGACTTATGGTTTTAATTCAATGACTTGTGACTTAAGCTTATAGGCCCATGACTTGAGCCCAAGCCCTAACCAACCACCCATGGCTGGCCACACCTAGAGTTTCCCACCCTGTCACGCCCCAGAACCAGAATACCGGAGAGCGGGGGAATGACTCAGCCAGCTACGTATTACGGGTAGATGAATACCGTATAATACGATCAATGCTGTCTAAAAGACGAGGGGGTGCATACTACATGAAAGTCTCACTAAGGTTACTCAATATCTATTGTCTCAATCATTCAAACAAGAAGCAGTAATAGAGAACATGTAAGATAAAGCAGTAAGGCATCCCAAATGCTCAATCAAAATGTTCTTGATATCTGGCTTTACAAAATATAGCCGGATAAAATGACAAGGTATACACAATCATTATCAGCTGCAGTCTGGCTTAGTTACAATTATGTAAAAGTAAGTGCAAGACAGTCCGACCAACATGTCGGTGCCAAGCGGCAAAAGTAAAGTAAGTGGTAAAATGAGCAGGGAAGCAAGGAACCCACTCGTGTCCTCCTGCGATCATTCTTCTAGTATTGACCATCTTGGAGGCGAGAGTAAGCTGAGTCATCGGGAGCTGGCTCTAAATCTGGCCATGCAAAACCAGAGAAATTAGACCTCTAATAACAAGTACCACAAAGGAAGCACGATATGAAGAATTTGAACAAGTGATAAGGGTTAAGAATATGATACATAAGTCTCTGCTTGCTACTGGGGTTCACACAACATCATGACACTTCAAGCCAACTTTCTAACCAAACAAGGACAGAAGTTGATCTGTCATGTCCTGACATTCTGATCATCTCAGTAGTTAACAGAGTAGGTGCAGTACACAAACAAATCAATTTAAACGACAATACAACTACTACGGCTTGCTAACTGTAAGTTCTAAGTTGTCCTGGAAATATACAATAAGGGATTCCTCAGTTCTTACTATGTACACACAAGGCTAGTCTACCCAATAATCAATTACGCCGATCATAAATTAGACGTATCCCAGCGAGAAGTACACGTAAAAAAATTCGTATAGAGGAAATACATGTAAAAGAAATGCCACAGTAATAAAGTTTACGCGTGTAGGAAGTACGCGTAAAAGAAATTCGCGTAGAGGAAATACGTGTAAAAGAAATACGCATAAAAAGAAATAAGCGTAAACAATCTTTACTTGCGTAAATCAGATTCACGCTGACACGAATAAACGTGGACGTAAGGGCTTGATACTACGCGAGCACGTATAAACGTGGGCGTAAAGGCTTGATACTACGCGGACAGGTATAAACGTGGTCGTAAAGTTCCTCAAGAACTCTAATTTCCATGAAACCTTCAATCTAAGCCAAAAATGGGATTTCCATATATCAGAATGGCGTACAACACAAATCACAACAACCTAGAACGATCAAAACTTGAAAATAAGGAAGTTTGATGGATCAAAACTACCAAAATTCGAAAATGCAAATTTCTAGATCTACAAAAATAAAACTTCAAAATACAAAATGCCAAGTTCTAAACTATCTTAGAATCACAAGAGGAAGATAAATGAACCATAAAAATGGGTTCTCATGTGGAAGCAAGATGCACTTGCCTAAGCTCTTGGTAGGTGGAGAGAGTTATAAGAAAAAAAAGGAGAGTAAATAAGAATAAGTAAAGAGAGAGAAAGTAGTTGGGCTTTAAATGGAAATGGTTATAGGGGGTTGGGTTCATGATGAACCATCCTAACCCAAACAAACCAACCCAAGTCGAACCCAAGAGTAAAACTCAAGCAGAAAATAAAATAGAAAAATAATTAGCGTAAAATTATAGGAATTAAATATAGAACAAATGCATGATAAATATTAAATAAATACATTCAAGCAGTACACATATTAAAATACATATTCTGGGAACGGTGAGTGACATCTCTACCCTCCTTAGAAAAATTCTGTCCTCGGAATTTCAAATCCAAGCAGGATAGAAACATCAGAGCTAAACTAATCTAAGTACAAGCAATTTTAGCGAGCAAGCAGTCATCTTACAATACCAATAGCAAGTAATATATTATATTTATCAATCTACGATATCAAGCAATTTTACTCATAGGGTGATAAACATGAGGAATCAAGACAATCAAGGTACACGAAAGGAAATATACCTTGTGAGTCAAATAGGTGCGGATACCGTGATCGGATATCATCCTCGCGTTCCCACGTTGACTCTCCTAAGGAGTGATGACCCCAAGCAACACGAAAAAAGCTAATTGTTCGGTTCTTGAGTATCTTCTTCCTTCGGTCCAAAATGGATACCGGTTGTTCCTCGTAAGACAGGTTGGTACCAACAACCAGCTCAGAATGATCGAAGATATGGCTTGGGTCTGATACATACCTACGCAACTAAGATACATGAAACACATCATGCACCTCTCGTAACGAAGGTGGAAGGGACAAAAATGATAAACAACATCGCCTACCCTATCGAGGATAGCAAATGGACCTACGTATCGTGGACTCAACTTCCCGCGAACGCCAAATCTAATGACCCCACGAGTAGGTGAGATCTGCAAGAACACGTGGTCCCCAACAGAAAATTCTAGTGGCCTACGATGCTGGTCCGCCCAATGTCGATGTCGATCTTGCGCAACTCAAAGTCGCTCTCTTATTTCCTTAACCACTTTAACCGTCTGAACAATCATCTCTGGGCCTAACATCTTCCTCTCCCCGATATCATCCCATGCCAGTGGCGACCTACACTTCTTACCGTATAGTGCTTAGAAGGGCGCCATCTGGATACTGGCTTGATAACTGTTGTTGTACAAAAATTTGACTAAGTGCAGGTGACTCTCCCAAGACCCTCTAAAATCTAGGGTGCAAGCTCGTAACATATCTTCTAAAGTTTGAATTTTTCTTTCTGATTCTCTGTCCGTCTGTGGGTAGTAAGCCGTACTAAATCTTAACTTGGTACCCAGACTATGATGTAAACTCTTCCAGAAATGTGATGTAAAATGGGTATCTCTATCTGATACAATACTGACAGGGACCCCATACTGCCTGACTATCTACATCATATACAACTTGAAGAACAAATAGGCAACTCTAGAGGGGGGTAAATAGAGTTTATGACAATAATATCCAATTAAAAAATAAACTCTTTCACCAACAGTAAATAATCTGAGTAAATACGAAAATAATAAAGAGCGAGAAAGCATACGCAAACACAGCCGATTTTAACCTGGTTTGCCTTGTGGAGGACTGGTCCAAGCCTGAGAACTCTAGCTCAGGATTAAATCCACTATTTGTGAAATAGTAGTTACACCCTGTGCCTTTTCTTCAGAAGAGCACGTCAACTTCTTACAGAGATCGCAGTGGCGATGCTTGAAAATTTTTAAGCGACTTTTTGAACTCTTGCCCAAACTCCTAACTGAAGAGCACTGAGCACTTTGAGGCTTAAGGAGCTTGTGGCTAGTAGATTAGAAGGGTAAGGCTTGTATAAGGATTTTGAGAGAAGAGAAGAGAAGATTGGATGATTGAAAAAGTGAGAATTCAAGGCCTATTTATAGGATTCTAGTTAGGTAGAATTCAGCCAGAATTCTGGGTCAAGAATTCAAATTTTTAGCCGTCAGACAACTAGCATCCAGCAAACCCTAAAAATTAGGGTCCTGGAATTTAGGAGACAGAATTCGGCCTAAAATCTGTGTGGAGGCAGAGTTCGGCCCGAACTCTTTCTCCAGAAGACAGAATTGGTCTAGTGGGCTGTATGGGCTACTGGAGCTTTTGGTTTTTGGTATAGGCCCAAACTGCTCAGTGCGACTCACTTTACATGTATCTAGACTCAAGAAAAGTATAAAATACAGACTCGAAACATAGTACGCTGCAGGTACGAGCCGTCGTCCTTCTTGTACTGAGTTCAGTCTTGGTGTGTCATATTGAATTATGACAAGTATCATATTGTCAATTGTATCAATATTTGGTTGACTGTGATTTGGTGTCAATAATCTCCCCCATATCGATAATTGACAAAATAATATTTGTATATTCAATATTCATACTTGGACACATTTATAAAAGCAGTAGCTCCCCTATAATCAGTGCAGAGCTATCAATAGCTCCCACGTAACCATTGCTTTGTTATAAGCCAACGTTCCTTTTGTCTTGATAAAAATAATCTTTTCTAAAGCACAGATACACAATATAATATGATAATGGGAATATCAAATAATTCTCCCCTTTTGTGATTTATCAAACATAAACAACCAGAGAATTCATAAGAAAAAATAACTGGCAAGCATACCAAAGTAATCATAAACGACATAAACTACATAAAGTGTCTCAAGAGTCACAGATAATAGAGAAGTATAATACAATCAAAAGCAACTACATAAACTAGAAATCTAAAGTACAGAAAAAGTAAACTAAGATCCTCAGCAGCAACAACAAGTAGGAGACCACATCCATCACGGAGCTCGTGAAGGTCCAGCGTCGTCAGATGGATCAGTGAATGAACGACGAAGGTCCAGGAAAGCCGCATCGGAATCTAGGTAGCGTATAACCCAAGGGTCATCGATAAGGTATCCATTGCGAGGAGGGTCCCGCTCCATAGAAATAGGCTTAGAAGGATGTCGGGACATAGAGTACCGAATGTCATGTAGAGAGTTGCTGATGGTACTCATCTACAGGGTGGTACGGTAATCAAGCTGGATCTAGCGATCATCCTCTAATGTGAACCGATCGTGAAGCATAGTCTGAATCGACTCAATAATAGCAGGAGGAGGAGGCGCATCCTGTCCAAGAGCATGTGCGTCAGCCTGAGCATCAGAGTGCTCAGACTCAGCAGGTGAGCCAACTGCCGCCTGAAGCCGCCGTGCCTTAGATAGGAAGGCAAGGGCAGGTAGGAATTGGCACTCATCAAGTGGGACATAAAAAGCATAAAAAATCATAGGAAGATAGAGAGCATAGACCAAAGACCTTGGCTTCTTCCTAGCATTAATCATCCCGTCCATCATGGTACGTGGAAGATTAAATGGAACATGGAAATGAAGATGATACAAAGCAGAGATCTCAAAATATGTAACCTCATCAGTCGATCCCACTTTGGGCAGAATCGTGTTGAAGACAATATGATAAAGTTCATAGAAGTAAGGATTGAGAAATTTGGCAAGAAGCTTACGTGGACGTGTGTTTGGGGTACACAAATCGTCCTTGAAGCTTTCTAGGGATGACCCATCGGAGAATTGAAACTTGCGAGCTTCGACAAGTTTCTCCCATGGGTTGGGCTCCAAAATTTTAAGGTATTCAGCCAAGTGAAAGTCATCAAATGAAATGTCAATGCCAGCAACACGTGAATATAAACGTGTAACATCATGAGTAAGATTGCAATAAAATATTTGATTGGCATTTAGATAGATAACTAAATTTGTAGTGACAAGTTCATCAAGACATAAATCATGGAATAATGAATCATATTGCGAAAATATGGTAAAGTTAATAGGATGACCCGCGTACATGGGACGTGATCGAAAATCACTAAACCATTCGTTTGAAGCGGCTAGTAACACAAATAGTCGGTCATCGTACGTGTTGGGGTCAATAGAACGAGGTGGATTGAACATTGGATGAATGGGTTGTTGAATAGTTGTTCAACGGGTTGTTCAACACGAAGAGGAGGATTCGAAGAGGACGCACCCTCGGTTCGAAGCCTCTTTCCTCTATTAAACAACTTGGGAGCCATGAGTAATGAAGAAAATTGAAGAAATTGAGATGAAGAGAATAGTAAAATTATACCTCAAAAAGTTGATGAAGGATGGAAGAAAATGGTGCAAGAAACCCTCTCCTTGAATTTGGAGAAGAAATATGCACTAGGATGAGAGAACTAGGGTTAGGATTTGAAAGGGAAGTGTTTTGAGAAGTTTAGAAGGTGGCAATGGAGAAAAGAGAGAGAGAGAGAGAGAGAGAGAGAACTCGGTTATAATGTTAGGGGTTCGAATGGTCGGAAGGAATCTGGACCATTGGATCAATTTCAGATCAGCGGCTGGGCCCGCTTGAAGTTCTTGAAAGATCAGACCGAATTCGGCCCAAACTCTATGTTAGGCGGAGTTCGGCCCGAATTCCGGTTTCTAGGGCCAGAATAAAAATCAGGCTGGAAAAGTTTAAAAATAAAGATAGATTTAAAAGAAATGAAGGAAAGGAAGAATGAATGCAATAGTTAGAAATCCTGGTAGAAATTTTTAAAGAGTGAAAGCTAAATCAAAAGAATAACATGAAGTTCAAAAATTTGAATTTAGCAAGTTATAGATAAAAGTATACCATATAATAAACAAGTAGTTATGCCATAATTCAGTATGGTAAAACTGTCATGGGGTAGCTGCAGAGGCCGGATCCCAGCTAGCGGTAGTCCTGAGGACTAGTGCACCACGTCGCTTAGGATTTTATGCCTTTTTGTTAGAAGGATCCTTTCGGCTTGTACCCATAGCAAATTCATCATAAGGAACCGAGACATAATCGATATTTACGTATGTTGCTTTAATGAATAACCGCTTCTCCAAAATTTTGAGTTCACGACAAAGAAAGTAGAAACGCTTTTCGGATAGTGGTTTAGTAAAGAAATCTGCTAGTTGATGATCAGTGTCAATAATTTCTAAGTTTATAGTACCATTTTGCTGGTGATCACGCAAAAAGTGGTGATGAATCTCAATGTGTTTCGTGCGTGAGTGATATATAGGGTTCTTAGTGAGATTAATGGTACTAGTGTTATCACAGAATATAAGAATGTGCATAAAAGAACGGTTGTAGTCTGCAAGGGTTTGCTTTATCCACAAAATTTGTGCACAACAACGACCAACTGTAATATATTCAGCTTCTGTTGTGGATAGTACGACAGAATTCTTCTTCTTGCTAAACCAAGAGACTAGAGCCATGCCTAATAAATGACATGTGCCGCTTGTACTTTTATGGTCGACTTTGCATCTCGCAAAATCAGCATCTGAATAACCAATAAGGTCAAAGGATGTGGATTTGGGATACCATAAGTCCACTGTAACAGTACCCTTAAGGTATCAAAAGATACGCTTAATGACGAACATGTGTGATTCCTTAGGACTAGCTTGATAGCGAGCACACAGACAAATACTAAACATGATATCGGGACGACTAGCAGTTAAATAAAGTAAACTACCAATCATACCTCGATACTTACGTTGGTCAACAGGTTTGCCGCTTTCATCAGGTTCCAGCTTGGTCGAAGTAGCCATAGGGGTGCTGATTGGTTTGATGTTGTCAAGATCAAATTTTTTCAACATATCCTTTATATATTTAGACTGGCTGATGAAAGTTCCTTACGAAGTTTGTTTGACTTACAATCCAAGGAAGTAGGTGAGCTCCCCCATCATGCTCATCTCAAATTCGTTCTGCATACACTTAGCAAAATCTTGGCAAAGATTTTCATTAGTAGAACCGAATATGATATCATCTACATAAATTTGCACTAAAAGAATAGTATTTTAAAAACTTTTGATAAACAGTGTAGTGTCAATTTTTCCTTTTGAAAAGCCTTTATCTAGCAAGAAATTGCTTAGGTGTTCATACCAAGCTCTAGAGTCTTTTTTGAGGCCATATAGCGCTTTCTTGAGTTTGAAAACATGGTCGGAAAATTTATGATTTTCGAAACCAGGGGGTTGTTTTACAAAAACTTTCTCCTTAATAAATCCATTCAGAAAAGCACTTTTAGCATCCATTTGAAACAATTTAAAATTTTAAAAGTTAGCAAATGCACAAAGCATCCGAATGGATTTCAGTCTTGCAACAGGAGCATACGTCTCATCGTAGTCGATACCTTTCTCTTGGTTGTATTATTGAAATACTAGACAAGCTTTTTTGCGTGTAACTGAACCATCTTCATTTACTTTGTTACGAAAAACCCATTTCGTACCAATAATCGAATGATTAGCTAGCCTAGGAACAAGTTCCCAGACTTGGCTCCTCTCGAATTGGTTGAGTTCTTCTTGCATGGCAGAAATCCAAAACTCATCATTGAAAGCTTCTAAAACAGTTTTAGGCTCAATTTATGAAATGAAGGCGTTGCTAGCAATGGAGTCTCTTAACGATGATCGAGTACTTACTCCGCGTGAAACATCATCTATTACCAAGTTTTCTGGATGTGACGGCTTGAAAGAGAATTTCTTTGGCAAGCCCTCCAGAAAATTGGTTTCAGTGGTGGTATTCATCGGCATAGAAGTTGATGGCTCAACATCATCGTCAGTAGTAGCTGCTGCACTGTTATCCTCATCAAAAGTCACACTGGTAGACTTTTTCACAATTAATGAGCATTTGTTGAACACTCTATATCCCTTGCTCTTGGCAGCATAGCCAAGGAAAATACCATCGTCAGCTTTGGCATCAAATTTGCCTAAGTTGTCTTTGGTATTAGGGATAAAATATCGACAACCGAAAACTCTAAAATATAAAACATTTGGAGTTCTTCCAAACCAAAGATCATAGGGTATTTTCTTCGTAATAGGTCGAATGAGCACCCTATTTAAAATATGGCACGCTGTACTGACAGCTTCAGCCTAAAAATATTTCAGAAGTAAAAATTTATTCAACATAACTCTAGCCATATCGCCAAGAGTCCTATTCTTCCGCTCTACAACACCATTTTGTTGAGGAGTTCTTGGACAAGAAAACTCATGATAAAAACCATTTGAGCCACAAAACTTTTCAAAATCAGTATTTTTGAATTCGCCTCCATGATCACTTCGGATTCGAGTAATCATGTAGCCTTTTTCGTTTTAAACCTTTTTAGCAAAAAATTTGAAAACAGAAATAGCATCACTTTTGCTTATAAGAAATAAAACCCAAGTGAATCTGGAAAAATCATCTACTATAACAAAAGCATAGATTTTTCCACCAAGACTGGCAACTCTACTAGGACCAAATAAGTCCATATGAAGTAATTGCAAGGGTCTAGTAGTACTTACAGTGTTTATAGAATGAAATGAGGACTTGGTTGCCTTATTCAACTCAAATTCGGCACATACAGTGTCCTTTTTGAATGTGATATCGGGCAAGCCTCTAACTAGCTTCTTAGTCGATAGCCTGGATATAGTATCCATATTGGCATGACCAAGACGCTGGTTCCACAGTAATCTCTCATCCTTGTGAGTATAGAGGCATCTTCCTGCACTGTTAGTATCTCTAGATAGATAGAAAATGTAAATGTTATCCTCTCTTATCCCTTCAAAAACGATGTCTCCCGTTGACCTATCATAAATATAGCATTTATTTTGTCAAAAGTTAATATCATATCCATGATCAACAATGTGACTTATGCTGAGCAGGTTATACTTTAACTCGGTCACTAGGCAGACATCTTTTATTATAGGAGAAGGAGGATGACCAATATTACCATTACCTATGATGTATCCTTTTAAGTTGTTGCCGAAGGATACATACCCTTCCCTCTTCATCGATTGTGATGCAAAAAGATTTGCGTCTCCCGTCATATGTCGCGAGCATCCACTATCGAAAATCCACTTACTTTTAGTTGAGGAATGAAGGTCCACCTACATCAAGAGTAGATGTGACTTTTGGTACCCAAGTTCTTGTGGGTCCTGAAATGTTAGTTTTTGGCACCCATGCATATAGATTTATATCTACTAATCTTCTAATTCTACATTATGGTGAAATGTGTCCATGTAATCCATAATAGGTATACGTAGCATGCCTATTAATATTAGAAGCATGTTGATGGTGTCTATATGCAGCATGGTGTGGAACAGCAGGATAATGATTATATATGGCAGTAGGATGATGGTTATGTCTATATGCAGCATAGTGATGATTATGTCTATGTGCAGTATGGTGATAGTTATATGCAGCGTGGTGATGGTTGTGCAGTATGGTGATTGTGTGTAGCAGTAGAATGATAGTTATGAGAGTGATTTCTATGTGCATATGGTTTATGTGCTTTATGGAAGTACGTGTACATGTAAGAATGTTTACGTGCTGTATGAGGATGACGTGTTTGACTATTTTGAGTAGTCTTGTGCTTTGTGTGTGTCTTATGTGATTGGGTTTGAGATTGAGCAACCTGTTTTCCCAATCTAATTTCTAATTTCTTAGAGGCAACATGCAGTTCATTATACTTAGCATTTAAACCATCAATTTTAGCAACAGAGATCTTGTGTCTATTCTTTTCTTCAGCAAGCTCAGTGTTGAGTGTTGTGATCTCACGTCTTTGCCTTTCAATACGCGCTTCGGCATTATGTAGGCTTAGCTTAAGCTTAGATACCTCATTAGTGACTTTCGTGGGTGGAGTGTCTCTAACATTATTAAGTAAAGAAGAGAGTTTTTGAATTTCAACTTCATAACTCTTGATCTTCTTCTTGGCATGCTTATATTTACTAATGACATTCTTGTGGTCATTTAGTAAATCATTGAAAGCATCGCTAAGTTCATCAAAAGAGAAGTCATCGAGAGTATCGTTAGTTACCTCATCGGATGTTGCCATTAGGCATACATTAGCGGTGTCTTGAGGGGAGTCCTTTTCTTCTCGGAGTCACTTGCCTCGCTTTCATGCCAAATACTAGTATTGGCAAATTTTCTTGATGAGGACTTCTTGTAGGGCTTCTCATAACGGTTGCTTTTCTTTGCGAATGGACAGTCTTTTGGACGTGTCCAGTCTTCTTGCAGCTGTAGCATGTTGGTTCTTCTTCGTCATCTTCTTGTTGTTCCTTCTTTCTTCGATTGAAGCGAAGGAACTTCTTGAAGTTGCGGACAAGGAGAGCTTGATCATCACCTTCCGAGTTGTCATCATCAGTCTCTTCAGGATCATCTCATCAACAATGAGTTTTAAGGGCAATCTATTTTGCCTTTGGAGCAGGCTCTTCGAAGTCTTTGAGGTCAAGCTCGTGGGTCATCAGATTTCCCATCAAAGAATCCATAGACATTGTAGTAAGATTATTGCCTTCTATGAAAGCAGTTATCTTAGGGTTCCAAATCTTCGGTAGCCCCCTAAGTAACTTGCGAATCTTCTCGTGATTTGTATATTATTTGTCGAGAGATGACAAGGGGTTGATGACGTCGAAGAATCTTGTAAACATTTGTGTGATCGTCTCATTTGGCTTCATCTTGAATGCCTCATATTTTTGAGTGAGACGACTGATTTTTGACTCCTTGACTTGGGTGGTTCCTTCATGCGTCACTTCTAGAAGTCTCCATACTTCGTGAGAGATGGTGTATGTCGAGACCATGTTAAACTCATTCCTGTCTATTGTACAAAATAAAGCAATAATAGCTCTCGCATCTAGACTCGCCTATTTCTTTTCCTCGTCAGAATATTTGTTGTTGGGTTTCTCGACGAGATCACCATTGACAACTATCTTGGCAGGCTTTTTGTAACCATCGATAACAATGGTCCACAGGTCGAAGTCTAGAAACTTGAGATAAAAACTCATCCTTATTTTCCAATAGGTGTAGTTGGTTTTATAAAATAGGGGTGGCCTATGAGTAGACTGCCCTTCACCATGATTGGAAAATACGGATTGTGTGGTTGCCATGGATCAGCTCTAGGATGTTAGTCCTTGTTGAGAGAACAGAGCTCGGATACCAATTGAAGAACAAATAGGCAACTCTAGAGGGGGTGAATAGAATTTATGACAATAATATCCAATTAAAAAATAAACACTTTCACCAACAGTAAATAGTCAGATTAAATGCGGAAATAATAAAGAGCGAGAAATCATACGCAAACACAGCCGATTTTAACCTGGTTTCCCTCGTGGAGGACTAGTCCAGGCCTGAGAACTCTAGCTCAGGATTAAATACACTATTTGTGAAATAGTAGTTATATCCCGTGCATTTTCTTCAGAATAGTACATCAACTTCTTACAGAGATCGCAGTGGCGATGCTTGGAATTTTCCAAGCGACTTTTTAAACTCTTGCACAAACTCCTAACTAAAGAGCACTGAGCACTTTGAGACTTAGCAAGCTTGTGGCTAGTAGATGAGAAGGGTAAGACTTGTATAAGGCTTTTGAGAGAAGAGGAGAAGATTGGATGATTGAAAAGTGAGAATTCAAGGCCTATTTGTAGGATTCTAGCTAGGCAGAATTCGGCCAGAATTCTGGGTCAAAAATTCAAATTTTTGGCCGTTGGACAACTAGCATCCAACAAACCCTAAAAATTAGGATCTTGGATTTTAGGGGACAAAATTCGGCCCATACTCTGTGTGGAGGCAGAGTTCGGCCCGAACTCTGTTTCCAAAAGACAGAATTGGTCTAGTGGGCTGTATGGGCTAGGTGGAGCTTTTGGTTTGTGGTATAGGTATAGGTAAAGGCCCAAACTGCTCAGTGCGACTCAGTTTACATGTATCTAGACTCAAGAAAAGTATAAAATATAGACTCGAAATATAGTACACTGCTGGAACGAGCCGTCGTCCGTCTTGTACTGAGTTTAGTCTTGATTTATCATATTAAATTATGACAAGTATCATATTGTCAATTGTATCAATATTTGGTTGACTGTAATTTTGTGTCAACACAACTCTGCCAACTTTTCCGTAGATTGCCCTACTCTAAAAAGAAGAAAAATGTGCCACCTTCGTAAGCCGATCCACTATCACCCAATAGCATACTTACCACTTGGTGATCTCGGTAAATCGGTCACAAAGTCCATTGTGATATGCTCCCATTTTCATTTCGGGATAGGAAGCGGTTGTAATAACCCAGCTGGCCTCTGTTGTTCTGCCTTCACTTGCTGACATATTAAGCAACGGGAAATGAATCTAGCTATCTCCCTCTTCATTTCGTTCCACCAGAAGTGATGTTTGATGTCTTTGTACATTTTGGTCCTTCCGGGATGTATAGAATACTGAGAATTGTGGGCTTCTGTCATAACCTCCTGTCTGATGTCTCCACCTGGCACACATAGACGTGATCCAAATCTAAGTGTTCCATTCTCGTGAATTTTTATCTCCTTCCTGAGTCCTGACTCACATTCTGTCCTAAGCTTCTGAATCCTTGGGTCCCGTGCCTGAGCTACCATGATCCTGTCAACCAAGTCGAATTGAACTCGTAGACTTGCCAAAATTCCTATATCACTAGGAAGTATAACCCTCGATGCCCATTTCTTGAAGATCTTCTAAGATATGTTTTTGTGATGTCAATATAAATGCACCGTCTCTCCTACTAAGAGCGTCTGCTACCACATTAGCCTTGCTTGGATGATACTGAAGCTCTACGTCGTAATCCTTGATCAACTCTAACCATCATCTCTGTCTTATCTTCAGTTCCTTCTGAGTAAAGATGTACTTCAGACTCTTGTGGTTTGTGTACATGTCCACTCGATCACCGTACAAGTAATGCCTCCATAGCTTAAAAGCAAATACTACTGCTGCCAACTCCAAGTCATGGGTCGGATAATTCTTCTCCTGGTCTCGAACTTGACTAGATGCATACGCTATCACCTTCCCATATTGCATTAGGACACACCCAAGTCCCTTTCCTGATGCATCATAATATACAGAAAAACCTCCGGGTCCAACCGGTAATGTAAGAATATATAGGTGCCGCGATTAACTTTTGCTTCAATTTTTTAAATGATGCCTGGCACTCTGCCTACCAAATAAATGGCACATCCTTCCGTGTCAAGCGGGTCATGGGTGCTGAGAGTCTTGCAAAGTCTGATACAAACCTTCTGTAATATCCTGCCAATCCTAATAAACTTTGTACATCTGCTACGGTCTTAGGTATTGGCCAACTCTCTACTGCTTCTACTTTTTTGGGATCCACTGCTATTCCAGCCCCTGATATGATGTGCCCCAAGAATGATATGCGATCCGTCCAAAACTCAAACTTGCTGAGCTTGGCGTACAACTGGTTCTACCTCAGAACCTGTAACACTTTCTTGAGGTGATCTTCATGCTCTGCATCACTAGCTGAGTATACGAGAATGTCGTCGAGGAACACAATGACAAATTGATCTAAGTACGACATAAAGATGCGGTTCATCAAATCCATAAATATTGCTGGAGCATTGGTCAAACCAAACGACATTACTAAGAATTCGTAATGCCCGTACTTTGACCTGAATACCGTCTTAGGAATATCCTCTTTCCGAACACTCACTTGATGATACCCCGATCAAAGATCTATCTTGGAGAAAACCCTTGCTCTGCTCAACTGATCAAACAAGTCGTCGATCCTTGGTAGTGGGTACTTGTTCCTTACTATTGTCGCGTTGAGCTTTCAATGCACAATCTTGATGACCCATCCTTCTTTCCTACAAGTACTACTGGTGCTGTCCATGGTGATTCGCTACCTCGAATGAACTTCTTTGCCTTTATTTCCTCTATGTGCTGATACACCTTGGCCTGCTCTGAATCTGCCATTCTGTAAACTCGATCTGATATCGGTTTAGTTCCAGGTGCCAATTCTATATTGAACTCAATATCCTTGACCGGTGGTAGACCTAGAAGTTCTTCAGAAAATACGTCAATGAACTCTTCAACTACCTTCGAGACTTGAACTTCTTCTATTGCCGCTACTATTCTTTTTTCTTGTTGAGTTGCCCCTGATCTGACTAGGCCCACTACAACAAAAAACCCTTTTAATGACGGCTAAAAAGCGTCATTAATGACAAACTATGACACTTTTTTTCAAAGCAACCGTTATGAAAACGGGTGTTATAAATATTTTTTAAAAGCGTTATAAAAAAACGGTCATGAATAGTTTCTATAAAAGCGTTATGAATATTTAATATATAGTGCACAATTCAGGACTTTTGTAAAACGTTATGAATAGATAATATGTATAGTCTCAATGCAGCACATTTATAACACTTTATACTATTCAAATTAGCATATTTATAACGATCTATACTGCACATTATATATTAGATTCCAAAAACTTAACATTATATATCACCATCTTTATTACATTTCTCGAAATAGAGTACATATCAACATCTTCATTACATTATCAAAATAGAATATCCAAACACACACACACATATATATTTTATATATATATATATATATATATATATATATATATATGTATATATATATATATATATATATATATATATATATAAAATATATATATATATATATTTATATATATATATATATATATATATATATATATATATATATATATATATATATATATATATATATATTTACAACTAACCAAATTGTCCACATCAAAACTTGGCCACATAACCAATAATCATGAAAGATCAACGACAGCCGAAACACCAGTGAAATCCTGAGAAAAAAAGAAAACCAAATCAGTCCATATAATTGTCAGGCCTAAAAATCAAATCTAATCCTGAAATATCAAGAGAAAGGAGTAAAACAAACTAGGTCATGATAGGGATCAGGTATTTGTCCTATATCTGGAGCAAGATTGACAGAATAATCCCTAAGAAAAGAGTTTTCACGAAAATGAGAACATTCATAACATTATATAGAAACCATAAAAAACTATTACAGAGATTTTGCAAGAAAAAAAACCCAATTCCAACGACGCCAATGCCTTTAAAAGGGAAGAAATAGAACAGTATCCTGAAGGAATGAGGATGTTTCGATTTTCTTCATCGTCTATCAAAACAAACACACTATAAAGGTATAGTTGGAGAAAGAAGCTAACAACAGAACAGTTATCCTGCGTCCTAGCAACAACCACAATATAAAGGTACACACACACACACCTCTCTCTCTCTCTCTCTCTCTATATATATATATATATATATATATATATATATATATATATATATATATATATATATATCATCTTATGAAGATTATCCGATGGTCCACGGACTTTAACACCAAGGAGGACTCCGCATCGGCAGAAGCATGGGTTACCCTACCGAATCTACCCCTCATCTGCTTCGCTCCAGCAGAACTTAGACGGATCGCCAACTCTTTCGGGACATATGTTGCTACGGCGGCAGAAACCAGCAACCTCTCAAAATTCCACTACGCAAAAATCTGTGTGGAACTTGATCTCTCCACCGAACCCTCCAACCACAACATCATTGAGCTTGGCGACCGGACGCACACCCAGCGTATAGTTTACGACAATCACATCATTTTCTGTACACACTCCCATCTCCGGGGATACCTTGCAGAACACTACCGACGCCTTTACCCCCACCTAAGGAGGAACTCGGAGCAGAAAGGGAAGGAGCCTAAAGCTAACAAGCACAACAAACCGATCAAAGAAGATCAGCCGAAACGACTGTTGTTGTGGCAGAATTCACACATCAGATTCAGTGACGGTGAATAATTGCCAGACAAGATGCTCATTTTCGGCCCTAGCCCTATCCGTAATCAAAGCCCACCCGACTCCCCCAACCTCTCCATCTCCCTTTCCAACCAGTACACGGCCCTGGACCAGGACGTCAACGACCTAGCCATCGAAATCTTCGAAGAGGCAGTCGAACCTAATCGGCCAAGTCAGGAGAAGATCCTCGCTAAGACCGTCGATATGGCGTCTCTTACAGTCATGGCAGCATCCCCAAACGAACCATCATCCGAGAACTACCAGTCAGAGGATGCCATCATAGCATGAGCCCTAGGAATCCTAGGGCCGGAACAGGTCCTCAGAGAACAGCAGGAAATAGCCGTCGGATTCCTCCTTCTTTCAACCGGGGATCCGGGTGGAAACGAGGCAGAACCAGCAGACACCATCACTATACCACCAGCGGAGGCCAGCACGGACTCAGCGGAAGAAAGGATAGACATCCCCTAGACTCAGCGGTAGAACAACGTCGTAGACTCCATCGTAGCCACCAACACGGTCATGAGGGCCCCCACCAGTAGCAAAAACACAGGAAATAAAGAAGCGCCAGAGTCGTCGAGCATACGTACTAGATCCGCAACCAAACGGATCAAAAACCCTTCCACCAACAACATCAATGCTTAACATCTTATCTTGGAATGTTCGTGGCCTGGCTAACAGTCCCACCAAGAGACGTTTAACCAGTCTCAGGAAACTCCACAACATCGACATTTTGATTGTCATTGAACCAAAGACCTCCCCCAAGTACATTAAATCCATTCAATTACAGCTCGGATTCACGTCCGCCGTGGCTAGCAACCATGACATTTGGATCCTCTGCTCGAAGGATATCAAGATCGGCTTCATCCAAGACTCCAGGCAAGCACTCTCTCGCTGGATAGAACACCCCTTTCTTCCCAAGTGCGCCATCATATCTACGATTCACGGCAGCTGTGACGTGCCAGAGCGCAAACAACTTTGGAATGACCTCCTCGATTTTCATAACGACCACATCGACCTCCCCTGGCTCTGCATCGAGGATTTCAACGTCATTACATACAGAGAGGAGAAATCCGACGGCAGATCGCCACCCCACATGGCCATGCAAGACTTCAACAACTTCATATTCAACGCCAACCTGACCTCGCTCCAATTTACCGGCAACGAGTTCACCTGGTGCAACATGCAGGAAGGTGAACGACAGCAATACTCCCGCCTTGATAGGGCTCTCACGAATAACCTTTGGCATGGTATGGGGACCACTTTCGATCTTACTCATCTGAATGCTACTGATTCCGACCACGCGCCTCTTCTGGTTGAGATGAGGAGTAATTCCAATCATATCAAATAGAACTTCCGGTTTCTTGAATTCTGGTGCATGCACCCGCAATTCAGACAAGTAGTGGAAGAAGCCTGGAACCAAGCAGACTCCCCCGACCCGCTCATCAGGGTGGCGGACAAGCTTAAGGCTACTAGAAAAGCTCTTACGACATGGAGTAAACAGGCGTACGGAGACATTTTCCAGCAAGTGCGTGTCGCAGAAGATGATGTCACTCGCGCAGAGACCTTGTTCGTCCATGACAGGTCATCCCACCCCAGGACCGCCCTCAATCTCACCAAAGCCATCCTCAAATGTCAGCTGAAGGTCAAAACTGATTTCTGGAAACAGAAAGCGAGGCTAAGATGGGATAGTGAAGGAGATAAAAACTCGGCCTACTTTCATGCTTGCGTCAATGGCCGCAAACAGAAACTCACCCTCCATAAGATAAAGGATAACTCGGGTAACAACATCAGCAACCAACAAGGCATCCAAGAGGCGGCCGCCAATTTCTACTCTCAGCTTTTCACTAAAGAGCGAGTTCTCAGAGACAACTTGTTTCTTGCCGAAATCCCTAACCTCATCAACGATGCTGAAAACACCAAGTTGGATCTCCCTCCGTCCGAACAATAAGTAAAAGACGCTGTCTGGGCACTGGATGCCCACAATACCCCGGGACCTAATGGATTCTCCGAGGTCTTCTTCAGAGAGTGCTGGAACATTGTCAAAAAGGACATCCACGAAGCGGCTAAGGCCTTCTTTCTGGGAGCGACCTACACTAAAGCTATATCATCAGCCAACCTTATTCTCATCCCAAAAAAGGGCAACACCGAAACCTTTCACGACTTCCACCCCATTAGTCTGTGCACCTTCACCAAAAAAATCATCTCCAAGATCATTGCCTCTCGCATGTCAGACTTGCTCCCCAAGATCATCTCAGAGGAACAAAGCAGTTTTATCAGAGGCAGAAACATCCAGGATAACATCATGCTTGCCCAAGAGTTAATAACATGCATGAAACTTCCCGCAAGAGGTGGCAACATTGCGATCAAACTGGATATGGAAAAAGCCTGTGACATAGTGGACTGGCAATTCATGGTTTGGGTCCTCAGGGGATTCGGCTTCTCGGAAACCTGGATCAATATCATCTGGAGATCGATCAGCAACTCCTGGTTCTCCACGGTTATCAACGGCCAAGCCGACAGATTCTTCAAATCTAGTCGCGGAATCAGGCAAGGAGACCCTCTATCATCCACCATATTCATCATCACGGCGGATGCATTGAGTAGAAACCTGAACAAGATGACTAGAATGTCGAATTTCCAGCACTTTTATACTACCAGTGGCTGTCCGATTATCACCCACCTAGCCTATGCGGATGACATCCATATCTTCACCTCCGGGGATGTGGGATCGGTGGATGTGGTCTACAACACACTACAAAGATACGCCTCTTGCTCCGGCCAGAAGGTCAAGCCCAGGAAGAGTATCATCTACCTCCACCACAACATTAATAGCAAAAGTGCGACCAGGCTCTCCAACATCACCTCGTTCTCTATCAGTCACCCTCCCTTTTAATACCTTGGATGCCCCCTTGGGTACGGCAATTCTAACGCCGGCAAATTCCAATACCTCGTCAAGAAAATCAGAAAAAAAATGGAAGGGTGGTACAATGCCACCCTATCTCCGGGCGGGAAGATGATCCTCATTAATCACATGCTCACATCCATCCCCATATACACCCTCGCTGCGTGCTCTACTTCCAAGAACGTGCTGACTTCGATTGAGAACATCTTCAGTAACTTCTTCTGGAGACACAGCGGTAGCCACGTCAAGCATAGTTGGGCCAGCTGGGACACCATGGCTAAACCTACCGAGGAGGGGGATTGGGGTTCTCGAAACTTTTCCATATTGCTGATGCCTTCTCGATGAAGCTTTGGTGGAAGATTCGTACGAGTAGCAATTTGTGGACAAGATTCATGAAGGCTAGATACTTCAAGCACATTCATCTGTCACAGGATATCGCCAACTACAGATCTTTCGCGGCATGGCGGCGTATCATCAACGGTCGTACTATTGCAGAACCGGTTATCCGTCTGCGCCTGGGCGACGGAGAATCCAATACCTTCCATGAACGTTAGGCTAGAGACACCTTGCTACAGCTCCTCCCGGAGGTTCCGGAGCACAGCAGGATCAAGGACCTATGGGATGCGAGAAGGGACGAATGGAATTGGGACAAGATCCAAGATTGGGCTGGAGAGGAAGCGGTAGACCGCATCCGCCGTCATGAGCTGAAGTTAAGCTCAGATATTGACAAGATAAGTTGGTCGGCATGTCAGGCAGGCGAATTCTCTGTTCACTCAGCCAGACAGGTTGCCCGCAGCCCGGGAGTTCCTTCTTCTATCAGTGCCGCTTTCTGGCAGACATGCATCCCCAAGAAATGGTCCATCCTGATCTGGAGAGTCATCAGGAACAAGCTTCTGACCGACGACGTTCTGTACTCCATTGGATTCAGCTTAGCCTCCGTCTGTAATTGCTGTACAGCTCGTCAATCGAAAACTGTTGACCACATCTTCAGCCAGGGCGATCTTCCCGCTCAGGTCTGGAATGCGCTCTCTCAGCGTTGCAGTCAGGATCAGGTGGGCGGAAGCCTCAACGATCTCTTAGCAGGGTGGGTGCTCGCCTCCCATGGCCACCAGATCGTCGCGGCTGCTGTCACGTGGGTATTATGGAAGAATCGCAACAAGGCCAGGTATGAGGGCAACCAATTCAACACGGACAGCCTTATCCGGGAAGTGATCAGGCAGTGCTGAAAGATTTGGAGCATCTGTTCGCATGAACAGACCGATTTTTGGGAGTCTCTCCTCGTCTAGTACTCCGGTTTCGTTTCTTCTTTTCTTGGTATACTTGTATAGGCGTTGGCATTTTGTGCCTATAGTATACTTGTACAGGCTTCGGCATTTGAGCCTTACTGAATAAATGGAGGAGTTTTGGGTATATATATATATATATATATATATATATATATATATATTTTTATTTATTTATTTATATATATTTATATATATATATATATGACAAATGAGAAAAAATGTACTATTGTTATACATCATCCTACTGCCATGGCTAATGGAGGACATGAGAAAAAATGTACTATTGTGAGAGAAGTAGGTTTCCTCCATTCTCAACAAGAGTTCAAAAAGAAGCTAGCTAGGTTTTTAATTGAGCGTGTCCCAATCGGTCATCGCTGGCAGAGTCATGTACAACAAAATAAGCAAGTGTAGCCAAGCGTCTGCTTGCGTGATTGAATCTATATATGAAGTGAGGAGTAATTAAGGAAATATCATAACATAAAAATGCTTGGACAATGTCACCGTGATGGTAACAGAATGAAATAAATATGTTTAATTACGGATAAAAATCAAAGACAAATGCCAACCTTCTAAGGGACACTGCAAGCTACTAATAATAGTATATCAGCTGATGAACAAAATCAAGTAGCAACCAGTTCAATCTTTCAGTGTCAAGGAATCAGCCGAATGACAAAAAAAAAGGGATAAAGACTTTATTATTATTGTTCCTAGTGTCACGAAATCACGCTTGGTAAATAACACTTGATAGATATATATAGAGTCGAGATCAAGAACATCTAAGTATATTGTTGACTATGATAATTTGGAAGCTTATATGAAATGAAAAAAAAGCAGCTGCGTTGCAAAGAATGCTAAGAATTTGTCTTGGTCAGAAGCAATCGACAACTTTTAGGTTAAAGCATGACTCCATAAGAGGTTGATTCAAAATAACTGAGGTTACATGAAACATCGAACAGCCAAATAGATTATTTGTTAATTACTTATTCTAACTTATCAAAAATGACATCTCATTCCTAATCATATGACAACAACACATTTAAACAATAAACTACCAGTATATCATAGTCGATAGTTTACTTCCATTGATGATCGAAGAGGAAGGCATAGATTTAGAGATTAGTGTACTTGCATTTGGATTAAAAGTGCTTAAACTGTACTACCAGTATATCAATAGTACAACTAACAAATATCTACAGACAAGCAAGCTTAGCAATAAGTTCAAATTGAATCATGAGCAGTGAAGTAAATTAGCATAGAAGTAAAGACCATCAGTTGACATAAAATTTAGTAAAATCTCACATTTATATTTCAAGGAAACGAACCTGAAACAAGCAAAGAAAAAAAAGAAGCCAAGGCAAGGGTTCCCAATATGTGTGAACTTGGCAATTCCGCATTACAAAGACAGTAAAGATGCATAAAACACTAGTAACTTAATCATTAAGACACACACATACATATACATTCCCTCTATCCCTATATATATATATATATATATATATATATATATATATATATATATATATATATATATATATATATATATATATATATATATATAACTTAATGTGATAATGTGATGTAATATAGATTGCATATTGATATATATATAATGTGTATATAGATATATAGGAATAGATATGTGTGTGTGCCTAATATGTGTATATGGCTCATGGTCTAGGTGGAATAGCCTATGGCATATGGAATATATATACATGAGTGGGGTTATGTAAACCTGTGTGACTTGAATGGTGTGTACTTGCTAGGATAGTCTTGATTAGGCCTAATGAGACTTGATTGGGCCTAGGCTGACCTAGTTGACCTAGCATTGACTAGTTAGTTGACTGAAGTTGACCAGGGTTGACTTTAGTCTATATTTGACCCAACATCATGTAGAATGCATTATAATGTTACAGTTTACCATTCTGGTCCTGTTGTGACTTGTGTTTCTCTGATTAGGAGATAGACACCACTCCTCGGGCAGTATTTCATCCAGACACAGGATATCAGGCGAGTACATTCTTTGATCGTTTCATACTTGCTAGGACTATTTTCTTGCTCTAGATTACTTTACTTGATGCTGACACGATGGAAACACGGATTAGTACTATATACATCTTTTCATACGATGTTATCCTCCTCGGGAGCATCAGATACATCATGTCATGTGCGTTTCACTTTTAGCATGTATTCTTGTACTTTCATCATTCATGTGCACTCTCGTGATTCATGTACTCTCAGGTTCACGGAGCCCCCATGTTTACTTTCATGTACACCTATTTGTGGACCCCCATGTGAATTCATGTACAATAACATAAATTGAACGGATCCTTGTGTATTGATTGTGGTACGGGGGAGTATAAATAGTCATGTTGACAATTTCCAGTAGTGTAGCCATGTACAACCTCTCATGTTTATTATCAAGCCGTTCACATGTCTAGCTTGTACTCTAAATCACTAGTTTACTGTAGCTCTTTATTTATAGTAGATATTTCATTACAGTCTTCTCATTTACTCATGTATACTCTTCAGCATTTCATGTATCTTACTCTATTGCCTGTATTATATTCCTGTCATGATATGAACTGCATGAGATGTATTGTGCTCGCTCCAGTCCTGACTGGACCTGTTGAAATATTACAGATGATATGGAGGAGCTGTGTTCCACTTATTATGGAGCATGCCTATATGACACCTGTGAGCTGGACCCTCAGGAGGACCCAGCACTTGCAGATGATATTACCCCAGTAGACTAGGCTAGTTAGCTAGGCTAGTTCCTATTTATCTACAAGTCTTGTTGGATACACTTGTATATATTTGGAGATTGTATTCTGGATTTGTGGAGTTGTTTATCTTAGACTTTTAGCTATCTCTCTACCTGTATTTATCATCTGTGGATTTTGTGTTTTTATCTATTCTATTTTATCGTACTTTCTTTCTTAGTTGTGATTGAGTTGTACTTATTATGTCACCTCCATTCGGAGTATATATACTGTATAGGTACCTTATAATTGTTAGATGTATGTGACCTAGGACAGCATTCTACCGCCGATACTGCAGCGTAGGCTGGACGTAACCACTTCTCGTGCACTTACACTGGGTACGGGTCGTAGCAAAATCCAGAGGGATTTGTCGTCAAGGGTCTTGAAGACAAATTCTGTAAGTTGGTGAAATCTTTGTACGGTCTTAAATAGGCTCCCAAGATGTAGTATGAGAAATTTGACAAATTTATAAGATCAAATGGCTATATGGTCAGCGAGACGGATAAGTGTGTTTACACGAAGTTCGCTGATGGAAGAGGTGTGATCTTTTGTCTGTACGTGGATGACATGCTTATCCTAGGTACGGATGTGGATTGTGTCACGGAGACAAAAAAAATCATTTTGAGCAAGTTTAGTATGAAGGACTTGGGGGAAGCTGATGTGATCTTAGGGATCAAGATCATCCGCTGTCACAGTCTCATTATATTGAGAAAATGATCACTCGTTATGGGTATCGGGATCTTCCAGGGATCGATATGCCGTACAAGTGTGATTTGAAGCTGAAGCCTAATTCAGGGAAAAGCGTCAGGCAGCTGGAGTATACAAGCGTAATCGGGAGTTTGATGTATGCTACTACTGCCACAAGGCCTGACATAGCTTTCGCCGTAGAAATACTGAGTCGTTTCACGAACAACCCAGGTATTGAACACTGGAAAGCTGTGAAACGGGTTATGAGATATCTCAAGAAGACTCAGACATATGCACTATACTACAGCAGAGATCCGTCGGTAGTGGAAGGCTTCAGTGATGCCAGCTGGTGCTTAGAAGTGGAGAGCAAGAGGTCCACAGGTAGATTCATTTTCACAATGGGCAGAGCTGCTATATCGTAGAAGTCAAAGAAGCAGACTATGCTCTCGCGGTCATCCATGGAATCTGAGTTCTTTGCACTTGATACCGCAGCCGAGGAAGCAGAATGGCTTTGGGATCTCATGTATGATCTTTCAGTAGTTGGGGCACAAATAACGGCGATACCGATATACTGTGACAACCAGACGACTGCGGCGGTGGCATCAAATGACCTCTTAAATGGAAAGAAGAGGACTGTGTGGTTGAAGCACAGTGCAGTACACGATCTTATCAAGAGAGGTGTTATTGCAGTGATTGATGTTCGGAGTCAGAAGAACTTGGCGGATCCGTTCACCAAGGGTCTCAAGCTCCAGCTGGTCGATGACACAGCTTTTAAAATAGGCTTGAAGGCATTCTGATATTGTATTATTGTATTCCTACCATAAAGTTTTATGCTAATTAGTTCAAAGAGAAATCGACTAGGCATCTAGCTTTTGGTTCAAGGGAGGACCACTAATCGAAAGAATATCAGGAATGGTGGGTAAATATTCTATTGGGCATGAAGATGTTACGGACCTACAACTACTGTTGTCTATTGTTATTTTCTGCAGAAAACAGATCCGGTGGGAAGGTTGGCTTAAATGCCTTAATGAGTTCTCAGGCAAAGTGAATGCCTGGTGTGCTTTACAAAAAGCATGGTAGAACAGTACTACAAGGAGTGAAACTCCATGCTACTGTGGGGCGACTCCACCATGAGGTTCCCAGGCATGGGGTAATGCCTCCGTTTTGCTAGCCAAGTCACAGTGGCGTAGTACCGCAAATAGGCAGTTAGCCTCATGCTGTATGTTAAAATAAAGTGGGGTGTAGTCAGCACTACAAAGAGGAAGATGTCATGACCCGCTTCCGAATAATCGGACACGAGTCGGACACGCCCAGCCTTCGTTGTTAGACACGAGGAAGTAAGCTGTACCAAGCTAGAGAAATCTAACCAGATAAAACATGAATGTATACTATCACAACATCTATAAAACGTTCCCAGAATGATCACCATATTCCAAAAATCCATATATCAAAATTATACTAGTCATCAGGAATGAAATGTATAATATCTAGGAGTAAAGCTAAACAGTCTAAATAGGATTGATACCATTCAGTCCAATATCTATCGACACATAGATCCATAGTTTAAAACTAAGTACTGATACGGCATACGTCCACCTAATATACTCCTCGATACATGCATCAAAAATGATGGATTCGCTTAAAAATCTCATTCTTAGGTTCTCAGTTCAATTTCTTCTCCAGACACCTGCATCAGTCCTGATTGTATGTAACCTAAATTTCCTTTAATTACCCATAACAGTTCATCCAAATCTCACTCCCATTACAATCAATTGAAAGTGCTGCTTAAATGAAGGAGATGTTCAGAAGTTTCATAGGTGCCATAGGACAACCAATAGCTTATGTATTAATCCCTGAATCTACTCAAGTTCACAAGGATCGAATTCTCCTACATAGTTTGCTATAGGCTGTCCCAACTGTAGTTAATGATACATCCTGCAGTTAATGATACATCTTGTCAGTAATGAGGAATGTAAACATGTTCTATGATTCCAAGTATTGTCTGCAATTTCCTTAGTGTGAAATCGACTTCAACATATGAAAACAGTGTCTCATAGGTGACAGGCCCTGTTCTAACTCCAAGGGACAATGACACAACCTATATTAACTCTCAGATGAGATGTGGATCAGTCTAATATCAATGTAAAACTCAACTGAGACTACGGCTACTGAATTCCCAAAATGTGGTTCAACCACAACCCTATATATGGTTTCATAGCATAGCTATACTCTAAGTTAAAATATCTAAGTTATAATCTTCTAAGTACTGCCAAGTAAAAATACAGATTGCCATTCTACCTACTGTAACCCATAACAAATTCTACTGTCAATCACACATAGGATACAGTTATGGATACAAGTCACATCCCTTGTATCCGACCAACCATGATACATTTCTCCCAATAAACAGACACAGTGGAGTCAACAAGATTTTGACTTCCACTGTCTCGTTTGATACTGAAATCAAATTGGATCCACCAATCAATAATTTGGAAGGAGTTGAAGGAAATACCTGATCAGAACAGAGTAGATCAGGCAAAGCTTGGAAACACTATCTCAATGTGTCCGATATAGTCTCCATGTGTCCAAAATGATTTGAAAATACTATTTGGACATTTAGAGAGCAGAATCTGAGCATTCATGTGACTAAATTAATTAACTAAACCTGAATTTCCTAGTTTAGGAAAAGAACAGTCAATCAAAAACAAATGAATTACTCACACTGGAATGGATTCAGATGTGATCCCCACCGATCAACTCGATCTCCATCAATCATCCAGTCTTTCTAAGAGCAAAGTGTAAACATTCAATCATTCAAACATGCAACTGAACATCTAGATCAAACAGTTCACAAAACATGAATACTTACCAGATGGCTCACAAAATTAAGGTCAGAGCAATCGGTTGATCCTCCTAGTCCCAATCAATATCTTTCGATCAATTGATCGAGGAAAACGACACTACGAAGAAGGGGATCGAATTAAAATAGGATGCTCCAGATCTAAGCATGCAATCAAACAAAATTGGAAAGAATTCAGAATGAACGACTCCTTCAGCAAATTTGAGTGCTCACCTAAATTGAGATGCGAACGCGAGCAATCAAGAGCTTGTGATCCTCTGTTGAAGGAGGCTGCGCGCAATCGAGCACTTCAAGAAATTTGAGAGTCGTTAGAGTAGGAGCCACCATGGAAAAGCTTGATCGATGATGTGTGCTGACTAAGCGTTGGAGGAAACTTCAACGCCGGTCGCCATGGATCCTCAATCTAGGGTTAGGATTGAGAATTCCCTTGAGAGAATTTGAATTTAAAGAGGATGAGGTGATCTTTGCAGAAGTTGTTAGAAAAGGAGACGAGCGAGGGTCACTGGCTTAAATATAGGCTCTCCACTCTCTCAATCAGTTAGGCCGTTGGTGGCTTGAATCGAAGAATGAATTTGGAGGGAATCAAAAATTGAAAAGGACATTCTCCTCATGGCAGTAGTTCAATTCCTAAAGAACTAAATTAAGGTTCTTCGTTGGACCACTAGGGATCTACAATTAGGCTTAGCCCAGGATTAGTTGATAAAAATAAGGGCTGGCAAATAAACTTATTAATTTGTAACACAAAGTCCAACATCCTTTAAATGAAATATATAGATATACCTATAGGTCCTGCCCAAAGAAAAACAAATTCGTTTATTCCAAAATTTTATTTTATTATTTTTTTAGAAAATTTAAGAATTCTCAAAAATTGGAAAAGTGGAGTTACAAATCTCTCTCCCTTAAAGAATTTCTTCCTCGAAATTTAAACCACCAAAATCTCAATTAATCTTTCAATTTTCAAAGTTATTTAAAAATCTAAAAAAACAAGGTACAATCAAGCAACAAATAGGGGTAGTGCTCTCGCATTCGTCCTCGCGCTCCCATGTGGACTCTCTACATGACTAGCGGTATAATCTAGTTCTGCAATTGCTTCTCCCTCCTGTCAAGGATCTCCACTGGCTGCTCCTCGTAGGTCAAACTCAGACCCACCTCTAGCTCTGAGTAGGCCACCACATTGCTCGGATCTGGAATGTAGCGTTGAAATTGGGACACATGAAAGGCGTCGTGTACTCCATCCAAGCTAGCAGAATGCGCTAGTCGATATGCCACCTCACCAATCCGTGCCGTCTCGTCGAAGAGCCCGATGTATCTGGGCTGAGCTTCCCGCCTCTGCCAAAATGAATGGTGCCTCTGGTCAGCAAGATCTTCAGGAGCGCTCTGTTTAGGAGCCGTCTGTTGCTGTCCGCCCGATGCTTCTGTCGATCCTGTACAACTCTGAGATGCTCTGGACCTTGAGACCAAATACGATAATTACATACAAGAAGTTGAAGGAACATGCTTTAACAATCATCGAAGATCAAGCAGGCACAAGGTGGGATGAATTTTCAATTACGAATTAGAAGGGTAAATTATGAGGGCACGATTTCTAAGCATGATCAAAAATAGAAATTTTTAGCACGACTAAAAAGAGAAAAGGTACGGTCAGATAGGCATGATCAAACTTAGATGAAACACGATCGAAATATATGCATGATTTTAAAATCTAGTGAAACGGAATCAAAATCTAACAATGTATAGAATCAATGATCCAACAATAAAATGCAAGAAGAAGAATTGCAAGGGTTGAAGGAAAATATATGGAACTAATCAGGAGATATCAGTATCAAGTCAAGGTGAAAAGTACATGGATTTGCCATTCAAGAAAAACTAATAATCGTATGAAAGAGGAATATAGTCTCCATGGTACCCTGAGAACATATAGATATTTGAAGTCACTTTACTTAGAATCCCTACCTCCCCAGTATATATCCGACTGCAGTGGACTTTCGGCTCCATGACTCAAATAACAATATGTCATCGAATACTTTATCAACTTACCCTTTTCCAAACAATTATTAACGAAGCAACTCAAGAGATCAAGGTATGAAGAATTTAGGATAAAGTCTCAATAATACCCAAAAACCTGTGAATGCCTGAAATTACTTCAACTTAGAGTTCCTGCCTCGCTAGTGCGCCGTTGGCTGTAGTGAACCCTCGGTATCCGTAATCCAGAAAATAACTGTGGCGCGCGACTATCACGCCCCAGTAGATCATCGAACAGTCTCTCAACCTTATCCGTAGGAATTTCAAAAGGAGTTTCAAGGAATCCAAACTGAGCTTCAATAGTCCAAGTCACAATAATGGTGAGGTTATCTGTCTGTTAGAATATAAGGGTTTATTAGGTACTAAGAAGAAACAACGGATCCAATCAAGGAGTAGTGTGAAATAAATGGGCAACAAGGAGATTTAGAATCTCGAACAGGGAATCAAAATTTCAATTTGTAATCGAATCTCAATAAAATTTGGGATGGTAACAAGATCCCGTATATGAAACGTAACCCTGGATCGGTAGCGAAGTCTCAAATGTGGCATAGAAGCCAAGTATTAGACCAAAGACAAAGTTTCAAATTAAGAAATAAAATCTCGGATAGAAAATCTCAACAAGAAAACAAGGTTTCAAATAGTGACTAGAAAACAGGTTCCAATAAGAGACAAGGTATTGGATCGTAAATATGAAACAAACGAATCTCAATAGTAAACAAAATCGTAAATAAAGAACGAGTCCTGAATAAAGTCAAGAATAGAATCTCAAACAAGCATCAATAGAAGCGAAGGTTTAAACAAGGTTTCAGAATGATATTTCAAGTAGGAATAAATCTTGAATAGTACAAGTTTGATTAGCGAACAGAATATCAATAACGAGTAGGAGCAAGTATCCATGAAACAAGCAAAATCTTGGATAGGAGACAAAGTCGAAACAAGTAGTGAACAACAACCCTCAAATCGAAATCATCAAAGGAAATAGGCAAACAATATCGAGTAGTGAATTTCAAACAATATCGAATTGTGGATATGAAACATGTTTACTGAATAGGAACAATATCTCGAAATAAGTTTCGAATATCATCCCAGGTTCCAAAAATAGAAAACGAGAAGTTGCAAGAAATGAACTAAGTGCTAAGAGAAATTTTTAAGGGAAGACTGGATTACGAATCAAGATACATGGTTCTCTCCAACCATGCAAAAGAAGCCTTCTCTCTTCAGTCTATCTTCAGTGTTCCTCCAGAACTGGAGTCTCTTCAACCTTCCTCAACTACCCTGACGTAGGCTGGTCCCTGCGATACTGCTCCATGTGATGGCTGAATCTGGAGAGGCAGGTCCCCTTGCTGCAGTCCTGATGCTCCCCGTGCTTGTCCTTGGGCAGTATGGTCAACGATCTCCGGGCAATCCTTGACTTGATGGGCAGGCAATCAGCAGTGCAGGCGTAGCCTTCGTCTCTGGCGGCACTCTTTATGGTGATGTTCTGGCGACGACAAAAATTGCAGGCGGTCGTCATCTGAATCTGAGCCTGGGTCTCCCGCTGGGCTGAAGCGCAGAGCCTCTGTTAGTAATATACATCTGCTGGCTGCTGGTTGTTGAGATCTGCTCCCGATGATGCGACTGGTGGTGTGACCGAAGAAGCACAGACTAAGTGTTGCGACACTTTGCGGGTCTAGGATAGTTGTTGTCTTCGTCATAAGTCTTTATGTCGCTCTTGGGCTTTAGCTTCCCATCTTGTTGTATGTGCTACGAGCTGGATCTCTCCCGGTTGGTGACTTCAATCTTCAGAGGAGTCGGGTTCTCAGGGACTTGAATGATCTTTAGTTACGACTCCAGGTTCTCGATCTTCTCCTCAATGCAAGTTATGTGCTCGGTGTCGGAGAAGTCCAAAGGTCTGGAAGTCTGGAAAGCAGAAGTCTTTTCTGGCTCGAGAAGCGCATCCACAAGTCTGGCATGGAAAATGATGGCTTGCTTTCTCTCTGGGTGTCAAGGAACTTTTCAAACATCTTCGTCAACTACGTACTACCCAAGGGGATAGTAGGGACGACCTGCGGGGTGGAAGCTCGGAACCTCAAGTATAGGTGGATTAACCGTTCCGGAGTCGCGTGCTTTTGAACTATCTGAAAAAATAGAAAACTGTTAAAATAACCTAGACCTAAATACAACAAGTGTTTATAGAATATCAATAAACCTGATATACCTGATATACCCTTATTTTCCGATTTTTCTATGCTGTGATCAAGTTTTCCTAGTGTAATCAAGTCCCCCAATAGTACGCTAAGACCTAGGTACCATTAGGCTAGACCTGCATGGGCCACCACTAAAAATATGTCACGACCCGATCCCGAATAATCGGACACGAGTCGGACACGCCCAGCCTTCTTCTTTAGACACGACGAAGTAAGCTGTACCAAGCTAGGGGAATCTAACTAGATAAAGCATGAATGTATACTATCACAGCATCTATAAAACGTTCCCAGAATGATCACCATATTCCACAAATCTATATATCAAAATTGTACTAGTCATCAGGAACGAAATGTATAATATCTAGTAGTAAAGCTAAATAGTCTAAATAGGATTGATACCATTCAGTCCAATATCTATCGACACATAGATCCATAGTTTACAAAAAGGTACTGATACTGCATATGTCCACCTAATATACTCCTCGATACATGCATCAAAAATGATGGATTCACCTAAAAATCTCATTCTTAGGTTCTCAGTTCAATTTCTTCTCCAGACACCTGCATCAGTCCTGATTGTATGTAACCTGAATTTCCTTTAATTACCCATAACAGTTCATCCAAATTTCACTCCCATTACAATCAACTGAAAGTGCTCCTTAAATGAAGGAGATGTTCAGATGTTTCATAGGTGCCATAGGACAATCAATAGCTTATGTATTAATCCCTGAATCTACTTAAGTTCACAAGGATCGAATTCTCCTACATAGTTTGCTATAGGCTGTCCCAACTGTAGTTAATGATACATCCTGCAATTAATGATACATCCTGTCAGTAATCAGGAATGTAAACCTGTTTTATGATTCCAAGTATTGTCTGCAATTTCCTGAGTGTGAAATCGACTTCAACATATGAAAACAGTGTCTCATAGGTGACAGGCCCTGTTCTAACTCCAAGGGACAATGACACAACCTATATTAACTCTCAGGTGAGATATGGATCAGTCTAATATCAATGTAATACTCAACTGCGACTACGGCTACTGAATTCCCAAATGTGGTTCAACCACAATCCCTATATATGGTTTCATAACATAGCTATACTCTAAGTTAAAATATCTAAGTTACAATCTTCTAAGTACTGCCAAGTAAAAATACAGATTGCCATTCTACCTACTGTAACCCATAACCAATTCTGCTATCAATCACACATAGGATACAGTTATGGATACGAGCCACATCCTTTGTATCCGACCAACCATGATACATTTCCCCCAATAAACAGACACAGTGGAGTCAATAAGATTTCGACTTCCACTGTATCGTTTGATACTGAAATCAAATTGGATCCACCAATCAATAATTTGGAAGGAGTTGAAGAAAATACCTGATCAGAATAGAGTAGATCAGGCAAAGCTTGGAAACACTATCTCAATGTGTCCGATATAGTCTCCCTGTGTCCAAGATGATCTAAAAATCCTGTTTGGACATTTAGAGAGCATATTCCGAGCATTCATGTGACTAAATTAATTAACTAAACCTGAATTTCCTAGTTTAGGAAAAGAACAGTCAATCAAGAACAAATGAATTACTCACACTGGAATGGATTCAGATGTGATCCCCACTGATCAACTCGATCTCCATCAATCATCCAGTCGTTCAAAGAGCAAAGTGTAAACATTCAATCATTCAAACACGCAACTGAACATCTAGATCGAACAGTTCACAAAACATGAATACTTACCAGATGTCTCACAAAATTGAGGTCAGAGCAATCGCTTGATCCTCCTAGTCCCAATCAATATCTCTCGATCAATTGATCGAGGAAAATGGCACTACAAAGAAGGGGATCGAATTAAAACAGGATGCTCCAGATCTAAGCATGCAATCAAACAAAATTGGAAAGAATTCAGAATGAACGACTCCTTCAGCAAATTTGAGTGCTCACCTAAATTGAGATGCGAACGCGAGCAATCAAGAGCTTGTGATCCTCTGTTGAAGGAGGCTGTGCGCAATCGAGCACTTCAAGAAATTTGAGAGTCGTCAGAGTAGGAGCCACCATAGAAAAGCTTGATCGATGATGTGTGCTGACTAAGCGTTGGAGGAAACTTCAACACCGGTCGCCATGGATCCTCAATCTAGGGTTAGGATTGAGAATTCCCTGGAGAGAATTTGAATTTAAAGAGGATGAGGTGATCTCTGCAGAAGTTGTTAGAAAAAGAGACGAGCGAGGGTCATTGGCTTAAATACAGGCTCTCCACTCTCTCAATCAGCTAGGCCGTTGGTGGCTTGAATCGAAGAATGAATTTGGAGGGAATCAAAAATTGAAAAGGACATTCTCCTCATGGCAGTGGTTCAATTCCTAAAGAAATAAATTAAGGTTCTCTGTTGGACCACTAGGGATCTACAATTGGGCTTAGCCCAGGATTAGTTGATAAAAATAAAGGCTGGCAAATAAACTTATTAACTTGTAACACAAAGTCCAACATCCTTTAAATGAAATATATAGATATACCTATAGGTCCAGCCCAAAGAAAAACAAATTCGTGTATTCCAAAATTTTATATTATTATTTTTTTAGAAAAATTTAAAAATTCTCAAAAATTGGAAAAGTGGAGTTATAGAAGAGTTCCTCATGTTACAGTGGCAAGACACCACGATAAGGTACCCAGTTAGGAATAATGCCTCGGCCTTGCAAGCCATGTCGTTGCGGCGTAACACCGCAAGGGAGCCTAAGGCTTCATGCTGGGTAGTTTGGCACTATAAAGAGGCGGTTGCCTCATGCTACAGTAGTATGACACTACGATAAGGTTCCCGTTACGGGGTAAGGCCTCGGCTTTAAGCCATGTCATAGCGGCGTAGCACCGTAAGGGAAGCGCAAGGCGCTTCATGTCATGTCTCTTTATATTGAACTCACCTATAGTGTATGGATAAAGAGATATCAGGCCGTCTCTTGAGGATAAACTTGTAGACGTTCAAAATTATACACTGAAACCAGGCTGGCACAGGGCTTTAATGTGTAGCAGAAGCACATGTAACTAGATTATGTGAGTGAAAAGAATTTTAGTTATGGTGCAGAATTCAAGGCTTAGTCCATTCTTGTATTATAGTCTGTTGTTTGACCCATGTGGAAAGATTCAAGTCGTCAGCGATATCTCTCCTAATGCATGATGGACAGTTACTGTGGGGAACACTTATACCCATATATAGAGATATGTGGGGTTTTGTTGGGTTTTGGTCTTTTCCAAAGGGAATTTTAGTCCCACATCGGCTAGACCAAAGGAGTTGTATCTCTATATATTAGCTATGCTATTTTAGAGATGCACATGTGGTGTGGAGGTGCACATGGGTGTGCCATGTAGGGTTATTTTTCTAATGGGAAAAAGGCTAAATAAACAATTGAAAGCATTCATGCTTTTTGCTCTTGAAAAATTTATTTCCATGGGTGCTAAGTCCCGTAGGGGCTTAGCGACTCGGACTCGGACTCGGACTCGGGCTCGGGCTCATGAGGCGTAATGTGGCATTTTGTTGCGTGACCAGGTACGTGCCCAGTGGCGTGCCCAGTTGCGCGCACAGGTGCGCGGTCAGTTGCGCGGGTGTCGCAGGGTGCGCAGGGCACGCAGGTGACGCAAGTGGCTCAGTGCGCGTTCAGCGCGTGGTGTACAAGGCGCGCGGGGTGCGCGAGTGCGCAACTTGCTTCAGATCGTGCATGTGCATGATCTGAGCGGTTAATGCACGTTTGGAGTGGTTATTACCACGTCCCGAATGTTGTGCTAATCGAGCAGTTGCTACTCGGACCTATAAAAGGTCTCTTCTCTCTCACAAGAAAAAGTCACAGAACACATACAGAAAAGTTAAGAAAGTTTATAAGTGTTTCTTAACACAAGTAAACAGAGGCTATGAGAGAGAAGAGAAGCTTTACACCAGTGTTGTTTTTTCACAGGAGTTCGTGTACGATTCGATGATTCTGAAGAGCAGAAGTGTTCCAAAGTTCTCCGACGAACTTGCTGGTTCCTGGAAGCTATTCATGTGGGAGCGAATATAGCTTTGAGCAACGGTGATCATTCATCCCAGCAGGAGTTTTTTCATCTATCGCCTGTCATCTTCTTCGCTGATGTGGTTTACGAATTCTTCTTAGATTCTCGTAATATCATATGCTGCTGTAACGAGATCTTCGTTATACTTGCGCAACCTTCCTAGAAGTGTTGCGTTGGAACATTGTTCTTACAATTGTTTCATCTTCTCAGTTTTCTATCAAAAAATTGTTCCCGGCACTAACATTCCTTGCACTCATTCACTCTAGCTAGACAGACCACAAAGAAAGATGATTGGATGTTGTGCAGGTGGGCATTGGAAGGATTTTGATTTAGAATAACAAGGTGAATTGGGAAAGTGAAACGTAGAAAAGAGCTGATAGGAAATAGGTCATGTGGAAAATTGTTTATTATATTGGGAGAATGACCAATTGGGAGGAGCTAATTCATTTATTCCATTCAAACGGGAGCCATCTTCTTCTTCTTCTTCTTTCTTCTTCCCTATATAAAGACCTAAGCCTTCATCATCCAATAGTCACTCACTCGCTCACTCACACGCACACACACACACATACATAGTGTAATCAATAAATAGTAAAGTTGTGTATATAGTTTCAATGGGGGAATCATGAGCTAGCTAGCTCTAGAGCTTAATGGAGGTTGACAGAAGAGAGTGAGCACACACGGTTGTTTTCTTGCATGAAGAAGAAGATCAGAAGAATGAAGACATAATTACATGCTTGAAGCTATGCGTGCTCACTTCTCTCTCTGTCACCCACCCCCAAACTCCACGTCCATTCCATTGCATGGCGTGTGAGCTCTTTCTTTGGTGGGCAGTTTTGCTATCCTCTCTTTCCCTCCTTTTTTTTGGAAATTCGAGTACAGTACAGGTTGCTTTTTCTTTCTTTCATTTTCAATTGGTGTTTGTTTCCTTCCTTGTTTTTCTCTCCTTCAGTTGCTGGAATTGTACGGAGATGATAAAATAAGAAAGTACGTTACTGTTGATTTTTTGGGTATAACTAACTAGCAGTCTACGCACAGGTTTCTCACGATATCAAGTTCTGCAAGATCCTCAAACAAATAGCTAGCTGCTTGGTTTCTTTGTGAAGTTGGCTAATTAATTGGCTTCTTTTTTTGACACATATATAAAAGATCTAGCTGTGATGATTAACTTAACTATGATGAATAACTTCACCAGGAATATATATATATGCATGATGATGGTCAATATTTATATATATGTATACATGAGTGCAGATTTGGAGGATTATCATTGTAGAAGAAGAAGATGGTTCCTAGCTGGCCCGGAAGGCATGGATAAGTGTGGCGCTGGTGGTACCTTGAGTAACAACATCTATTTTAATTAGCCTTCGCGATTATATACAAGTGATGATGAAAAAAGTTCCTTTCACCAATCTTGCAATTGTATTTGTGTAATTGTAATCTCCTATACTTGTTATGTCAAGAAATTCTTTTCACGTACTAATTAATTTGATTTCTTTTTTTATTGGAAATGACTGCATACGTGCATATATTAAATTAAAAGTTTTATTGAAGAAGTCATGTAAAACTTATAAACAAAGTTAATTGAATTGGATCAATTTTTTAAATCAACTATGATGGCATCCATCAACTGCACCACCTTCCGCTGCTTCCTCTTCCTCTTCCTCTTCCTCCTCCTCCATAGTTGAAATCATTCTTCCTAGTCTCCATAATCTTCTTCCTTCCCTCTTTCTCCTTGCCATGGATCCATCATCTTCGTCATATAAAAGTATTATGTCTAAACTCTCTTCTCTGCTTTCTTCTACTTCCATTGATCCCGATAGATCTTCTACATCCTCATCATGCAATCCCCAAGCCGAATGGCACTCATATCTTTTCTTCAAAATCCTATCCCACAAGAACTATCCTACTCATATCATATCTTCCACCATACCAAAAATTTGGAAATGTAAGGGAACCGTCAAAGTATCAAGTATCATGAAGGCTCCTTTTCGGCTAAGTTTGCTTCTTTGGAGGATTTGTAGTACGTAATTGCTAATGGACCATGGAAGATCAATAATCACATGCTGATCATTGAAAAGTGTTGCTCCAACAAGCTTCCCAATGAGTACAAGTTCTCAGATAGTGATTTCTGGGTTCAACTACATGGTATTCTAGTGAACCTCCTCACCATTGAATATATATATATATATATATATATATATATATATATATATATATATATATATACTTTGGCCGCACGGATAGGTAAAATCTAACCACCCTCTGTAGAAGATGCTTGTAAATGGGTACTCTTTGCCAGGATTAAGATTTCAATTGATATCAAGAACCCTCGTAGAAGGAATCTTAAAGTGGCTATGGGTAATAACAGGGATTATACTGTTCTTTTCAAGTACGGAAGATTGCCAAAATTCTGTCAGTGGACACAGTGTCAAAAAGTGTAGAATCCATAGAGAATATGAAGATATGATTAGTGATAGTTGGTCTTCTGATCAGAAGATTCAATTCCAAGAACTCCTTGACAAATGCCTTGATTTCTCTATTTGTTTTAATCATGCTGAAAGATTTAAACACAAGTCTCAAAATAGAGGTATATCCAACAATCTCAATTCTTCTACCTCAGGAAACTCTCAAGGTGGAAAAGTCTCTGATAATCAACCTCCTAGCACTTTCTATCTTCTTACATCACTTACTAGTCCTATTACGGGTATGTCCATCGATCATCCTCCTATCGTTCCTCTTCAAAACATTGATGCTATCATAGAGGACTCTAGTGCCATCTCTGATGATTTGCCGGAGACGGTTACAATCACGGTGAAGGAAAACTCAGGGACGAGCCATGTTCAGTTACAATCCACTACTCAATATTATCAGATAATGTGGTTATTTCCCCTTCTTTACCGGATCCACTTGTGCCTACATTGACTGCAATTCCAGATAATGACTCGAACCTCCCTATTGAAGATAATGACTTGGCCCACAAAAACTCAAATTTGAGTAACCCACTCCCCCCTGAACTATATCACCACTCTACAACCAACTCCATCAAATTACCTACCACTGATCCGCTAACTTCCTCTGTTCATTTATCACCTTCACCTATTATATCAGTTTCTACTTATCGTAATCCTCCCCGTATTCCAGATCTTAATCCTTAACTCTGTCTTCCACCCCTTCCGAAGTCCAAAGTCAACATATCTTCATCTTCCAAATCACCCTCTCCATCTGTTTCCTCCACATTTACCTCACTCATGAAATCACTTACTCCATATTGCCCTACACTTGTATCAAACACCATTGAATCTGAGACCATATCTTCTACAAATGTTCACAAACAAAGCTCAAAAAGATCTCGATCATCAACTCTTGGGAGTGATACAGAGCTTGAAAATGTTAGACCTCACAAACGTTTCATAGTTGCTTCTGAAGATGCTATAGGCGCGGCTGGCCTTCAACAACCTCCAAAGTATGATCCTATCCTGGAATTGTAGGGGTTTGAGGAATGACCCTACAATCCGCACTCTTAAGTCATTCCTCCGTGCATCTAGACCCAAAATCACTACAAGAAAAAGCATCTTTTATGGCAACGACTTACGGCAAGATAAAATGTTGCCATATAATGCAGTCATAATACGGCAACATTAAAATTGTCTCATTAGACAAGATCCTTTATGGCAACAATTCATATTGCCTATAATTGTCAAATCTTATATGGCAACAAAAATGGATGCCATATTTGATGGGGTCGTTTATGGCAATAATAACGCATGCCATATTTGATTGGGATATATTATGGCAAGTTATATTTTGCCATAATATATTACGCTTAAATATGGCAATATTTTATATGGCCGTAAAATAATTAGTTTATGGGTTGCCATAAAATAAATAATATATTTCAATTTCATGTCAATTTTTTTATTTATGTAATAAATTTATGCATATAAATATAATTAAGAATTATTTGTCTATTTATGGCAACTTATGTGGGGTTTAATGGGCTAAAATTTACTTGTATATTCAGGAAAACTTTTATGGAAATATAAAATATTGGCTGTGTCTATACATAAGGCCAAAAGACCGGGAACATGAAATATTTCCCTCCTTTCTTCTTTTGCTAAATCTCAAATCCCTATTCTCTCTCAAATCTCTTTATTTTGCTCGGGTTCTCTTCCGCTCCTTCAACCTCTCTCTTTCGCTCTGCTCCTTCAACCTCTCTCTTCCGCTCCTTCAACCTAGGTATTTTTAACCTCTGTTTCTATCTTGTTTCTTTGATTTCTGGATTTTTTAGAAGCGACACAATTTAGGATTTTGGGTTTTGTAGGTACTCGACCGCCTCTACGACCACCGAGTCTGAGTGTTCGACAACCGATTAGTATGGTTCATTTGAATTATTGTTTTATTTTGTGTTCTAATGATGGATAAGGAGAAGTTTAGGGTTAATAAATGCTTTTGATTAAATGTGTCTGTGCTTGGTTTTGTAAAAGTGTTTGATTAAATGTGTCTGTGCATTTTGTCTGTATTGACTCACAATTTCGGGAACTGGAACAGAGTCAGATTTTAAAAGGTATGAGAAAGTTATGTTAGTAGTCATTACTAGATTATATACACCCTTGCAACACATTGTACCATAATCATCACTAATGGTATCCTCTGGTTTCATTTGACAATATCTGGTTCATTATTTTCCTATTTCTTGAGCAGTTGATGTGCGACACTCATCCATCCATGCATATTGCACTTATTTTAAATCTGGGAACACTTCACTTCTTCCAATATGTTGCTATGTGGCTGCATCCAATATATGTGTTCTGCCATGAGTTGCTTGGTTTTTATAGTATCCTTGATAGAGTTTTTGGTATCTGTTGAATCAACATAGTTCGAAATTGTTCATTAACATATAGCCAATCGTTTGCACCAAGCAGTAAGAGTAGTTATAGTATGAATGTCATACAAAATTGTAGCTGGCTCTAGTTAATTTCTTTCCATATCCATAATTAGCACAACTAATTAAAGTTGTTGCATAGTTTATGGGGTTTCAAGCTTATTACTGATTTGAGTTGGCTAAATGTTGTTATTTCAAATCAAATACCATGATTGAGTCATAAACCTTTACCAACTTTGGGACAAGTATAGACAGTAAATTGTCATAGTATCTATCAAATTGACTACTAAATATGTAAAATATTGCCATTATGCTGCTTCTCCACATGCTATTGTAGGTTTTTTCTAACCATATATTTTAGTTTATGTTGCTTACTTACAAAGCTGCATTTCTTATTGGATGGCTATTTAAAAATTGTAACTTCAATGATCCAATTTATAATTGGGTTATTTTTTTTGTCAAATGTTTATTTTTCAGTCAAGTGCATTTTTATTGGGCTATGTAAAAACTGTAACTTTAGTTGCAAGACTCCATTTCTGTGATGTCATTTGTAATTGCTTTTATAAATTTGTCTCATTCTCTATTATTTTATAAGTTTGTCTTCTCCTTTATATATTTATCTACTTTTTTTATCTCTAAATCTTTTTTATTTTTCAAATGTGCTTTATTTAGTGCAGAATGGACAAGAATTGGATTCAGTTTCGTAGAGGTATGGTGGAATATGATAGGGGAATGTTAAAATTTCTTGATGATGCATTTTCATGCCCATGGGTAATAGATAAGATTAAATGTCCTTGTCAAAAATATAACAATGGGTATGAGCATACAAGGAAGATGGTTAAACTACATTTGTTAAAAAATGGTTTTGAGACATCATACACTCGTTGGATATATCAGGGAGAGGAATTTCCAGATTCTTGGGGGGGGGGGGGCAGAAGAAGAGTTGGAAGATGAAATAATTCAAGAACAATGTGATGATGCGAGTACTTACCGCATGCTGAATGACATGTACATGGGACATAATTTCGAAATGGGAGGCAACGAAGACTTACATACACAAGTTAGAGAGGAACCAAATGAAGAAGCTAGAAGGTTTTACAGATTGTTGAAAGATGCTGATGAAAAGCTTTACCCAGGATGTAAAGAGTCTAAGTTGTCATTTATCGTTAACTTATTTCAGATGAAGTGTCTTAATGGGTGGAGCAACAAACCAATGGATCAATTTCTTACGTATATGAAGAAGATATGTCCAAGAGAGAACAAGGTTCCTGATTCATTTTATAAGGCACAAAAGACAATCAAGGATCTTGGTCTTGATTATGAAAAAATTGATGCTTGCGTCAATGATTGCATATTGTACCGTAAGGACTATTCTGACTTCAGTGAGTGCCCAAATTGTGGTGAGCCAAGATGGAAAGAAAGTAATATTGATAAAGAGTTTGGTGGATTAAACAAAAGAAAGAAAGTTGCTAGAAAGATTTTACGGTATTTTCCTTTAACACCAAGGTTGCAAAGGTTGTTTATGTCTAAAAAACTACTTCTTCCATGCATTGGCATAAGGAAGAATGTGTGGATGATGATGTTTTGAGACATCCGGTTGATTCTGTGGCATGAAAATCTTTTGATAAGAACCACGTGGATTTCTCCATAGAGGCTCGTAATGCAAGGCTTGGATTAGCAACTGATGGATTCAATCCCTTTGGAAATATGAGTACATCGTATAGTACATGGTCGATTGTATTGGTTCTATATAATTTGCCACCATGGTTGTGTATGAAGCAATCTTACTTTATTATTTCATCAATTTTGCCGGGCCCTAAAAGTTCAGGAAATGATATTGATGTGTATATGCGTCCGCTTATTGATGAGTTGAAAGAATTATGGGAGGTTGGTGTTAATACTTATGATGCGTCATTGAAATCTAATTTTCAAATGCGTGCAGCATTAATGTGGACAATCAATGACTTTCCTGTATATGTATCAGTCTCTGGTTGGAGTACAAAAGGAAAATTAGCTTGTCCTTCTTGTCATAACGACACAAGTTCTTTTTGGTTGAAGTATGGTGGTAAACATTGTTACATGGATCATCGTCGTTTTTTACCAATTAATCACTCCCTAAGAAGAAGCAGGGGTTTATTGGTAACAAGCATGAGAATAGGCTCCCTCCTAAACCTCCATCTGGAGATTGGATAATTGGTCAATTCGACAAATTTGATCAAGTTGTTTTTGGATAAGCTAATCGGAAAAGAAAACGGGAGGGCGATAATGTTGGAAATTGGAAAAAAAAGAGCATTTTGTTTGAGCTTCCTTATTGGAAAAGTCATATGTTAAGACACAATTTGGATGTGATGCACATCGGGAAAAACATTTGTGATAATGTTTTGGGAACATTGATGGGCCTTGAGGGCAAGACAAAAGATACGCTAAAGTCTCGTCTCGATCTTCAAAATTTAGGCATAATGAAAGAACTTCATCCACGTTGTATGGGTGATAAATGTATACTGCCTCCTGCACGTTACACTTTCTCTAAGGATGAAAAGAGGATTTTGTGTAAGTTCTTGAAAGATGTGAAATTTTCTGATGTCTATGCATCAAATATATCTCGTTGTATAAATGTAAATGAGGGCAAAATTAGTGGGTTGAAGAGTCATGACTCTTATGTTCTTTTTGAAAGACTTCTTCCTCTTGCATTACGAGGACTTCTTCCAAAGGATATTTGCACACCTTTAATTGACTTGAGTATGTTTTTTGGAGAGTTATGTTCTAAAATTGTTGACACAAAATGCTTGGATCGACTTCATATCCAAGTTGTAGAATCCCTCTGCAAGTTATAAAGAATTTTTACTCCTTCATTCTTTGATGTAATGGTACATTTACCAGTTCATCTAGTTAATGAGGTGATACTTGCTGGACCTGTGCAATACCGATGGATGTATCCAATTGAAAGGTTGGTATTATTTTCTAAATTCAAATGTTATATTAGAGAGTATGTTACTATTTAAATAAAGTTATAAATGATTATAATTCATGTATGTAGGTATTTACATACGCTAAAAGGATACGTGAGAAATAAAGCACGTCCAGAAGGATCAATGGCTGAGGGATATTTAGCGCAAGAATGCATGACATTTTGTTCAAGATATTTGCATGATGTAGGCAATGGGTTGGGCGAAATAGACCGAAATCCAGATGGTGAACAAGGTCAGACATCTTCTCATTTTTTAATTTTCTCACACGAAGGCAAGCCTTTGGGTGTTGATAAGTATGAGGAAATTTCAATGGTTGGGAGAGAAAATTTCAATGGTTGGGAGAGATCAAGCTCATTTATATGTGTTGCAAAATTGTGATGAGGTTCGGCCATGGATTAGGTAACTTTTATTCTTAAAATAAGCTCATAGTTTATTAAGTTTAGCAATGTGTCATATATCAAATATTAAAGGAACTTATATCATGCTAACTTTGTAGTGAACACATGGAGGAACTAAAGAATGAAAGTTTAAATAATATTGAATGAAGACATAATAAGCACTTTATGTTGTGGTTCAAAGCACGTGTAAGTATGTAAATCCCATGTTTTATTGACTTATTCTACATGGCTACATTATATATAGTATTAATTATTGTGGTAATTAATGATCATGTAGGTATCAAAATTGTACAAAGAGGCCGATGAAAGGGTCTCAGAAGAACTATATTCACTGTCTCAAGGTCCTGATAGAAGGGTACACTTTTATAGGAGCTACTATACTAATGGATATAGATTTCGAACAAAAGATAATGAAAGGTTATTGAAGACCCAAAATAGTGGTGTTGTAGTAAGAGGTGATGAGTTGACTGGGAATGTGGACTACCATGGCGTAATCAATCATATTATTATGTTAGAATACACAGGAGGATACTTTGTTGTGCTATTTAAATGTGATTGGTATGAGGTTCCTAGTTATGGAAAGAATCAAACGAAAGGCTATAAGAAGGATGAATTTGGTTTTGTGAGCCTTAACTTTTCTCGTTTACAATACGCTAATGAGCCTTTTGTCTTAGCATCTCAAGTTCAACAAGTATGCTATATGGAGGATTACAAGAACAAAAATTGGCGTGTTGTTTTGAGAGCGAAACCAAGAAACATATATGATGTCTTCGGTAAAGATGATGAAAATGATGAAGGGGAAATGGAAAATGAAGATGAGTCGTACCAACTAAATGAGTTGGGAGATATTAATATATCTCGACTTGAAGAGAGAGTTAATTTTGAAGATAATGTGCCAAGATTGGCACGAGCGGAAGTAGAAGAATGTATCATTGATGTGAACACTAATATGGAGCATATCCTGGAAGTTGAGAGTTCAGATTCTGGTAATGATGGAAGCAGTACCGATGATGATTCAGATACTGACACATTCGAAAATGAAGAAGATGATCGACTATAGGAGTTTCCACTTTATAGTGGTGAGTTGTTTCATGCTTACAGTTGAATCTTTTATCATGCATTCATTCCTTGTAAAACTGTGGTTCTTTTATCTGCTGAATATATTCGTTATTGTATTGTTTCTACTGACAATAGACTAGATTATTTGAAAAATGTCTTTCAAGACCCAACCTGAGCTGTAGAAAAATGTCTTCCAATTTCCAATAAGATTTCGATAACATGGGATGCACGACAACTCGATTCAGTTATCGTGTAAAGCCTTCATCAGATACAAGCCTTCATTTGTTGGTTTACAGATAAAATAAACACGGACAACACACTACCATACCTTAACCCTCCCTTATCCTTCTACTGATACAAACTGTATCCAAAACCTCTAACTTATTGTTTTTTCCAACTGTATACAAACTGTATTTTCCTTGACTTCACCAAATCCTTTACTATTGCCTAGGCCAACATCACTTCCCTTCACCTGAACACTAGGGGCAGGCCCTGTCCAATGCACTATTACACCCTCCTATATTCCTACTACTACTGCTATTTCAAACAGCACATTGATGCTGCTACATCTCTTCGAACCCCCAACTGCCTACTGATACTGCTACTCACATGTCCAAGCACACAGGAAGTGTTCCCCTTGCTGTACTAATGGCAGTTGCCATCACCTGCCTTTCTACAATATAAACCCTGACAAGTGTGCCAACATACAACTGCAGTAGGCAGTCCCTCACTGCTATGAAGCCACTGCTTAATACCCCTACTAGACTGTGCACTAAGTCCCATTTCCCCTATTCCCCAAGCTTATGTTGCTACATATGTCTGCCATAGCAGGAAGTACATGTGCTCAGGTCTTCCCTGACCTTCACTCGAGCCCCCAAGGATCCTATCAAGTCCCAACCCCCAGCATGGAGTGCCATAGGCTCCCAATACTTGCACTGAAACTGTCACACCCCATAAGCCAGAATACTGGAGAGCGGAGGACAGACACAGCCAGCTATGTACATTAAAGTGTAGCCTACCTCGATGTATGGTCACGGCTGTCTCGATACATGAGGGTTTTACTACAAGCCAACAGTTCAATGGCATTGTCCCAATACCAGATCAAATCTAGATTTGCTCCCCCCTCATATATCCTTTTACTGATTCACACTTGGTATCCTAATGTATACTGACACGCTAAAACCCTGTATCAACCTCTCTTCTAGTCCCTGCTGGACTGAGCAACCCCATCAGTCCTTGGACTAATCAACTAACCCCGATTACAAGATCAGTCCAAGGGACTGATACTCAATTTCCCAAAGTTCCCTGGTGTATTCCTTCATTGGACTGGACTAAGTTAGTTCAAGGGGACTGACATGCAGACCTAACTCAGTCCCTAAAGACTGATCTCACATCTGTCTAAAGACTGAAACTCTCAGAAATCCAAACTCACTTCTAAAACCATCTCAAATGTATCCCTAAGATACCACACTCACACTCACATTTATATCCATATTAGATATACATAAATCCTATCCTAAGTTAAACTTTAATACAATGTCTTCACCATTTTTCCCAAATACCCTTTGTATCAGTCTTGTACTGATACTCTTATACCCCTTACTTGATACCCCTTCATTCAGTCTAAGTAACTGATCACTCTTCAGTCCCCAAGCTCTCTCTCTCTCTCTCTCTCTCTCTCTCTCTCTCTCCTCTCTCTCTCTCTCTCTCTCTCTCTCTCTTGTTCAGTCCATCAAATTGAACTAAATCTCCATCCCCTTATCCACTGTACTGAACTTCACCCATGAATTGCTCACCCTCTAAGAGTCTCTATGTTTCTTCGTCAGCTACATAGACAAGGAAAAAACTCTTTAAGTTTCTACTTATGGAGAACTTGATTTTGCAAACAAGGAATGTGCATTTTGACAAAGAGTAATGTGTGATAAGGAAGAACTCAATTGGTATGAGTTTCCTTACTTTGACAATAGAATGAAATCTGCTACTATAACCTGCAATCTTATAAAATGTGGATCCCAAATCAGTTGGTATGAGTTTCCTTATTTTATTAGATCAATTTTGCTTGCAATTAAATGATTATATGATGCTCTTCCCTATTGGTCTTTAAAGATGATCTCTACACTAGCAATGATTATTGCATTTTCTTTATCTTTGTTGATGTTTCTACTTGTCCTTGTTAGATAACTCTTGAGTTTCTTGGCATTTTATGCAGAGAATTAGTGAACTTGCCTATTCTTATTGCTTGTTATGCTAGTATTGTTACTCTTTTTAGAATATTTGATAAATGTGTGCATTTATAATTTTGGCTTGTAGGCAGGCTTTTATATATACCTTTTTAGGATATGCTTTTGAATCAACAATCGGAGGAAAATATTACATCTAATGAAGAAACTGGAACAGGTATTTTTTTTAATAAAACATGACTTACTATATGATACGTTTGATTATAATGATTGAACTAACATTCAAATTCTTTGAGTTAATGTTGGAACTAAAAAACGGGTTCGAGGAAAGTCAAGAGGTATAAGGCTAGCAAATGTACGACGTGTTATAGAAAACCGAAAGCTGCCAGTTAATATACCAATTGAAGCAGGAGTCCCAGTATGTAAAAATGCTGCAATATTTGCATCTGAGTTAAGTTATGTTGTCATGCATAATGCTCCACTAGGTAAGACTGATAGCTTTCCACAAGGTGTAACTAAATGGAAGGAGATAGATAATGAGGTCAAGGACAAAATATACAAATGCATGCAGGTATAGAATTCAATTCAAATGTATAAATTATTTTCAATTTCTTTTATTTTTTTGTGTTACTGATAATAATTGTATTTATAGTCGAAATTTGAATTTGATGATATTCCTGAGAGGAAGGCTTGTGTTCTTAAACAAGCTAAACAAGATGTATAGAGAATGGCGTCATTTGCTATACCATAAACACTACCTACAATATGAGACCGATACAGATAGACTTCTACATGCCCCTGAAGGTATGAGCACGACAGATTGGGAAACACTAGTAGCATATTTGGAAGTAACAATTACAAGGTAAAATTATATGAAGAATTATATATTAGTTTTATTTGTATATAGAATAAAAGATAACTTCTTTTGTAAAATAGAAAATCTCAGAGAAGAACAAAAAGTTGAGAACATGAAGGAGTAACACAAGTAACAGGGCGCAAGTCATTTCAGTCCATTATATATGCTGCAGTGAGTTCATTCATATGTTATAAATTATATATGTATATATATTTATTTTGCGATACTAAGTGTTCTTCTTCTATTGCCAGCGGAATCCCGAAACGGGAGAGAAGCCCGATGGACCAGAAATATGGCGAGTGACTCATCAAAGACCAAATGGGACATGGGTTGATGAGAGATCAAAAAATATTCATGTGATAATTGCCACTATCTATTTATTTTAATCTCATGTATTGTTTGTTATATATACTAATTGTCACGACCCGCACCCTGAGGAAGGGCACGAGAACGTGGATACGTGTCACGCCCCGCTCCCAGAATACGGCGAGCCGAGTACGTACAACATCCCCAGGCTACGCGACCATACAACATGAACCCAATTGCACCCCGCGATTGTCGCCTGTAAGGTCCTAGGTAGGCATAGAGTTAAGGAAATAATACAATTTTCCACAAAAGAGCATAACATGCATTTATCCCAAAATGTTACAACATAATTCAAGTCTCATCTTCAAGTACATATATACATTTCGGATTCATTGTTCTTCAAAATACATAACTTACATATTGCATTCATATTTCTTCAAAATACATAAGTCACATAGCTATGAAGTTCCCAGAATAAAGCTACAACCCTCTGTCCTACATCATTCATAAAGTTCTGCCTCAGTGTATGCCTGTTCCCCATCCTGTTCTTCAACAATCCCTAGTGAACAAAACTAGGTCGTCAATACGACGAGCAAGCCCTCAGTCAAAGGAGAAGTATGAATACGTAAAATTAAACAAGTGAACAAGATTTAGTATCTAGAATGATTAAATTCATACCATGATATTAGTCAAAAGTAAGTGAATCTCAATTAATGTCACAAGGACACGACAAGATCTTTCTAGACCTAAATGCAATTTAGAGAAACTCATGGATCACACACACTCGCCTAGCATCTCAACAATAACCACATTTGCCCGGAATCAGGCTCGTACAAAACGGGTTGGTGCTTAGATACTCCAACCGTCTGTACTATCACATATTGATGTGATTACAAGCAAGATAACATCATGAGTGGTTTCCGAATCATCTGGGTCAAATCATCGCATCATGTGTTATAATCAAGAAGTTCGTATGACTTGGACTTTTCCAAGAATATCGAACCCATTCATTAGAGAGCTGAGCTGAACTCAGGGCCTGGATATCTAATGAATTAACAATTATTCTGAGCTGAAACTTAGGGTAATGTGCAAATGGATAGCTGAGCTGAAACTCAGGGCCTGGATGTCCAATTGCGATCAAGAAAGTGAGCTAAGCCTCACCCCGGATATTCGCACGGCCGTACGAACACCGTATCAGGGACTGATCAGTACGAAATTGAAAATTATATTGCAAAGAAGTCAGCCAGGTGTGATCCAACGGTTTCTCTCCCAAAACTCCATGCAACCTATTCTAAACATTTAGACTTCAGAGAAACTATCTCCCAAACGGGAGTCCTAGAAGTCAAGTCGCATTCAAATATTAGTTTCGTCTTTTCCGAAACTAAAGTAGTCCGAGAAATATTGGAACCAAGGTAAAATTTCAAGATATTCAATTGGACATGATTCCAAGTATCCCTCCGATATTATAGGTCGGAGATGGATGTTTCAAGTGGTCTAGAACTAGAGTCAAATTTTCCAAGAAATCCGAGTTTGTCGAAAATAGACTAACTCTGGAAATTCTCAAAAATTTCGGCAGAGTCTCCTTTGTATTTACTGACCCGGAAATTAATCCGATACAAGTAAACACAAAGAGACAATATACGGGCACGCCGACCCCTTCGGTGGAGCAACCCTCAACACCGGCAACACGCAATTATAAACGGGTACGCCGACCCCTTCGGTGGAGCAACCCTCAACACCGGACCACGCATGTAAAGATATATGCAAAAATAAAGACCTTGCTTACCTTAGCAATACGCATGCATTTTATTCTTGGTTTGCAAAGGCTATTTAAATCGTAGGAACATAATTATTAGAAATGTGGGAATATCAACATATCATCACCTGCTATTAATCACAATTAGCTATTCAAAGATGCTTAAAACATCAATTTACATTTGAAAAGTAATTATATAACTACCATAGTGCCTAGGTATCCCAAGAAGATCATTCCTGTTATGATTTCTTGACATTAAGGGCCATTTAAGCCTAAGGTAAATTCTGGACAGATTTATGATATTAAAAAAAAAAAAACTGGTAAACGGACAAATTTCATGTACGTGAAAAGATTATCAAAGCTACAATGCATATGTATATTTATACAAGCCTTAGGTATATATATATATATATATATATATATATATATATATATATATATATATATATATGCATAACCTTCTACATATATGTTGGATAAAATTTTGCTCTCATGGAGGTGTATACATACATACATACGGGTATATACATATATATATATAGCTTTATAATTAAATATCTCCCAAATATATTTACAAAATCAAGAGGAATCGAAGGTGTGTATTCAAGATGTGTCCAAAACCGTGTCCAATTTCCGCATACGTGGTCTTATACATTCATGAGTATTTCGACTACATGACTCCCAACATTCATTTTAGCAATATCACAAGGTTGCATGAATTTCTTATAATTTCAGAATTTCATTTTTGAACAAAATAAACATAGGGGGAGGTTCAAGAGGAGAGAGAAAGGAGGGCTTGCCTTAATCTTTGTTTTGCTCCTTGGGAAGGTTTTCCTGTGGAGAAATCCTCAAATGGCCAATTTCAGAACCTAGGGCAAAATAGGAAAATTTGGGGGGTTAAACCCAATTCAAAATTTTATTTGAAAGAGTAGGAGAAGAGGGGATGAAGTGGAGGAGGAAGAAGAGGTGAAGGGAGAGGAGAGGGTAGCCGGCCGGCGGCCGACCGTCGGCGGCGCCAGCGCTGGCCCGCAGCGGTCGCGGCAGCAGTGCAGCGCAACAGCGGCAACAGCAGCAGCAGGAGCAGTACAGCAGCGGCAGTAAGGGGGTGAGGGGGAAGAGGGAAAAGAAGAAAGGAAGGAGGAGAAGGAAAAGAAGAAGGGGTGAAGAAATTCTAACCTGCTGGAATGGTTGGGGGAGAGTGAGAATTCCTCTCTCTTCTTCTTCTATTTAGAGAAATAAAGAAAGGAGAAATTACCAATTTGCCCTTTATAGCCTTGTCATGGCAAGGTGATGCCAAATGGCATGGGTTCATGCATGATGGCCACATGTCCCACATTTGCAAAATGCAAAATGGCATTTGCATAAGGGGACAAAGAAAAGGATTTGATTTTTTTTTTTTTTTTTGGAAAATAATTTTGAAAGGCCAAAAATATAAATAGACAAACAATTAATATACATATATATATATATATATATATACATATATATTTAGTTTATTTGAAGATCCTCTCATTCGAAAATATTTCATGAAAAGAATTTTTATTAATAAGTAAACAAAAATGTTTATCCACTAAAATTATTAATGAAAATAATTATAAAAAAAAAATGAGGTTATGACAATACGTCCAGCCTACGCCGTAGAATCGGCGGTAGAACGTTGTATAGGTCGTCTATAAATACTACAACTAGACAAAATATAAGGATACCTGTCATCTCCGTACGGAGGTGTAATATGGCATAACTCAATCACAAGAACAAACTAGGATAGATAGCACGAAATGAAAATATGATAGAAGGAAAAACTGGAAAAAAGTTCAAGATCCAACACAAGCCCAGGGATATAAACACATCACAGAATCTTAAAATATAATATAAAATAGTACAGTCTGTAAATACTAGCTGGATCGCAGTCCAGGCAAACCTAAATAAGCTATACTAGTCTAGGTCACAGTCCTGGCCTAAGTCTCCATCTGTCCCGACCCTATAGTAGGTCGAGCAGTCTGCCTCTAAATTATTTGTAATATATCAACGGTATCCTGTCAGGAAAATGAGCAAGTATAAACACTTACAGCAGTTCCATATGAATTGACAAATTCTATAAGAGACAGTATAATAAAATACAAGACAAAATCAACAGGAATTATATAACAGGATGTGAGTACTGAATAATAACATGGTGATAAAAGTATTGAATGTAGAACTGAGTAGTATATATATGATATATAAAAGTAAACATAAAAGGTGCAATGAATTATTAGTACGTTATGTGATCGGCTTGGGAATCAGGATTAGGCTGTTCCATCTGACCGACTATGAACAAGTGTACAACGGAGCAGGATCAGGCCGGCCACCATGGAAAGCTATGAACAAGTAGGATCAGGCTTTATCCGTCGTGAGGTGAGGGTATAGCTATGAATAAGTAATAAGTACAAGTGTGAAGAACAAGTAGGTATTTGATCACACAACCACTAATAACTCCCCATCTTCAAATAATATAATTCATCTGGACATGACACGGTATGATACGGGACTCAAGAGCATGAGGCCAGCCCACTCCCAAGTCCATGTCTATACAAGTACAGGTAACAAGTTGAGTAATGTACCAATATACCAAATAATCTAGGAACAACATCTCATGACAAGATCCGACGTATACTAGTCCGTGAACCATCGTGTCAGGAATCAAGTAAGATACAACTGAATCGGATATAGCAGATATCAAGACAATAAAAACTGTCAGTGAATGTACTCATCTGTGGTCCTGAGCTGCTAAGGTGAACAGATGCTCAGAGTAATCACAGACCTAAAGATAAGATACCATAAGTCAAAACAGGGTTTAATAATGAAAGAAAAGCTAATCTAGTCATGATATGCAAGTCTAAGTCAAAACTAGGTTAAACTAGGTCACATCAGGCTAAACTAGGTCATACTAGGTCATACTGAGCCAAACTAGGTCACACAGAGTCACATTATAACAAACAAGGTCACAGGAAGTCAATCCAAGTTAAACTAGGTCAATCTGGGTCAAAGGTTGACTTACAGTTGACTTTTGGTCAACTGGTCAACTCTGATCAACTCTAGGTCAACTCTAGTCATACTAGTCTAATATTGACTAACAGTTGACTTTTGGTCAACTGGTCAACTCTGGTCGAGTCCGGTCAAGTTCTAGTCACTTTTAGGCTAAGTTTGACTATCGGTTGACTTTTGGTCAAAATGGTCAACCGAGGTCAAAACTAGTCTAAGAGCACTAATCCTAACCATTACTAACCAAAACAATCAATTTCTAACCATATCCTAACACCTTAGATGCATACCTTAGCTTCTAAGTAATTACCTTAACCTTATCTATTACCCTTCACAAAGTATTTCCAATACCTTGCCCCGATACAAAGGCAACCCTTCCTAACCTTGGTAGACTGACCTAGGCTTCATGGGGTAGCTAGACACTAACCTATCTAGATATTACCAACCCAGAAATCTAGGTATCTAGCCCATCCAGTCCATCTTATC